>OZ005662.1:121064062-121628062 GCA_963930645.1 Salticus scenicus | reverse complement strand
AGCTTTGGAAAAAGGTGAAAATTTTCAATAATTTTAGGAAAGAACACTTAATGAAAAGTGGTGTTAAGGATGCATTAGAGATAGGTAAACACGCACATGCCTTGAAATGTTAAACTAAATCTCGATTTTTCTTTAACTTTTCTTTTACTTTTATAATGGACTTAAAAAATATATATAATTAATAATTTGTAAACTATGAGCATCACCAGAATAATAAGGATGTCGATAAATAGTTTTATAATGAACATCTTATTCAATTTTCATGTTTGTGTGTATATTTTTTTAAACGCTATTCACATGTGAAAAAGAGAAAACAGAAAAGTGAATACAGGTAGAAAGATTTGGTTATAATCTAACATATGGATGCGTGTGCATCTTCACCTATCTCTAATGTGTCCTTAACATCACTTTTCATTAAGCGTTCTTTCCTAAAATTATTGAAATTTTTCATTTTTTCCAAAGCTTACTTTTCAGAGAAAAATGAATATTTATTAGCTTAAAAATTTTTACCTAAAATTCGGTTAATAATATGATAAAAAACAGGCCATCCAAATTTTATGTTCATGTGTTTATTTGTTTAAAAATTATGTGCAAAAGAAGAAAACGAGAAAACATGTTGCTTTAATTTTGTCCACCAGTACAATTAGCATAGGTGTGCTCTGCTCATTTCCCAATCATATTTATTTTCCTAAATTTCTTCTGTTCAGCACACCATATTCATGTTAACAGAAATTATCCAGCATGGTCCCAGACTAAAATGTCCCACCTACTAGATTACCTTCCCTCTGATTCAATCCCATTATCTGATCATAATTTGCTGATTAATTTTATCAGGGTTAGTTTTGTATTTTAGTTTTCATGCGATTTCACACTATTTTCATTGTAATAATCCCCATTATACAAGTATATTTGAAGTATTGTCCTATTCTGCCATATTAAGAAAATCTTAAATATTAAACAACTTATGAAGTTTTCAAATTAGAATATTCATAATCAATTATGTTCATAACGGTGTCATAAATAATATTTTAATATTGGTCTGATATCTTTTGAATGAAAATATTCCTCATAATACACACATAAGCGAAATTAAGCCTTATTCTTCCATGTTAAGAAAATCCTAAATTTCAAAGTTTTTCAAGTTCGAATGATGTAAATTAGTTGTACAGTCATCCCAACTTAATCGGGTAATGGATAATCGAATACCCTGCTTATAAGAATATAAAGTTATAGAATGAATTTTTTTCCCATAGAAGTGATGTTAAATTTCCTCGTTTAAAGAAATATTTTTTACAACACCACCCCGCTTAATCCCATAAACATTCAAAGTTTCTTAAATAAAATGCCTCTATTTCTGGTCAAAATTTTTTTCTCTTTCTCAAAAAAAAAAAAAAAAAAAAAATTCTTCTCTTAAAAACTTTACATGACTGAGGCATGCTCTTTAAACATGAGACAGTATTCCTGCTGAGGTGATAAAAATTGTTTTGCAAAAGCCAAATTTATAAAATCAGCAATTGATGAGCAAAATTAGAAATTAAAATACAAATTATCTCCGGGAATTAGAAATCACAAATTTTGAAAGTTTTCAAAAGAACTTTATGAACTCATAGATGTGGATAAAGATGGAGAAACAGAAAGAGATGAAGAGTTTAATCTTCTAATAAAACCTTTAAATGAAAGGGATAAAGAAGAGCAAGCGAACGGTAAATGAAGTTGCAAAATCCTTTAGCATTATTCATCGTCATTTTGAGTCTCATAGAAGTGATTATAATCTATTTATGTGCTTTAGAAAAAGAAATCAAAAAATGTTTAGTTAAGTCTATGTTAAAATGATCAATCATAACTGTTTTTTTTTTTTTTTTTTGTTAAAAGTAAAATTGTAAGTACATTTTATTTTATATTTATTCCAGCATTAATTGCATTTATAAATTACTATAATATTTTAACTTAGTAAAGGTTTTGTTAAATATTTAAATAAGATAAAGGTATCAATCATTTAACTTTTCATGTAAGCATAAAACCATTATAGTTATACATGCAATTGCGTTTCTAGTTTTCCCCACATAATTGAATACCCCACTTAATCGAATTACAGACATGTTACTTTTCAGCCTTAAGGCTGAATTCAGCCTTTTTAAGCTTGAAAATTATTATTCTTGGAATCAATGCAAACCCGCATTAATGCTTTTCGGACATGTGTGTGTGTGTGGGGGGGGGGGGGGACTGTCTTAGCAATTTCTATGTGATTGGCTTTCAAGAAATATCAAATTCAAACTTGGAGAAAATGAAAAAGAAATATCACTTCAACTGCATTTTCCTAATGAACTTGAACTACATTATTTTGCTAATCAATTGCCCCAGCAAACAATGCTTCTGTAGAATAAACTTATTTTCAAGTATATGTAATAAGTTTGTCTGTTTTTTAAGCACTTACAACTATTTTAATTATAATTAATATGATATTCAATATAAGATTTATTGTTCAGATTTTGTTTATTGTGTGTACATGTATGCAATCATATTTAACATTATTTTTATTATTGAAAAATTTATATTGTGTCAGTTGCCTGATACCACTTTTGAGGGGGGGTGGGGTCGTGAAAAGTTCAGCCTTTTTTTCTGTAAGCTTGTACCATGTCTGGAATTAATATAGTTGGAACGGTAGATATTCGTTTAAGCGGGGCCGACTGTATTTCTGCCAATATCATAAGTGATATTTTAAAATTGGTCTTACCTCTTTATGATTACTTGTTTTTCAGATAACATCTACACAAACTAACTAGCTAACATACTAACAAACTGACTTACCTACAGACTAACACAATGTGAATTTTGTTATTTTTGGAATCCTCATACCTTAAAATGTGTAAAAAAGTAAAAAAAAAGTTTAAAATTTTTTACTAATATTTAACTTTCCCAAATCGTTAGTATGATAGAGAAATAAAATCAGTATATAATTTATGTATTTAAAGATCTCAAACTTATAAATTTTACTTGACTTTGTCATGTATGTCATTTTTTAAAAAATTCTTAATACATATTTAAAATGCCCAATATATTTTTTCCCACAAATTTTTACATATGTATCCTAGGTACTTTATGTTTATAGTAATAACATTTTCTTAATATAGAGAATGTAATATAAAATTATATATATAATTGTTGCTTAATTAATTTGCTACCAAAATTTGAATAAAAAAATATGTAATGAATGTTCTTGTAATCAGTAGTTTTATCATGTTAAAAGATTAGTATTATGAATAGTTCATTTCATTCTATATCAAATAATTGTATACATTGCTGCAATTGAATATATATTCTTTTTCCTCTCTGTCAATGTATGTTTGTGTGTGATAGGTTTGCTAACAGTAAGCAGGCCTTGAACGGGAATCTTGAATAATTATGTACTGTATTTTTCAATGTTGTTTTAACTGCATTATGTTTTTACAGTGTACTAAAGCAATAAACCTTATGACTGTTATGTGTAACCTTCATACCTAAAATAACAAGCTATGAATCTATAATTATAAACTTTTAAATTATAACTGTATTAAGGGAAAAAACAACGGCATAGTGAACAGAAAAATATGTATCAGCTGCTTGGAGAGTTAATAAAATTAACATTTCAGTGGTATATTTTTCATAAAAAACATATTTTTCTAGGTTTTAAAACTTATTCATAAAATTTAAATGTTTATAATATTTGTTATAAGTAATGAAATATTTTGTTATCATTTTTTTTTTTTTCTCCTTACCAGACCAGAATATCAAACCTTAAAAGAAAAAGAAGTTTTAGATTTAGAACTTGACGATTTAGAAACAACAACTGATACATACACTGACAAAAATAACTCTATAGATGTAACAGAAGTGTCTGATGAAGAAGTTATAATTGAAGAATATGATTTTTAATGAATGCTAATTTTTTTTTTTTTTCAATCAGTTTTTATTGTAAATAAAAATTATTTTCTGACTTTTCCTGTCCTGTTATTTTATTTTATTTTTTTTACTTATATATACTTATTTTAAAAAGCCTGTATAAAAACTTCAATTAAATTACATTTAGATTAAAAAATTATAAACACTATACTTGAAGTAGCAGAAGCTTTTCAGTCAAGGCTCCGGCCATCTTCAATGCTCTGACAATCCCTTTTCTGGCTTGGAATTTGTATCTTCCTCTGTTGTTGACTTCAAATGAAGAAGGTATATCTTACCATCTTACATCTAAATTTTGGTTAGATTCTTTCAACCTTCTCTGTCTGATGTCAACAATGGAAGAAGATACAATTTCAAATCCAGAAAAGGATATTTGAATTGATTTCAGAAACTGGCTAAAAAACATTACTTCTTAAGTTTCTTGGCGGTAGACTTTTCGATAGGGGTCCCTATCTTCCTCGTTGACTATTTGATGGAATTTTCGCCGATACTGGCAAGATGTTCTTTTTATGGTTTACACTTTAGGATCATTGGAACGTTGAGAATGTTTGGGGCCTGACTGAAAAACTTCTACTACTTCAAATATGGTGTTTATAATTTTTTTTTTATTTAAATACATTTATTTATTTATTTTTTTTTTTTTTGTTAAATGGCAATGAAATCAAAAGAAGTATGATTTAAGGTTAAAATATAAATTTTAACAGCATATTTCAATCGATTATGTAAAAATTTTAAATTACTAATACTGTTATAATTTTGCACTGAATATGGGTGAATTGCATTTTAAAATAAAGTTTGTCTTTTAATGGATTATCATATTCTGATTTTTTTTTCTTTTTTTGTACTGAAACTGACATGTTGATATATTTAAATTAAACATTCATATAAATTTATATCAATCCATTGAAGGAATTTGAAGTTACAGATTATATGACTGTATCATCCAAGTGTTTTATTTTAACTAAATTAATTAAAAACCTTACATTCTTCTTGAGTTGAGCCTTAGCACTTTCGGGAAGGGGCCCCTCCCATCATCAGAGGCAGCACGCTGGTGGCTTGCTCAGTTGTGTTGACATCAAGTCAAGTGTGTCACACTTGACTTGTTGTCAACACAACTGAGCAAGCCACCAGCGTGCTGCCTCTGATGATGGGAGGGGCCCCTTCCCGAAAGTGCTAAGGCTCAACTCAAGAAGAATGTAAGGTTTTTAATTAATTTAGTTATAATTTTACTTCTTGTTTCGTGAATTTAGTTTTATTTTAATTTCAAAGGAAAATGTTGGTTCCTATAGTAACAATCTTATATCATAACAGGCAATGTCTTTCACTGTTTTTAGCATCAAAGTTGATTTTTCCTACTGAACAACATTTTCTGTTCTCTTTGAAACAAAAATTTATGATAGTTCATCTCAAATATCTCATTTTTATCTTAGTTTTTTTTTTTTTAAATAAGATTTTTATTTAATATTGAAAATCGTCTTTCATGTTTCTTTCACATTCAGTGAAAGAAATTGTTTTGTGTTTTATACTTATTAATTTTTATGGAATTTTTTTTTTTTTTTTTTTTTTTTACTTTTATTATCTGACTACCGTAAGTAATAAAAACATTCTACTGTATCGGAATTTTTAGAGTACAAAATCTAAATCTTTGCATAGCACCTATAGAAAGGGGGAAAAAAAATCATGTGAATGAAATACGCCTAATACTTTATTAAGGTGATGAAAAATAAAGAATAAAATTCAGAATTGTGTAAAAAAAAAAAAAAAAAAAAAAAAAGATATGACAAGACAGAAAAACTGTTTTAAATTACTTTTCAAAGTCTCTGCGTTAGTTCTCAGAGGGGGGGGGAAGTCATGATATCTCATTTCTGAAAATCATATATTTATTGCTAGTGAAAACAATGATGACACAAGTAAATAGATTTACATTTTAATTTGTGACTAATTTGTTACTGACCTCATATATATATTATGATACATTGCTGAAACATTGTACATTAAAAGCTCTTAACACACCTCATATAAAATCCTTTTAGTTGCAGCATGATATGATATAGTTTGACTCGCTATACTTCTGTGGTTATCTTCAGATGTCAAAGTTGCTGCAATGACCGTCATCACTGGACTTCCATTTATATTCTTCTTTACGTACGTCATCCTTCTGTTTGTTCTTGTGTATTAGATGTTGCCAATCTTCCGGAATAGTACCATGCTCTCGGTCGTTAACTGCAGTGCTAGTTGTTAGTATTTCTAGGGCTTCACATTTTAATGCATATTGATGGGAATTATTGAGGGCTATTTTTGTAGTGGTTATTATATTAGGATTAATGGGGTTAGTAATGTGAATTCGAGATAACGCGGTAGAAGGAACGGTTATGTCGTATTATCGTGGGTGGCATGCTGCTAATAATGTAAATATAATCATATTAAGTTTTACTACCGATTGTAAATATGCATATAATTTATTTTATTATAATATAAAGCCAACTTTGCATTGTTAAAAAAATAAAAAAAAGAGAGTGAGAGAGGAATATTTCAGGATCCAGATCATGTATTCTCTTGAATACATGATCTCAGCCTGTTAAAGGAGTTAGAAATTGGTTTGTCTGATCTCAGTTATTTCTTTTGCTATTACAGTAGAACTTTTCTTTAATGTACGGTAGAGAATATTTTATGCCCATGAAATGAATATATAAATAAATAACAGCTTACATCAAACAAAACTACTTTGTTGTTTCACTATTTTCTTTTATTGAGCTTCTAAATTTTTTTCATTGCAAAGACTTTTCTTTCTTTTTCGCCAAATTCTTATGTACTTACTGTCATTCACTGCGGTATGTTTGTGAATCTCAACCAAATAAAAAATGCGCCTCCATTTTAAGGTAAATATAAGCTTTTTCATTTGTCTCTCCGTGGCTCAGGTGGTTAGAGCGCCATGTTAGTAATGCGGTGATCGAGCATTCGATACCCCGAAGGTCCAGAGTGTTAATTTTTGCAGATAATTAGTAGAAAAGATGTCAATTGACAAAAGAAAATTTTTTGTTGACTACACAGTATCTTAAGAATTTTTGAAGTTGTTTTAAGCCTTTTTTTATGTTCGAATGCTGAAATTTAAGGCAAAAATTTAGTATTCAAACATAAAATTGTTTTATAAAAATTAACTCATCGATAAATTTACAAACATATTTAAACAAGCATACACAAACATATTTAAAATATTTTTTAAAACTCCATTAAAAAATTGTTTGCAGGGAGCAACATTGTATGCATATTTTATAATTCTAAAACAATTATGAAGTTATTCACAAAAAAAAAAAAAAAAATGCATATTTACATGTGTAATGACTGATAGATATCACAACCAGAGCAATCACTAATGGCCAATCATAGCAATGCATCGGTCAATGGATCAAATGCCTCAGAAAATTTTTTTGGAACTCGGTCAGGCGGGTATCAAATCTTCGACTGCCTTACTGTTTAGACTTTTGTGGTTTATAAAAGAGTACAAATTCTTTTCTGCTGAAATTTGTCATTTCACCTTAATACAAAAAAATTTGCAAAATTTATAACTTCGAAAAGATTTATGTGATATGATACATTAAGAATTTGGGTTTTAAAAGTTTTTTTAAATAGATTATTGTGCTTTTAAACATATATTTATAATGCTTATAAAATCAGTTCCAAAGTAGTTTATCTAAACTAAAATGTCATTTGATTTAGGAACTTGTTTCAGAATGCCTTGGTGTAATTTTCAATCGTATTTGCCTTGCTGGAAGTAGAACGATATTCCAACATAGACCAATATCTTCTCTGTTGTCTAAAGAGATGATCTTGTAATTCCGTAATATGTGAGCTATGAATATTTTCATTTCTATCATAGCATACTTTTTACCTAGAGAGGGAGAAAAAAATATGTTCATGAGAGAATGCTTATTTTTGATTAAAAGAAAGAGACATATTTGTTAGAGTAATGCCAAAAATATATAATTTCCAGTGAAATATTTATAAGACTATCTAAAAAAAAATAATAACTAGAAGATTTCAGAGAGGGAGCAAGAATCTGGGCAGTCTTGTTATTTAAACAAAACAATTTGTAAGTATACTGGAATAGGAGATTATGTGCAACAGGGTGGCGACAATCATGGAAAACAGGGAAATCATGGAAAAATCAGGGTACTTTATCAATCTGGAAAAATCAGGGAATTTTGTAAAAACACCCCAAAATCATGGAAATTTTCATTTTTGCCCAGCAAACATGACTGAAAGGTCGCCAAACAGGTGTTATCTTAACCATGATTGCACAGGATTGGCTGCTTTCTAGTTGAATCTCACCAAGTTAGCATTAAAAAAAAAGTGCAACAACTTCAGGAATAATTTTATGTCTTGATGTTAATATGTTGTGCAATTAAAATAAGTCATATTTTTATAATTTATCAATTTCTCCGAAATTTTAAATTTCATCTTCCTTTTTGTATGTGAACAAAGAAAAAAGTAAAAAGATTGAGATATTTTTACCCATCGGTGTAGTTTTTTGAATTGCAGTGGTTTAGCGAGTATGTTACACATGAGTGTGATATACACAAAATTATGGAATGTATAAAATAGGTAACAAAAATCATGGAAATTTGTCAAAATTATTCATGGAAATCATTTAAAAATCAGGGAATTTCTTTTCTGAATTTCTGTAGCCACCCTGCGAAAAGAATCCATTTTTACTTTCTTCTTTATACAGGGTGTCTGAAATTAAACGACCCTAATTTAAAGTTGTCTACAGACAAAACTAATGTTGAGAAAGTTATGAAATTTTGTGTAGGACAAAATGAAGGTATGGGAGTTTGTTTGAGAAAATAAAAAACTTGGTTCAAATTTTCGACACCAAGGGTTGTTTTTTAATGAATTACACATTTAGCATACATTTATGATTGTTTAATTGTTACGAACATGTTGTGAAACGCTGTCTTTAATGGCCATATCACACGGGATCATATATACTCAACACAACATGTTCACTATGCTGAACAAACGAGAAACCGGTCAGCTGTCCGTAAAGTTCCCCCGAATTGATAGCGTGATGTATTCCCTTCTCTAAAGGTATTCCAGGAAAATATCCTGTTTATTCCTCCTATTGGTTAATTTTGATCAGCACGTTCAACATACTCAGCTTTTTCTAAACGGTTTGGTAAAAGTTGATCATCCGAAAACTTGCTGTCCTTGAACAAAATCAGGCTGAGTATATTGGGTATAATGCTGTGTTTAGTAAAATGCTGAACGAAAGTCTTTCGTGTGATATGGTCATAAGATCAGGTAAAGTTCTTGAACTTACCAGATGACTTACCAAAACTTTCAAACTCCCCCAAAGCTAAAAGTCGCATGGATTGAGATCTGGGGGTCAGAAAGTGTGTAATTCTTTAAAAAGCACCTCTTGGTGGAGAAAATTTGAACTAATTTTTTTTATTATTATTATTTGCTCAAATTCCCATAACTTCATTATGTCCTGTACAAATTTTATAAATTTCTGAATAATAGTATCCTACATAAGATTTTATAAATTTCTCAACAATAGTTTCGTCTGTAGACAACTTTAAAATAGGGTCGTTTAATTTCAAACATTCTGTATATAAGAAGAAAGTATTGGATTCATGAAAATTTTTTACCCCCAGTTTGTTTTCAATGGATTTACACATTTTGAGATATCCTGAACACAATTTGACCTTTATTAGAAAATGTCTACCTGTGTGTTAGTGTGTATCATAAGTTTTCTGGACACTTGTATCACACAAACCACTTAACAAAATTTAATCAAACTTAATATTCAGTTGGACCTTCAATTAAACTGGCGCTGATTACATTGTGGAATTAATCGCTAAACATGTAGCACTGTCATCCCATTTATTTTATAATTTTTAATATGGCAGAATAGGATAAAATTTCGTATAAATGTACAGTCGAGAGGGAAAAAAATGCAACACTTGATGTAACTTCGTTGATAATTGATGCAAAAAATTGTCATACGTATCATTCAGCTCGGAGTTGCGAGTACTCTAAGAAAATAAGTGAAATTTTGAATTTGGTGGACGTCTACATATAAAAACACACACCAACTTTGATTTTTTCAATAGTAATGTGCTATTTTTATTTCATATTTGAATTTCTGGGGTCGCGACTATGTAAAACTAGTACAATGTTGTGGCCACCACATAACTTTCTTCCATATTTTCCTATACAAATTCACTCAGTAAAAATAATTTATTAAAATTGTTTAAAAAAATTATCTTCCATGATAATGTAGACGATTTCTGTATTAGAGAAGTAGTATAACACTAAATATCCAAAAAAAAGGTCAATTTTATTGTCAATATTACATAAAAAAAAAATTTTTTTTTAAAGAAAAAAATCGATAACTTCATTTTAAATTATCGCAGATCTATGGTTCAACCGTTCGTTTTAAAGGTACGGGCGAGCTCTTTTGAAAGATACCCATCATGAAAATTCACTCCCCTCGAGGGGGGACTTCTCCCCCAGGGGGGGGGGGGAGACGAGGCTCCTACACATACAAAAATTTTTTCCCAGTTGACTATCTCGGGGCTCCCAAATGGTCCTCTTTTCCCTCCAAAGTTCGTTTTTCGTAGTGAGGTCCGTTTTTGTCCTCTTTTTAATGTTTTGGTTCGTTTAGTCCTCTTTTGAATGACTTAAAAATAAGTTTTTAAAAATGCTTAACTCCAATAACGATCAGTGTTCAAACGCTCCATGAAAAACTTCAGATTCTCAATCTTTTCCCATCCAAAATATAAATGTCAATATTCATTTTAAACGTGCTTTATCAGATTCTATAACATATAAAAGAACAGAATTATTCAATATTTCTCACTCATGTAATTTTTTTGTCCTCCCCCCCCCCTCTTTTTTTCATCTCAAACCATTGCCGATCAAACATTCTGTGGGAAGCCTTTTATTTTTGAATATTTATCCATCCACAATATTAATTTTAAACTTACTTTATGATATTTTAGAACCTATAAAGAAGTAGAATTGTGTTTAATATTTCTCTCATGAACTACTTTTTACCCCCCCCTTATTTCCCACTTTCTACCACCAGCCAATGATTAAATGTTGATTGGTAGCTTACGTTTTTTTTTTTTTTAAACACATAATTTATCGTGTTGATGTGCATTATTCTTTTAGTTTAATTTGTCACTTTTAAAATATTTTGTATAGTTTTTCCTGTGAGCATTATTTTTCATTTGAAATAAATTTTATGAACGTACATTTGTATAGTTTTCCCCGCGAGCGTTACTTTTCTTTTAAAATTAATTTTATGAACGTGTTTCCTCTTTTTTTAATTTTCTGCACTCTCATGCCTGAATCTAGAAAGACCTACCTGGCCATATATTCTACTATATTATTTATTCTACACACTACTACTATTATAGGTGAAGGAACGCCCTAGGAACTCTGAAAAGTTAATTTTGATGATGATGATGAGTGTAGAATAATTTTTCTCCACCCAAAATGTAAATGCTACTTTTAAATTTAGTTTGTTATAACTCCAGAACCTATAAGAAAAGATTTTTTTCAGGGACTACAAATATTTTAAATTATTTCCAAATAATCTCACAATCTTTCATCTTATTTATTTATATCATTTAGTAAAAGTGTTATTTCATAATCTGTACTGTGTAACTTCCAAATAATCTTGTATATATATGTATATATATATATATTTTTTTTTTCTTTTTGGAATTTCATTAGATCATTTAGAAAATCAAATGTGTTATTTCATAATGTGTTATTTCACTGTGTAATTTCCAAATAATCTCACAATCTGCTACGTAATTTTCGTTTTTTGTTTTTTCTCCCAGTGTATCATTGTAGAATTATAAGAATAAATCTTTAATAATTAAATAAGTTTGGAAAACTTACTCAGGAATTAAACTGCCTTACTTTTTCTTCAAATAACTACTACTACTATGTTTTTTTTTTTTTTTTCCCCTAAATTTAAGAAGTGTCCAATGCAGTAGTATAGATAGATGCCTTTATAAATCTATATATATATAAATGAATGTTTGTCTGTATGTTATTTATAAACGGCTTGACCGATTTCGATCATTCTTTTTTTTGTTTTTTTCTTATAGGTCAGGGATGGTTTAGGAAAAAAAAAATTGAAAAAATCTTTAAAATTAATTAAAATATGAAAATAATAAACTTATTGACTTATATTGACTTAATATAAGCCATTTAAATTTTTAATTGTTGCCAAAAAAAGTTTACGAGATGTATTTATTTATTGTTTTCAGCATAAAATGAAATATGCTTTCACGCGAAAAATAAGAAATTACTAAATGTTAAATTGGTCGATAATAATTTTAAAATAAAATAGTAATATTACAAATCTAACATATTTCTTCTGAATTTTATTTCACAGCATTTTTTTATGTACCTCAACTTCAGATTTTTTTTTTTTTTTTGTAGTATGGCGGTTGAAACACGCTTGGCATAAACGCTAATTCAGCAATATATTAAAGGTATTTTCTTATTGATAATTCTTGACAATTTTTTATAATATTGATGCTGAAGTAGATCGGACATTTTTCGCCAAGGAAAAGATAGAAAGAAATACGCAAGCGAAGTGATGACGCCACTGGCCGTTCGTGGATGCAAGAAAAATATTTCCTGTGTTAACCCTTTCCGGCGCAAGACAATTCAGGTCATTTAAATTGTACTGCCACCGGAATTCATGAACTAAATTAAAATAAAAGAAATTTTAAATTTTAAGGATAAAAAAACCCGGCCTTTTCTGATATGTTATAAGCGTAAATTTTTGCTAAAAAGTTTCCGGGATGAATTTTTGCTGCTGGATCTTAAATTTTGCGTCCTCGCAGCGAGGACACCGCGCGTTAAGGGGTTAAACGCCCATTGGATTTTTTGTAAAAAATTATTAAAAATCGAGGAAAAATATTTCCCGATTTTAATCCCCGTATTTAGGTATAGATATGTATTAGTTATCATGTCAATGCATTAGATTAAGTTATTTTTGTTGTAAAATTGACAAAATTTGAATTTTTAATTTCAAAACTCTAGAAAAAAAAAATGCCAAACTTCCATATTCGATTGAAAACACAAACATTTCATTTCAAAGGATGATATTTACACAATATCCAACTAATATACTGATTGAAAGGGAAATGATAAATATTCTATCATAATTTGAAATCAAATTTGTTTTCAAATGTCTAAATAAAATATCTAATATAAGATACTAATATGTTGTAGCGGAATAGATTTGATATCGGTCATCCTTGGTAGAAAAATAAAATATCGCCAAATTATTTGGCGAACATAATTTAATTCCTTTCAAAAATCATGGTTATTTTAACAACTTATTTTAAGACAGTAATGAATGAGGTACAACTATAGTATTTCCCCTCAGCTGAATTTGGCGATTTTTCTTTGGCGCCGATTTGAACGATAACGATGTCGTTCTGGATTGTTTGCGATATAATATGGCAGCCTGCATGCTATTTATTTTGGATTTATAATTTTATGATTTATAATTTAGCTTACGATTTTATCATTTATGCTATATGATTTATGATTTTTAGATTTATGATTTAGCCATAATCGCCAACGAAAAATTGCCAAATCTAGCTGAGGGGAAATACTATAGTTGTTCCATGAATAATATAAAACAATATTTCGTACAATGCATATTACGAAAATATACATCTGGCATGTATATTTTCGTAGTACGTTTTTGATCACCAAATACAATAAGCGCCAAGAACGACAGAGTTTTGAAATTTAAAATTAAAAATTTGTGAATTTGACAGCAAAATAACTCAATCTAACACATGCACATGATAACTAAAACATATATGTACCCAAATATGGGGATTAAAATCGGGAAATAATTTTCTTCGATTTTTAATCATTTTTTACAAAAAATCCAATGGGCGATTAACATAGGAAATCATTTCTTGCATCCACGGACGGCCAGTGACGTCACACTTCGCTTGCGTAGGAACAATAATCACATAAATTATATTTTGGTCTAAAACGGCAACAAAAATTTAAAAGTCGCCAAGGGCATTAAGGCTGTACCATGAACAAGCTTACATATTAATTTATTTATTTTTCTATATACCAACTACTATTAACTAAGCATGAAGTATATATAACCACAAAATAATAATAAGTGTATCATGCGATAGAAGTAGCCGATCATAGCATATTGTAATATTATATTTGGCTTGAAATTGCTGTCATTCTATGGTTGATCGATTAAATCAAATAAATATAGAGAATAACTTGAAAGGAAATATTATGTACATCACGTATAATGTTGCTCATATATAACTAGGATTCAAATATAAAGGGCTACTTCAAAATTTTCGATACTGTCCGTATCGAAATTGTCATATATGATAAGCACCTAAATGGAAGGCCACGGGTAAGTCATTGTCGCAGGCAATAGGGACAGGTATTTCAGAATGCGAGGACGAACAAGGCGCGGCCGAAGGTAGCGGGAACCCAAAGCGAACTTTTGAGCGATTTCAGTATTATTATTTTCTTTTTTTTTCATAAAACTATATAGAAAAGAGCTTCCTTTAAATATAGTGACCAGCGAAGCGGGCAAAGCCTGCTAGTGGTAAATAAAAATTATTGGATATTTTTTCCTCGTTCGTATTAGCTATTGTTATGTTATATTTAATATGTTTTATGATTAAATGATTGTTTAACGAGGTGTTTAAAACGATGATAGTGTAAAATGTTTACATTTGTTATAATTTTTGGATTAAAAAAAATCCCTCTGAAGTCCTCTTTTTTTTATTATAAATGGTCCTCTTAAGTCCTCTTTTGAACTGTAAATGGTCCTCTTTTACCCTTTTCGGTAGCTAAAATATGTTGGGAGCCCTGCTATCTCTATTATAAATAATTCTGGTAAATTTCATAATGATTATTAAAAAATAATTCACTTTATGCACATTTATGCAAAATTTTGTCCTATACCACCATGTTAAAAATTTAGAAAAAGCGGGATGGCAACGCAACCTGTAAGACAAATTTTACCAAAAGTTAATGGCACTAATTTATGTCAAGGTGCAACTACATACCAATTTGTATGCAATTCTGTGCAGTAGTTCCTGAGATACAGTTGCCACAAAATTTTGTTACACACACACAGACAGACTTTTTCTAAAAATGGTCAAATCGTGTTCTACAGCTCTCAAAACATGTAAATCCATCAAAAACCCTGAGGTCGAAAATTTTTACGAATCCAATACTTTCTTCTATTGAATATAGAACAGTCAGTCCCAGGTTTTAACCCTTTGCGGCGCAAGACAATTCGAATCATTTAAATTATACTGCCACCGGAATTCATGAACTGAATTAAACTAAAAGAAATTTTTAATTTTAAGGCTAAAAAAACCGGCCTATTCTGATATGTTATAAATGTAAATTTTTGCTAAAAAATTTCCGGAATGAATTTTTGCAGCTGGATCTTAAGTTTTACGTCCTCGCAGCGAGGACAGCGCGCGTTAAGGGGTTAAAAGGATCAAGGAGAGGGTAACAGGTCCTAGCACGCAATAATGCAACAGGTGAGCTGAAATTAAAATTTCGTCTCATAGGAAAATCAAAGAAACCAAGTACATTTAAGCACATTGACATGAATGAACGTTCAGTATGGTACTGAAGCCAGTTAAGTGCCTAGATCAGCTGTGCAATTTTCAGAGAATGGTTCCATGAAGTACTTGTTCCATCGATTGAGCAGTTTTTAAAATAAAAAAATCTGCCAAAGAATGTTATTCTGATTTTGGACAACGCGTCTTCACCCTCAGACATTGAAGAGTTAAAAAGTGGGGGCATAGGAGCAGTGTTTTTACCACTCAGTGTGACAGTGTTATGTCAGCCAGTGGACGAAGGAGTTTTGGTTAGTCTGAAGCGAAGATATAGGTGCAAGCTGTTTTTTCTCTCTTTATTCTGCAAAAGTTCAGTCAAGGTCTTATTCACAACTTAAAGAAAATTAACCTATTGAATGTTATTTGGATGGGTGGTGGACGCCTGGAACGAGTTAGAATCATCAACTCTAGTACGTTCCTGGCGAAAACTCTTTGATCACGAGGGAAAGGAGTTTCTTGAACATGATGATGCAGGAAATGTAAACTAACTCAACTTCTTGAAAAGAGTTCCTGGCTGAACAGAAGGCAATGAAAATAAAGTCGAACAGTGTTCCAGAATGATATCGAGCAAGACATTATGTCCATTGCAGAAATTATTGCTGCAGTTACAGTTAATGAAAAAATGTCGAAAAATGATGAAGACATTGACGTTGAGGACACCACCGTACAAGCTCCTAAAATATCACACAGTGAGGAACTAGGGTCGGTAAAAACTGCCCGTCAGTATTTTGAATAACAAGGTGTGTCGGTAACGGCTGCTCCTTTGTCGTCTTTGTGATGAAGCAGCAAAACACAGAGTGCAGTGTGGAAGACAAGACTACTCATTTTTTTAAAAGAAAAAGAAAAGCTAGCCAGTTTTTGCAAAGTCAACTAGTTAATTTTCATTATAGATAGCTTTATGCATTCAAAAAGTATTTATCTGAGGTCTGTCTTATCAGGTAATTTGCTGTACACTGTGTATTTTCATTTTCATGTAGTAGTAAAGGCTCTATGTCGTTGCAAAGTACATATTTTTTCTTTCTTTAAGGGTATTTGGGCAGTTTAATCTCTGTTGTATTCCCAAGAAAACAATACATATAAGTACAGTACTATATTTTCAGAGGAAATACTCATTCTTTTTTAACCCCATTCCCGATAATCTGGCATTTTCACAAACTCTGCCATACTTCAGTCTACATTAGGCAGAGTTTTCGGGACTTTATTTTAGTTTTACCTAAATGTTGCATTTAAACTCATTATTAATATTAATTGTATTCATGGTGTTCCTGTTTATTGTTTTTCTTGTTTGGAGAATAATATAACAATAAAATACTTGTCATGTCATTCTTGTTGTAGATCCTTTTTCAATATTAATTTCATTGAGAATCTGTTGCATATTTTTTAAACATAGTTTATTTTAGAAAATTTTACCATATTTTAAATTTAAATGTGTATAACTATTTAAATAATATTCACTTACCTATGCAAATTCGATTTCCTACAGAAAATGGAACATAGCTCCCTGCAGTTTTTGATTCTGCATTCAGAAATCGTTCGGGCTCAAAATTTTCAGGGTTGGGATATAGATCAGGATTCCTGTGTGACAGGTAGGGTATAAATGCGACAGTGGTTCCTTTGTGTACTTTATATTTGCCTGTAAAAATATAAAATATAATATTTTAGAAATAAATTTTAATGCTGAGATGGTCGAGCTCTAGCTCGTATGAAGAATAAAAATTTTCTTAGAAAGAAGACGCCATAAATAGGAAAAATATACTTTAATTGTTTCAGGTCGAAATAATTAAATTTGCAACTACAGTTGCTGTTAATTAGTTGTTATTAATAATTAAAAAATTTGGAGTGACTCCACTTGTTTTTTCGAACGTTTTGTAATTAATTCTTGTTTAAATAATTTTTTACTAGCAGGCTTTGCCCGCTTCACTGGGCACTATATTTAAAGGATTTCTTTTTAATTGAATAATTGAAACGTTTAAATAAATATATTTCGATTGGCGACTATTTTCTTCACAGTTTTAGTATGGGATCTCCTTGAAAATATCAAACATTTTTTTAACTTCTCGAATCTGTGCAACAAAACTATTATTAAAACGAATATTGTCAAAAACGGTCAAATAGAAATGTTAATTCTTCGAATATTCTGGAAACAGTTGAAGCTGTTACTCGTACAATAAAAGTCACTATTCGATGAATGGTCGAATCAGAGAACAGACATAAGTCGTTTTCGCAGCAATCACTATAACGCACGTATGTATGCTTCACGCACACGAAAAAAAAAAAAAATCACTGAGCAGCCCTACCTTGCTGTGCATGAATCTCAGAACACACGAAACTCGGTTCCGCGGCAATCACTACCACGCATGTTAAAACAAAACAAAACAAAACAAAAAATCACTGGACACCCCTACCTCACTGTGCATGAATCTGAAAACGTACGAAACTCGTTTTCTCAGCAGTCACTGTCAAGCATGTTAAAACCAAAAAAACATCACTGGACACCCCTACCTCAAATCAATGAAAATCAAATAAACCAATCAAATCTCTTGTAATTCCTGAAAACGTAGCTGTAGTTCAATGTAAATACACTCAAATCAATGAAAATCAAATAAATCAATCAAATCTCTCGTAATTCCTCATAACGTAGCTCTAGTTCAACATAAAATACACTCAAATCAATGAAAATCGAATAAACCAATCAAATCTCTCCTAAGATTCTCCATTCTGCATCATTATAGAAATGGGAAGTTTTATTTTCACATTTTTATTAATTAAAAGAAAACTAATCAAAAATTCGAAAATCTGACTTCATTGTGCACAATGATCCTTCGGAGGGCACCTTTGTGTTAAATTACGTGACTGTCCAAGCTACCGTTTTCGAGAACAGTGAAATATACATATATATATACAAATATTGCTCACTTAATAGTATAAGATAAAAGAAATCTTTAAATAAATAAAAGGTAAAATCATAATAGTTCTTTGAGTAGTAGGTGTATTCGTTAATAATGCAGATAGCTTTCAATAGATGTAGTCGCAGTAGAAGCAGGGCTGTCTTAATACATTCGGGCGCCCTGGGCTAACACGTTCAGGCGCCCTTTACCTTTACCAAAAGTATCCTAATTTTAAGTTTAGCTCAACTTTTAAATGCAATTTAGTTTTTTAATTTAATAAAAACTAATCTAATTAAAATGTAATAGCTATTTAAATCTAAAATTAGGATATTTATTTAAATATTAATTTTTGATTAAATATAAATTTTTTTCATTTGAAATGATAAATGAAAATTCTTAGAAATTTAATTTGTAAAATTGTTCTTCAGTATATCTTGCATAAATGTGCAAGTAAAAAAAAAAAAATAAATAAAATAATAATAATAAATAAATAAATAAATAATAATAATATATAAAAATACTTTTAATAAGCAAAATAACTTTCTTGTAAAATTATTTACATATTTCTTCCATTGTAAACAATTCATTTTATCACTGTAATTCGAAAAAATTCATTTTATCACTGTAATTCAAAAAAATTCATTTTATCACTGTATCAATCCATTTTCACCTGTCTTGTTCCATTGCCAGAAGCTGGCAGACAAGAAATGCCGGGTTTGGTCCCAGATTGCCCTCGTCTACCTAGCCGTTTGGAGTATTTCGTTATTTTCATCTAAACTCGCCTAAATACAGCTAGAACCTCTCAAAAAGTCCCCACACATAGGAAATTTCACCCAGACCTCGAACCTATGTGCAGTCAATCAAATTTAAACACTACAGCATACCATACCATCCACTGCCAGAATGTTTTTTTTTTTTTTTTTTTTTTTTTCCCAATCGAAATTTAAAACAAAATATTATTTCAATATAGAGTGGGTGGTCAAATTACTGGATATTTTTTCTTCTATCGGTTTAATCACAACTGCAGTTAGGAGACCAACTGCAAATTGAAGAAAATCAGAAATACTTTGGATCCTTCTGTATTTTAAAAAAATACAAATTACTTGTAACTATAACACATGATTTCACTTAATATTTACAATATTTGTATGTTTTTTTTTTTTTTTTTTTTTTTTTTTTGTGGAACCACACGATTATTTAGACACTATATAGATATATGTATATATTAATTTATTATAAATATTAAATATATTATAGTAGTAAATTATTAATTTTTATAACAAGTTTTTTTTACTTATAACAAAAATATATTTTTACAAAACTTTCAGAAAACATTTTAAGACATTAGATAAATATTATTTTAAACTTAAATTCACACATGTAATTTTCGCTGAGGTATGAGCATTTATAATAAATAATTTTTTAAATATGCATGCACGAGAGATAGAATTTTTTTATTACATAGGATAAAAGTTAGATATATTGTGCAAGTTATATCAAAATTTCATTTGAATAGAGTAAAAATTAAGCAAATTATCGACAAAAGAATGAACAAGATTTTAGATGTTTTCCAGAAGTGAAATTGCATAAGGTGTTTTTTCCAGGCTACATATTTAATTTAACTATCCAATTACTTATGGCAAAATTCTTTTTTGCAAAAAACCCTTTATGAACTCACAAATCTTAGTACCATATGAATAAAATTTTGTTAGAGTTATAAGTCCAAGCACATTAAAAAATATTTATTACAAATGCTCAAAAAGTATTTACTACAAAATATATGTGAGAAATTTATGGTTCTGAATAATATTTCACAATTTTTAGTGAATCTTTATGCAAGTTTTGTAAAATTTTATTGAAATCCATTCTTGACATAAGCAAAAAGTTTGCCCCCCCCCCCCCCAAAAAAAAAAAAAAAAAAAAAAATGTTAAAAAAATAAAAATAAATAAATCCATCTAAATAATTGTGCGACTCCCATATATACCTACACATTTAAAAAAAAAGTACACAGTAACTGAAATCATGTGTTAAAGTTACAAGTCATTTGCAGTTTTTTTATGATACAGGGTAATCAAAAGTATTTGTGGTTTTCTTCAATTTGTGATTGGAAATCACTCCATTACTTAGCATATTTGTCTTGAGACATATTTCTTACTGTTAAGAAGCTGTTTCAATTCCCAAACTTAAAATGAAAAGCACTGTATTCAGTTAATTCCATGTAATACATTAATATATACAATTAACAAATAATAAAAAAAATTCAAATAATTAGACTCATTCTGGGTTGAATTCTGATTAATTATATCAATTCAATCAATTTTCCCCTTTCAATTCGCTAGAGGTCAATAGCCCCAGTTCAAATAAAAAACTAGTGACTAGTCTGTTATATGGAAATTCCTTGAGGGACTGTTCTTTGCACTTTGCGAGAGTTCTGTTTTCCGGCCACACCAATGACCAAAAGGTTCTGCTATCAAAGTTGTAGATTAGAGGTGCCGGAAGATTCGATTCAGGTCTTTTTCATCGGAATAACTATTCAGAATTTTTGTTGTTTTTCTCTAAATCTCGCGTGAAATCTGGCTAAGATTCTATAAAAGACCACCGATGGAAAGTAGGTCTACGTATTAGCGTAAACAATCGGCCTTTAGAATCCCTTACATCCCCCCCCTCCAAAAAAAGGGGGGGGGGATAAGAAAGAGTTAAGATTTTATAAGTGCAACTCATATCACCAAAATTTGAAATTGTTTGTGGAAATAGGCTAGTCTGTTTGTTTGTTTAAACGTTGACTACAATTTAAGTATACTTGGAATAATTTTAATATAGAAAATTTAAAGAAGGTTGATCTATTAATTTTGAGTTAGACCAGAAAAATGTCAGCTTTATGAATATATATTATAAAAAAAAAAAAAAAATAAAAATAAATAAATAAAAATAAAATAAAATAAAAATGTGAAAGGCGCCCTTAAACATGTGGCGCCCTTGGGCTGCAGCCCAATTAGCCCAATGGATAAGGTGGGCCTGAGTAGAAGGCTTTAGATCCAAGGTGATGTGATATGTGGTGTGGAGTATTTCGTTTCAGGTTCCAGTAACGTGAAACATCAAATCCTTAGATATCAAGTGGGACGAAGGTGTGAAATTCATATATATATTTGCGCTGAAACATAGTAAAGTTTGTGTTAAAAAAAAAAAAAATGCATGCGGTTAGGTGTTGATTCATTATTTTATTTTGAAGAAAGTGCTGTTCATAAGTTATCGTCTACTCCGGGGAAGCTTATGGTGTACATGCGTCATCTTGAGATATGTGTGAACGATTGTTTAAACGCTTTAAAAGAGGTCATTTTGATGTGAACAACAACGAACAGTCAAGTCAACCAAAAAAGTTTGAATACTAACAACTGCAAGCATTATTAAATGAAAATGAGTGTGAATCCGTTAACAGTGATTGCTACTGAAAACAAATAGTCAATCTGAATCATGCTTTGATCATCAAGAAATCACAATTTGCAACAAGACACAACAAAGTAATTTTGCTTCATGATAAGAATAACGCACTATCATACTTTTCAAAACTCTTTAAAGACACGTTAAAGTTCGTCCTTACCCGGGAAATATTAGCTCACCCACCGTATTTACGCTTCAGATTTCTATTTGTTCTGCTCGATGGCTCATGCACTTTTTAACCAGCACTTCACGACTTTATAACATATGAAGAAGTGGAAAAGTGGGTCTTTGAATGGCTTGCCTCTAGGGATGCAAAGTACTATAGGGGCAGTATCCAAAAATTGGCTGAAAGATGGAGGAAAAGTCTAGCTAGTAATGATGACCCAATAAGACAGGTGACACGCAAGCGCGCCCCATCATCGACTGTCCCAGATACGAGGGTATCCATGCAGTCCCGTCTCAAGACGACCCAACATCGTGCAGGCCTTAGCCGCTACGACAGCAACATACCAACTTCGCGACAGCAGGGAAGTGGCCCAGGTAAGGTTCGGCAATCAGCTATACAAGGCTCATGTCGCCCCTTCGGACCAACCGGAGTTGGTCAAAGTTGGGGCTGAGGGCCCTCGTAACTGGCCGACCTCGGTTTGACGGCCAGAAGGCTTGTTTACCTTCTGAGGACGACACAGGGCCGTCCACAAGGCCCGCTCTCCCAACGGAGTTCACCACTAGCCGATACGCACATTCATGCCAACTAGGAAGATCTGCAGCCGCTTCCCATTTTTGCTAAGCCTCCTTGTACTGCCACTTGGAAGGCCCCACCCAGGACACCTGGACAGCCCCTGTTTGCTCGGGCCATCACAACCCTATGTGAGCACCGATGTCCGCCAGGGTAGTCCCGCCGTCCGGTCATGCACCACCAGCCAGTTAAGACAGACCTCCTCACACCACGTGGAAAAACATCTCCCCGAATCGCTCATGCGGGCACTGCAACTCGTTCGTGCGATTTAAACAAAGTTCCCTTTTTGACAGTCCGAATTGGCTGTTTTGAATCAGCGCTTCTACCTCCGGTAGACAGGGAGCACATGCTCCCCCTTCTCTCCACACCACACCAACGCCAACCGTCTCACCAACTCGTACTCACCGTCACACCAACTCACACTCGCCATCACGCCACCTTACCAACTCACACTCGCCATCTCGCCGTCACTCTACAACTCCGTTACACCATAACGCTCACTCCACCTCACCATCAAACTCTCATCATCTCACCGTCTCACTCACCAATCGAAGAGACCTCCTAGGAGGCTCTACTGGGGCGTCAGGCTCAGACGCTTCGAGAATCCGTCGTCCACCACCAAGCGGGTTAAGCGCCCAGTCAAGGAGATCCGTCATGATGACTGCGATTCCTTTCCTACAATAGTAGTCCAGGCACAAATCCCGCCGCGTTCGAAGGTGGTAGTTCGGCGGGAAGTAACGTTCCCTGACCGACCGCCACCGTGCGCACTTTAGCATCACGTGCTTTACCGAGCTTGCGCTGGCCCCGCAAATATGATGACCCAATAAGGCATATGTGCTGCTTCTCAGCCACAATGCAGTTCTATAGCGTTGTTTAATAGGTAATAAATAATTTTCATATCTGTGACTTATATAAGTAATATTTTAATCTTCAGTGATTGATACTTCGTTGATTTTTTTTTTCTTTTGCATAATTTCATTTGACTCTAAAACTTACTAAAAAAAATGTATCGAGTTGGTGCGGTAGTTACCTCTGTTATTGATTTGTCTGGTATTAGTTTTTCTATGTTAAAACTTTAAGAATAATAAAATTTAAAATATTTCTTTTTATTTGTATAATGATTTAGAACAAAAGTTTCATGTACAAAGATATACAAAATAATTCAAATATATTATTTCTATGGGGGAAATTTCTCATTTGTAAATTTAACATGTACTAATACTAAACATAATTAGTTTAATGTATACTTTTGCTCTAAAGCTACTAAAGCATCCTTGTATAAAATGTGATATGAAAAGCATTCATCATTTGCTCATAAGGTCGTACCTCACCAGAAATTCTGTAATTCTTACACTTATAAACGTTGGTTATAGCAGATTGTACTGTAGAAATCATCTATGTCCTTACTTTTTGTAACAGATTACTAATTCCAAAACTTAATTTTATTAAAAAAAAAAAAAAAAAAACCTACAAAATTAAACCCTGTTTAATACTTTTTTCCTGATGAGAGTTTGTTTGATTCATTGGTGAATCATAACGCAGAATTATTATTTTTTTTTCTATATACAAGAAGAAAGTATTTGATTAATGAATATTTTAAACTTCAGTTTTCAGTGACTTTACTCGTATTGAATTTTCATGAACGCGATTTAATTATATTTAGAAAATGCTTGTCTGTGTGTGTATGTTACCAAAGTTTTGTTATCACGAAATACGAGGGGGGGGGGGGGGTTCAAAAAGTAAGGTAACAAGCCCATTCAGAAAAAAAAAAAAAAAAAAAAAACGTTAATTCTGGAAATAAAAAATATATACAATGTAGGAAGGCACAGGTATATATTACTACTCTACATAATCACCAGTCTTATTGAAGCATTTGTTCCATTGGTACACCAAGCCATCGATGAAATCAGCGTTAAGATTGTGCAACGGCGTCAAGACGGCTTGCTGAACCTCAGCATCAGCTCTGAAATGCTGACCTCTCAAGTGTTTCTTTAAAGGTCCGAAGAGCAATTGAGCGATGGAAATCAATTGGTGAGAGGTCGGGACTGTAAAGAGGGTGGTTTCTGCTCATCTGTAAGTTGTCTCGGTACCTAACGAGCACATGTCTTCCGATCGCCTAATTGTTCATGCACAGTATTATGTGCACTGCCAATGGAGATATCGAATTCTTGTGCAATTTTACTCTGAGTAATGCGACGATCACCTTTAATCAAAGCTTCGGCACGTCAAACATTGTCATCTACGGTGGACGCGCTTGGTCACCCTGCTCTTTCTTCATCTCGCACAACTGTTCTACCTTTGCCAAATTCCGTGCACCAAAACCACACCCGTTTTCGAGATATAACATTTGTACCGTACACTTCTGCCAATTTCCAATGAATTTTAGCTGGAAAATTTTTCTTTAAACGCAAAAACCTTATCACACTTCTTATTTCAATTGCGGACCCATGTTTCCGTCAATCAATGCAGCCCTCTTCTAACTGAGATTTAGTCATGTTACTGAACAATCAACTCCATCTACCTGTGTATTTGATTCCTGTGATAGTCTTCGTTATCTTCAGAGGGATTTTTATTCGTACGGATAATTTTCACACCCGTCACAGCTCTTGTTACCTTACTTTTTGAAACCCCTACGCAGTAGTCGGAATTTCAGAAAAGTAAATGTTTGATTAAACCTTGATATAAAATGGTGCTGATTAGACTTATGCTCATATAGCCCAGCAGATAACGATGCCAGACTGCAATCCTGTCCATTTATAGCAAAGTTACATCTCAGCTTCTATAGTGTATAACTGCAGAAACCTTGATATGTAAAGGGAGAGGGAGATAATGAAAAGCTATGCTGATTCAATGTGGGTGCACACTGTAAAAAAATCGTTCCTTAAAAATGAGCTAAATTGTCTCAAAATAGCTCCGAAACAATATATACTTAAATTTGAAAACCCATGTACTCATTTTTGAGTATATTGACAAATTCAAAAATAGGGTTGACCAATAAGAATCCCAATATCCACATGTGTAACATGTCAATATACTCAAAAATGAGTACATGCGTTTTCAAATTTAAGTATGTATAATTTCGGAGCTATTTTGAGACAATTTAGCTTATTTTTAAGAAACCATTTTTAACAGTGCATTTTGGCCGACAGTTGATGCTACTATGCTGCAATTTTTTCTGTCTACAAGAAGGCTATATCTCAGATTCTATAGCCTATAATCGCACCAAACTTCATATGCAAGATGACTTTAATGAAAAACTATGCTGATTTAATATTAGCCGATAGGTGATGCTGCTTTTACTCATTTTCTGCGATTTTTTCCAAATTAAACACAGGGTGATTATAATTAAAATTGCAAATTCAAAACGTTCTAATTTTAAAACTACCAGTCAGAATTACTTGATATTTTATCAGAACAATCGTAAGGTAATAGAATTTTGTTTGGTGAAAGAAAAAAAAAAAAAAGTTCCAAAATCCATAACCATCCGTAAGGTATTTGTTTAATGAAGCTAGACTTTTTATCTTGTCACTACCACCGTTTTCACTGTAAACACGCATTCTTGTTTTTTCGGTAATAAATTTGTAGTAAACCCTTGGAGTCTTGTTTCCTTTCGGCTAACAACATTCCTGGGTTTAATGAATCCATTTGGGCGCATTACAGTGACAGCGCCGTCTATCGTCAAATTTTTGAACTATTTTTTTCCTTTCACAAAACAAAATTCCATTGTTTCACGATCGTTCTGGTAAAATGTCAAATCGCCAGGAGTGGATCGAGACAGCACATTTCTTCCTTTGAAATAGACATCTAAATTTTTAATCGTTGCCTTTATTTTAATTTTTTCAACCATAAAATAAAATATGCTTTCACGTGAAAAATAAAATAAAATAATAATAAAATATTAATATTTTCTTTTGGCATCCAAATGCTTTAAAATGCTTATTAGATATTTTCTTTTGCAAGAACACCCCCTACTACCTGAAACCCCCGTTATGAATTTAGATCCTTCCACTAAAAGTAATGAAATAGAAAACGAAAGATGTAATGGGAAAACATGTAAACTTGTGTTGTATCATGCACGTATGTACACTTCACGCACATGAAAACCAAAAAAACATCACTGGACACCCCTACTGCGCTGTGCATAAATCTGAGAACGCATGTAACTCGTTTTCGCAGCAATCGGTATCGTGCACGTATGTTCGCTTCGCTCACATGAAAAAAAAAAAAAAAAAAAAATCACTGGATACCCCTGCCTCGCTGTGCATGAATCTGAGAACGCATGTAACTCGTTTTCGCAGCAATCAGTATCACGCACGTATGTTCGCTTCGCTCACATGAAAACCAAACAAAAAACATCATTGGACACCCCTGCCTCGCTGTGCATGAATCTGAGAACGCATGTAACTCGTTTTCGCAGCAATCAGTATCACGCACGTATGTTCACTTCGCTCACATGAAAACCAAAAAAAAATCATTGGACACCCCTGCCTCGCTGTGCATGAATCTGAGAACGCATGTAACTCGTTTTCGCTGCAATCAGTATCGCGCACAAAAAAAAAAAAAGAAAGAATCAATGGATACCCTACCTTGATGTGTATGAATCGCAAAAGTGCACAAAATTACGATACTTACGTATTATCCGTAAGTACATGCATGAACAAATTTAATGAATATATATATATATATGTATATATATATATATATATATATATATATATATATATGTATATATATATATATATATATATATATATATATATATATATATATATATATATATATATATATATATTTTTTTTTTTTTTTTTTTTTTTTTTTTTTTTCACGTGAAAGCATGTTTTATTTTATTGTTGAAAAAATTAAAATAAAGGCAACAATTAAAAATTTAGATGTCTAGTATTTCAAAGGAGGAAATGTGCTGTCTCGATCCACTCCTAAATTGCCAGACAAAACTCCATCATTTCACGACTATTCTGGTAAAATACCAAGTTGCCTAACAAAATTCCATTGTTTCACGATTATTCTGGTAAAATACCAAGTTGCCAAACAAAATTCCATTGTTCCACTATTATTCTGGTAAAATACCAAGTTGCTAAACAAAATTCCATTGTTCCACTATTATTCTGGTAAAATACCAAGTTGCCAAAACAAAATTCCATTGTTTCACGATTATTCTGGTAAATATTAAGTCATTCTGACCAGTAGTTTTAAAGTTGGAGCGTTTTGAAATCGCAACTTTAATTATAATCACTTTGTATGTTAGCATCTATTGTATAAAACTGCACTAAACTGTATATGTAAAATTTCTTTCACAATATATTTGTTGATTAAATTGCTGTGTGTACCAACCGGTAGGTTGCACTACTATACAGAATGATGTATAAAAAAGTATTATGTTGGCCATCAAGTCTACTAATTTTTACTTTCCGAACACTATAGTGAGGAAAGTATTGTAATCATGTCAAAAATCAGAATTGGAGATTTTGATGTTTCTATACGTTTCGAGGTCCAATGAGTCCGTTTTCTCTATTTTTGCGATGATATATGTATGTGTGTGTGTATGTCTGTGAGTGAACACGCTAGCGTCTAAACGCTTTGTTCGAATAACCTGAAATTTGGTACGTATATTGTAAGTCACCATAGTACGAACCCTATAGATTTTGGTGAATCTAGCACTTATAGTTTTTTTACAGGGACACAAAGAAAAATTCTTTATCATTATGGCCTATGGGAGCAAAATCTTAAAAGTGCGATAGCATCTAAACGCCTTATTCAATTGAGCAAAAAATTTATACACGTATTATAGGTCACAAATACTCAATCTGTATAGATTTTGGAGAATCTATCACTTATAGTTTTTTTACAGGGACACAAAGAAAAATTCTTTATCATTATGCCTATGGGGCCAAATTTTTAAAAGTGTGATAGCGTCTAAACGCCTTATTAATCTGAGTAAAAAATTTGTACACGTATTATAGGTCACAGTTGCAGCAACTGTATAGATTTTGGTGAATCTAGCACTTACAGTTTTTTTACAGGGACACAAAGAAAAATTCTTTATCATTATGGCCTATGGGACCAAATTTTTAAAAGTACGATAGCATCTAAACGCCTTATTCAATTGAGCTGAAAATTTATATGAGTAATTATAAATCACTGTTGCACTAACTATAAGCATTTTGGTGAATCTAGCATTTATAGGTTTTTACAGGGACACAGTGAAAAATTCTTCGTCATTATGATCTATGGGCTCAAAGTTCAGTAGCGTTAAATAAAACATCGTGTAATATATGGAGAAAAATACTCAAACACTCTATTATGGTTTTCTCTTTTATGTTTGTTTAACAACTCCTCTTTCTTTACTTTATCTACAAAACTGTTAATTACTCAATGTTCGGAAAGTCGAGTGGAGTCACTCCAGATTTTTTCAATTGTATACAAATTGTAAAATAAGAAATAAAAACTTACCATACTGTACATCTTCAGAAACATCTCTTGCGAGTATTGGCACAGTGGGATAAAGACGTAGAGTCTCCTAATGCAAAACAGATATTTACTTTGCTATATTATGTATATGATTTTTTTTACAAGAATTTAAATAATTTTTAGCAACATCAAAGCATTTTTATAACTTTCAATCTGAATCTAGTTGTAATCAGAAATTTTACTTAAAACATTTTTGTTATATATACCGCTTGCATCACTCGAGACTCTGCCGCGTCTCATGATATATTTTTTAAAGAGTTAAACATTTAGCAAATTTCGTAAGTTATTGGAAATTTACGAATTTCTTAACATGGCAGAATAGAGCAAAATTTCCCATAAACGTCAATCTTGAGGGATATTTTCATCGTAAAGATGTCAAACCACTTTCGAAATATTATTTAGGATACTGGCATGAATATCATAGACTATGATCTTTCCAATTTAAAAAATTCGTAAGTTATTTGGAATTTACGATTTACTTAACATGTCAGAATAAGGCAAAATTGAGCATAAACTTCCATTTTGAGGATCATAAATACATTAGACAACTTCAAAATTATATTTATGATATTTGTTTGAACATGATTGAATACAAATATTCTAAAAGGAAAATTTCGTAAATTATTCGTAATTTACGATTTTATCAACATAGCGAAATTGTAAATTTTTCATATAAATATGAATTTTGGGGATTATTACATTGGAAATAGTAGGATGAAAACTAAACAACGGAATTGACCCTGATAAAATAAATTAATAGATTAGAATAAGATAAATATATCGAAGTGAACGGTGGATAGCCTATTAGGCGGAGATTTCATTCTGTCACTGTATCAAGCTTTGGTCAAATTCATTTCTTTTAACATGATTATAATATGTCTTGCACTAGAAATTTATGAGAACATATAAATATGATGGGGAACTGAGCAGAGTCCACCTATGCCAACTAGTTTAAAGAGTTACATTTAGCATCTTATATTAATTAAGATTATTGGCTTTAAACATTTTTGTGTTTCAGTCCTGAATCGATGTAGTGCTGAATGTTGCAAAATAATATTAATCATGATAGTAAATAAATATAAGAAAATGTAAATAACTTCTCAACTTTTAATTATGTTGTTATAGTGCAGTCAGTAGTTACCAGATATTTTATTGAAATGATCAAGTTAATTAGGTTTCTGTAACGCTTTTCTCATTCGAAGAACAGGTAACCAGAAAAAACTAATTTTCCCGGAAATAACAATATGTTAAACCGATTTCAACTAACAAAAATCTTGATTTTTTTTTTTTAAATGATCAGAACGTTTAATTTTTGTGATATCTTTCTCTCCGGCGAAGAGCAGATTATTACTGAAAAGTAATTTTCCTGATTATGACAACCTGTAGATCGCTTCTATGCGCAAAACATCTACACTCCTTCTCATAAGGACACCCGTTTTTTTATATTAACTAAACACTGAACACTATTATTTAACAAATATATTTTTAATTAATTTGAATTTCATTAATAGACTATATTTAAAAAGTTTTATCGTTTTTCTATCTTTAAAAACTATATGGTAAAAAGTTGATTTTTCAGGTGTTCACAATTATAAGAACAGCTCGAATTTTAGTAATTTTTTTCAGTTATTCTTTAAATTAATATTTTATGGGGTCTCTTTTCAGGGTTAAACAGTCAGACATTCTCTCTGGTATATATATATATATACATATTTTTTTTTTAATATCCAGTTTCAATACCATTTCATATAGCATATATGATATTCTTAATACATTTAAACTATTTAAAATTGCTTTCCACTTGCATGCACATTTCTAATATCATAAGTTAAGGTTTTTTCAACTTTTAGACCATGGAAAAGGCAATAATACAGAAGTTTCTTTCTTCAAACTATTTCCTATTGCTCTAAAAGTAGAGCAAAAATGTAAGTCTTGTTGAAAAAAATATTATTACCCCCCAAAATCTAACAAAAATCTGATAATTCGACGTTTAAAATTTGCGGATATTCTCTTTATGTTCATAATAATTGAAAAAATTACTAAATTCATTCTGCCTTCAGTAGAAGCAGCTCCCCAGAGCACCATAGATCCACCTTTAAAATGCCCGATTCATATCTGCCTTTAAAAAATCTGCTCTGTCTTTCGCTATCTTCAGATCGTACCAGTAACTGTTAAAACCATTTGGTTAATCAAGAATAAAATGTTTTTCATCCGAAAATGCAATATTTTACCATTTAATATTCTCTTTATTCAACGTTAACAGACGTTCTTTCTCCCATTAAATGCTGATTGATTATTACAGGTTTTTTATTCATTTTAACATATTATTAATTATTTTAAACATTCATAAATGTGGACCCTAACCTTTCGTTAAAAATTATGAGCAAATTTAGCAGCAGTCATTATGAGTAGAACAGTAAGAGGAATTATGAGTCTTCGATCTCTGTAAAACAACTCTGATTTTGCATCAGATCTCTTTCCTATCGAACCAGCAGTTCAACGCTTGATCCCATTTCCTTCAGCAATTTTAGATCTTCGAATTTCATTAGAAATTCGGCGGATTGAAATTATCTTTCAGCTTAAAAAACACATTTATCATACTTCACTATTTGAACGTTCTTTTTTTCGAGGTATTATCAGTAATGTCCGTCCAAGAAAAATTGAAGGCTTATATATGAATTAATCTAGCCCAGTAGTTAACAAATTCGCATGTCAACTGTTATTTATCCGCTAGTAATTTAAATAAAACGAAAAAATCTGGATTGTCCCTATAATTACGAACATCTAAAAACGTGGAGAAAAACACATTTTGCATTATTTTTTATTAATTTTGTTTCATATTAAAAAAATTATAGCAATTTTGGTTTTTAGAATACTAGATATATTAAGTGCACTTAGTTAATCTTGTTCACAATTACTTTTACATTAGTTATTTCAAAATATAAAATGTGCTTATAAATATGAGAAGGAGTGTATTACTCTTGACATTAACTAAAGTAGTAAATTTGTTTCCTTTTGTTATATATTTTTTAAATGTGATTTTCCATGGAAAAATACATTATATTGTTAAAAATATTAATTCGTTTTTTCACCAAATAATAATAAGTGACACCAAATAAGCAAATTTACTTATTTGAAACCAATATTTTGGTACTAAGTTTTATATCTTCAATGATGCTTACCAAAATGATTAAACATAACACAACCAATTCCTATATATAAATATTGGTTGGAGCTAAATTCGAACTATTGTTTAGGTGAAGCATAGGATTCTATGAATACTTTAACAGTCTACCAAAGAAAACTAATTTTATTTTAATATTACCTCTCTTCTATCCGATCAATTTCTAAACCTATGAAATGTTGCGTCACAGGTTTACAACTGTTGCAAAGCTAGAGCAGTTGGAATAGTTCCTCCCACAAGGCCAGCAATAGCAGCAGAGCAACTAAACTCCTCTCCAGTTGAAGCGGGTGATACCGGAATGCCTCTGTTTACCGCTACCGGTGTCCGGTGAAGGTGAAGGTAGAAGAAAGTTCTGTTCTGATCGTTATGTCGCTACTGTGCGAGTATTATTCGAATTTACTTTAATTTCTGGGCCCTCTGTATATAATTTGTATATAATAGGTTGTAAATACAAATGTTTATGTTCAGAAATATCTGTTGATCGTAAGATGTGAAGTGTGTGCAGTTTCATTAAAAATATTGAAATTATTTTATCGTTCTATGTTCTATTTCAAGACTCCAGCCTGATTTATTTATTGAAAAAATGATTGTAAAATCAACAACAACGTTACATATTTCGAAGAATAATTTCGCGGACTCTTTAGAGAAGGGTATGTAAGCACCATTACGTCGAAATGCTTATGAATGGGTTATCAAATTACACACAACGATGCCAACTTTTCATATTGATTTATATGCAATGAACACACCTAATCATTGTTTTTCACCGAAATACAGAAAGCCCTTTGCTTTTTCTGCAATGTTTTAGTTCTCCATCTTAGGACGGAAATAATATGAAATTTTCGTGATGAACTTGTTTTTAACGTTTCTACACGTTAGGACATTTAAGGAATCCGAAAATCACAAATTCGATGTGGTGTCCGTCAATAGTTATAGTACAGTCAGTTTGTTATTCTGTATACACATTATCTCAAGAATAAATGATCGTAGACGGGCCTGACCAGTCGTAAAATATCACTTATGACTTATGATACTGTCAAAAACGGTATTTACTTTCAACATTCTAATTTAAAACTTTGTAAGTTATTAGAAATTTTACGATTTTTTGACATTGGAGAATCCGCGATTGTAATGAAATGCTCGCCCTCTGGTGGACTAAGGTGAAATTATCACACCACTGCATATCATCATATTATGCAATCGATTTTCCATGATGTAATGGCGGAGAAAGCCACGTGTATAAATACACGTGGCTATTATATTTACTAACAACTGCAGTTCAGAGAGCGCCATCTATCGATCATTACAAACGCGGATAGCGAAAAATTTTGCGTAAACGTGTATTAGGAGAATTATTTTCATCCTAAAAATATCGTACCAGTTTTAAAATATTATTTATGATATTGGCATAAACATCATTGACTATAGGCATTCTACTTTGAAAATTTCATAAATATTAGAAATCTGCGATTTCTTTAACAAGGCAGAATAAGGCAAAACTTGCATTATGGGGATTATTGCATTGGAAATATGGAGATGCATGGAAACTCATAGCTGCCAACATTTTTAACTTTTAAATCAGAATTGACGCACCGGTATTTTTAAATGGAATATGTTATAGGTATTTTCGACGAATAATATTACTGAAAACAGCTATAAAAATTTTCCAGTTTGAAGTTTCCCTTCAAAAACGGGAGACTTGGCACATATGGAAACTGAAACATGGGATTGACCCAAATAAGATTAAGCATTATACTATGATAAAGTGGCTGTTTCGATGCAGAGGTAGAATAGCCTAGTGGGTGAGGAATATCAGCCTGCGACCGAGCTGAGTGATCGACAGAGTTCGTTTTTCTTAGCATGAATATGCCTTATAGTAGAAATATATGATGGAAATTAACTGTTTAAAATTAATACTCTGTTAATTACAATAAAAATAAACAGCCTCCGAATTTTAATATCTAACTAGCGAGCTTCGCCCGCTAGCGGGTCACTATTTATAAATGAGTCACTATAATTAATGAATTCTCAAAATTGCATATTATAACTAATAAAAAAAAAAAAAAGAAATAATAATCATTTCTGATCGGGTAAAAACACACACCGGGTCCCCACTGCCTTCGGCAGAGCAGACCCATGCGCGCTGCGCACGAGCAATTTTCTTCGTCCCTCTTTACGGATCACTATATAAAAATAAATCTAAAAAAAAATAATAATAAAATACAAAAAGAAATCTCTTCTCATAGGTGGAATCATGGGTTCGTGTCCCCACTGCCTACGGCAGGGTAAACACACGCGCTCGCAACTCGCGTAATCCTTTACCCACCCTTCCCGCCACTCTTAAGAATTCTACATTTTCGAAAATATACGCAATCGATTTATCGGGCCTTGATACCTAATAATACCATTTTTCAACACTTTAACTCTATTTCTAAAATTTTGCCCCTTCGACCCCCTTACCCGCCCCCCTAATAATTTTGTACTTTCGAAAAAATCCTCATTCGACTTGTAGGCCTAAAAAACACATATATACCAATTTTGAACGGTCTAACTCAAATTTGTTTTTGCCTCCTTTACCCCTCCTAATAATTTTACACTTTCGAAAATATCCTCATTCGATTTGTAGGCCCCAAAAACCTATGTATACCAATTTTGAACGGTCTAACTCAATTTCTATTTTTTGTCCCCTTCATCCTCCCTTCCCACCCCTCCTAATAATTTTACACTTTCGAAAGCATCCTCATTCAACTTGTAGGCCTAAAAAGCCTATATATACATATTTTGATCGGTCTAACTCACATTCTATTTTTTTGCCCCCTTCCCGCCTCTCCTAATAATTTTACACTTTCAAAAATATTCTCATTTGATTTGTAGGCCCCAAAAACCTATGTATACCAATTTTGAACGGTCTAACTCAATTTCTATTTTTTGTCCCCTTCATCCTCCCTTCCCACCCCTCCTAATAATTTTACACTTTCGAAAGCATCCTCATTCAACTTGTAGGCCTAAAAAGCCTATATATACATATTTTGATCGGTCTAACTCACATTCTATTTTTTTGCCCCCTTCCCGCCTCTCCTAATAATTTTACACTTTCAAAAATATTCTCATTTGATTTGTAGGCCCCAAAAACCTATATATACCAATTTTGAACGGTCTAACTCAATTTCTATTTTTCTGCCCCCTTCGCCTTCCTTTCTGCCCCTCCTAATAATTTTACACTTTCGAAAATATCCTCATTCGACTTGTACGCCCCATGATCCTATGTATACCAGTCTTGAACGGTGTATCTTGAACGTATTTTTTAAATGAATAATGTCATTACATTATTCATTCAGGAATAATTTAACGGTAAAAACTTACATCCACACTCGTAACAATGTATTGAGATAAAGAAAGTAAAATGTTATCTATGATTTGCATGGTTTTGGAAGATCTCCTCATTGATACAAATAATAAATAAAACATACAAAATTCAATGGTCTGTTTACAGAGACTTATTTAAAAAAATATATTTCATTATATTGTATAAGAATTGTTATCACCGCAGAAAACAAAATTTGATTAACCAGAATTATTCATTCATTAGAAAAAAAAATAAATACGTAATGCTTAAGAAACACAAAACATTTTCTATATTTAAAATATTTTTTTTTCCCTTGCTATGCGGAATTTTAATACGTCACGGTGAAAATAATAATAATAAATATATAAAGTTCAACTACTTCACGGGGAATTAATAATATAAGTAAATAAATAGGCACATGATTATATAAATTTTGAATTAAAGGATTACGATGTCATTTTCATTTTCTTCGAGACGTTTGAACTTGAAAACATATATAACTATCATAATGTAAAAGTTGAAACCATTTGTTTTGAATATCATATAAGTCTATGTTTAATAATTTGAACTGGCAAGGAGAAATAAATTTGGAAATGCATGTGTACAAATCGAGTGCTAGGCGATTGCAGACCGGCTAGTAAACTAATAAGGATCAATGAACCTAAGAATCGTTTGTATTAAGGAATAGGTATTCACTCCTTAATATAAATTCCCATGGTACTAATTTAAATTTATTAATTACAAATAATTTTTTTTAAAATTGTTTTCTGTATAAATCTTCATTACAAAATGCTTTTTTTTAAGTTTTAAGTTACGTTGAAGGGGAAAAAAAAAATGAATAACTGGCAATAAATATTAACCTATTTTATGACAAATTACCCGAAAAATTATGAATTCTTAACACATAGCTTAAGCAATTTATAGTTAGCGTCCCAGGTAACACATAACGTTGTTATAGCGTTGCAAATAAGTCTGAACAGTGAAAAATTGGTTACGTTATTTTATGTCCGTTGAAAAATAGGTTTTATTTCGCAATATTCTCACTGAACAATTTCGAATATTTATTCAGTAATAAAGAAAACCTATAACAAACGTTGTTTTATGGTTGTACTTTTTCTGTTATTTTTTCGACGTTTTAAAATAGGTGTTTTATCAGTTTTTGTTTTCCTTTTTGATTCTAATAAAAAATATGTTTTTTCAACGAATTAATAGGTACTTTTTATAAGTCATTATTTCTGTCAAATTACGTTGAATCTCTTCAACTTGATAATCGATACACGATTGTGAATTGGCGGGATGTGCGTGTTATAATTTTCTTTAGAGTTTTAGAAGAAGGTGTGCTGCGAAAGATCTTGTAACATGATAAAGCTTTCAGCAAATTATATTAACAAGTATAGTAGATGTTCTTTGGCTTTCGGAAACCTTAACTAACGAAGGCGTTCATATTGTACGCTTTCTCCCGTTCTACAAGTATACGTTCGCCAAGTATACTGTAGCAAACCTTAAAAGCGTCTTACGATTCGACGCGTGCCATTTTGAAAGTGAATGTGATGTGAATGAAGATGAAGTTATCGCTTTCCTGTTAAAATGGTACGAAAGTTTTCTGTGAAACAATAATTAATTAAACGCAACTTAAAACTTTTTCATCGAAAGTGTAGTGAAAGGTAAATGACATTTTACGTAATTTCCAAAAAACTTACTAGCTGGTCATTTCCTTAAAAGCTCAAAGTTATAATATTCTTTGGTTTTGGGTTTGTTTACCAGCTAGCATAATATTAAAAATTAATGAGTTCTCGTCTAATTGTGGATGCTGTATATTTATTTAAACAAGATTTTTCAAGGAATGAAGTGAGTGTTTCTTTTTCCCTTCTTTAAAAGAATGTACCAAAACTTTTTTAACATGTGAATTTTTTCTTTTTTAAATTATTAGCAATATTTTAGAAACGAAAATTCAATGGATATATAGAGCTAGCTATTTTTCTTGGATTTCAACGTTTATAAGACATAAGAAAATCCGTTGAAAACTGATATAAAAAGCACGACAGTATTGCGATTCTGAACAACCATTTTACAACTGTTTTTTTTAAGTTATAAAAAAAACGACAGTATTGCGATTTCGTACAACCCTTTTACAACGGTTTTTTTTACGTTGTAAAATGTATCAAAACAACCGTTGAAAGATGAGGAAATCAACGAGACATATTTTCAGATTATTAACGTTACGGAAAAACGATCATTCAACGGAATGCATTGCCGTTTGTTCAACGTTGAAAATACCATACTGTGCTACCTGGGGTAGCAACTAAATGGATTTTTGGAGCTGTGGGAATTAAGGCCGATTGACTGCGCTAGGGTCCTAGGCCTGAGAGGCAGTGCCCCTCCGCAAGGGTCTTTCTAAGGGGTCCTAGCCCATATTTACGCAAGTTTTGAAAAAAAAGAAAAGAAAAAAAAACACTGGAAATTCTGAACAGCAAGGCCGGCGAGCGCGACCTGGGATCGAATATGGCACCTCACGTCTACCATCTTTGAGCGCAGAATCGCTTTGCCGCTGGTGGGCCCCCTGAATGGACTTTTAAAATAGTTTATATTATAATTAGGTATTATCAAACGTATACAATAAATTATTAAACTATCTTAATGCATTACCATAATGATTGCTTCCAAATATACCATATTACAGGTGTCTTCATATGTTATATAATTGTTGGCTAGGGATTGAATTTCATTGAAAGCTTTTTCTTGAACTTCTGGATATAGACCTAACAGAAACAGGCACCACAACGTCGTGTAGCTTGTGGTATCATAGCCCTAGAATACAGAAAATAGACAAATTTTATCAGACGGACCCATAAATTCGTAGATAGTTAAAACTGTCATAAAAACTGAATGAATTGGTATTCTTTATTTCGGTTTGTAAAAAAAATATTTTCAGAAAAGATTTTTTTTTTTTAAATACCAGGAGGCTTTGCCTCCTACTCACACACATACGTACATATATGATCGTAAAAATAGCAAAAATGAACTTAATAGACCTCGAAACATATAGAAACACCCAAATCTCAAAGTTGGATTTTTAACATGATTCCAATACTTTCTTTACATATGTAGTGAGGTCGAGACTACAATAGGTTACCACAGGTTTTGTTTGAAATTATGCTGGATCGAGCGAAGTAATAAGTTGGGATTGTAAAAATGCCTCGGTGCCAGTAACTCGGCGAAATTTTAAGTTAGAATAGTTTTGTGTCAACATAGCGCTGCAATGGAGAAAATAAGTTGCGAAGTACAGGCGAATGTGAAGAAGCTTTAAAGTTTGGTTGAAGTGAAGAGACGGGAAGTTAATTGAAGGAAGTATAAGTAGGAGGTTATTTTCGTAAGGTGTGTGGTGGTAAGTTCTGGTGCAGTGAAGATCATTCTGACGTCTAGATACGCTATATTTCAGGGCATAGCGCTTGAATTAAGTTATTGTCTGATAGTTAAGCTCTAGTGCTGTTGGAGCTAATTAGCTTGATGTGTGTAGAAGTGCGGTGTTGTTAGATATAGTGAATAGAAAAGTCATCCGGCTGGGAAGCCACCGGTGGGTTTGCAGTTTACGTCAGCTAGTGAAAAGAGTGCACCCGTTGCTAATCTTCTGCTGTCTTCTGTGGTGAGATATTTAAAATTATCTAAAGTATTTCTTATTTATATTTTCTAAAGTTCTTTAATCCGTTTGATTAAGTTAAATCCAGCCAGTTCAACCCTTCCTCTATTCAAATTGAATAAACTCTTATTTTTATTTTGAGTCTCGTACTATTTCTATTTAGACACTTAAGTTAATTAAATTAAGAAGTGGTCTGCGGCAACGCAAACCTCACAATTTATATTCGAAAAGTAACAAGTCCCGTCTCAGTTGGACGAACAGGTTGATTTGATTTGATTTCTTTTCTTTTTTATCAAGTGGTCTCCATTTTGAAGTAAGATGACAGATCATGTTGATTAATAAATTTTGTTGATACCCTGATCTGTGATATGTACAGCCAGAGAAAAAAACAAAATAAAATAATAATCTGGTGTGGCACTCGCTTGTCTATCTCTTACCCTGAAATTTAATACTATGAAAGGAGATTGGAGATTAAGAGGTAAGACTAGCTGGAACCCGTCGACTTCGACAGTCACTTTATTGACCGTAATGTTTCAAAAATCGTCGTATCATTATTTAAATGTATTTCAAATTAAAACATCTAATATAATTTACAACATTTCACTTAAAAAAAAAGAAATTCGGAAAAATGGTTATAAATTGAAATACTATATATGACATCACTTTCTACAAAGTACTGTCAATGTGACGTCAAACTGACTCCAAATAAAACAGTTGCTATCTTTTATTTTCTGTTTCTTTTAATACTAAGGCTACATGTTAGCTGACCCACCCGGCGTTGCCCGGACCCATGATAATAACCTTAATTGAACCTTAAATTTGTATGATTTTATATCTTTAACTCGATTTTGTTTGAATTTCTATTTTTAAATAAAGGCATCGCGAAAAAAATAATTAGCTGTAACAAAAAAATTACCTCGAACCGAACGAAACTCAGTCTTGTGACACCGGTGTCTGCGGCAGCACATACGTGAGCCGCTAACATAAAAAAAAAATTCCCAAAAATTAACCTGCAACCGAAAGAACCCGCCCGGTGTTGGCCGGCCCATGATAATAACCTTAAATGCACCTTAAATTTGTATGGTTTTATATCTTTAACTCGATTTTGTTTGATTTTCTATTTTTAAATGAAAACATCACAAATAATAATAATAATAATAATAATAATAATAATCTGTAACAAAAAAAAAGTTACTTCAAACGGAACGGAACTCGGATTCGTATCCCAGTGCCTGTGGCACGTATATGCAGGCCGCTATTTACATGAAAAAATTCTCAAAAATTAACCTTGAACCGAACGAACCTCTGACTCGTGTTACCGCTGCCTGCGGCTGCGGCACCGTATAGCAGTCATGCTACGCAAGCACTGCAAAATCCACATTCCTCCAACAGGGAGCGCAGTATGTTGTATACGAACATCACCAATCACTTTGAATTTCCAAGACCTTTCAAATAAGGTGTCACATGGTGGTGTCAACTGCAAAATCCTTTAGTTGCACTTTCCACCGCAAGGGGCCGCAGTTTGTTCTGTACGAACATCACCAACGGTGAGGAAATACCAAGACTATTAAAATAAGATATAACATGATAGGGTCTAGTACAGAATCACCTAGTTCCATTTTTCACCACCAGGGGGCGCACTATATTGTATACAAACATCCCCAATCACCTTGAATTTCCAAGACCTTTCAAATAAGGTGTCACATGGTGGTGTCAACTGCAAAATCTCTAGTTGCACTTTCCACCGCAAGGGGGCGCAGTTTGTTCTGTACGAACTTCACCAACGGTGAGGAAATACCAAGACCATTAAAATAAGATATAACATGATAGTGCCTACTACAAAATCACATAGTTCCATTTTTCACCACCAGGGGGCGCACTATATTGTATACAAACATCCCCAATCACCTTGAATTTCCAAGACTTTTCAAATAAGGTGTCACATGGTGGTGTCAACTGCAAAATCCTTTAGTTGTACTTTCCACCGCCAGGGGGCGCAGTTTGTTCTGTACGAACATCACCAACGGTGAGAAAATACCAAGACCTTTAAAATAAGATATAACATGATAGGGTCTACTACAAAATCACCTAGTTCCATTTTTCACCACCAGGGGGCGCACTATATTGTATACAAACATCCCCAATCAACATGAAATTTCAAGACCTCTATCACCAATCGCCTTGGATTTCCAAGACCTTTTAAATAAGGTGTCACATGGTTTTGTCAACTGCCAAATCCTTTAGTTGCACTTTCCACCACCAGGGGGCGCACTGTGTTCTGTACGGACATCACCAACGGTCAGGAAATACCAAGACCTTTAAAATAAGATGTAACATGATAGGGTCTACAGCAAAATCACTTAGTTCCATTTTTCACCACCAGGGGTCGAACTATACTGTATACAAACATCCCCAATCGACATGAAATTTCAAGACCTTTAAAATAAGGTGCTACATGTGTGGGTCTAGAACAGATTTCCCTCTCAAACTAATTTCTCCCCTTTCCCCTCCCCTCCAAATCTACTTTCCCCCTTTTTTCCCCCTTTAAAATCGAAAATTCCAAATTCGCAGATATTGATTTTTTAGTATTCGACTCTAGTCCCCATATGTACAATTTCTTCCCCGTGAAGTAATTTGAAGCTTAGTTAAGCTCGTAAACGTGTTTTTAACCCGAAACGGGTGGGAAACGGTTTCCCACCCGTTTCCCCCCTTTCGACTTTTTTTTATTTTTCTCTTCTCATAGCACATCTACAGACCAAGACCTTTTTTTAGACACCTCAACCAAATTTTTACACCAAGTAGTTCTCTCAATATAGTGGAGACCAACGAGATATATAAAGTAGAGTGATATGATAACCCTTGAGAAGCATAGATATAGAAGTAATATACATAGATCTATCATCCCCATGTTAACGTGCAAAGATTTTTGATGCCGAAAAAGTTTTTGGCATCAGCCATGATGAGAGAGTATATAAAACTCGAAAACAACAATGGAATTAAGGGCGTGTTCACGTATCTCCTCGATCTCCACAACTCCCCGAGTAGTTGACGTCACAAATCCCCTAACTGATCTACTCGAGGAGATGATTCTTGAACGCCTTTTCGGTCTGTTTTGGGTAGAAACATGGCGGCTAAAGTAAATTCTTTTATAAACAACTTTTTATATCGCTTTTAAATATTTTAATGAATAATGGAGACATACTTTCAAGTTTAAAATTAGAGTAAAAGAGACTGTACTTGATGAAAAGAGTGTAAAGAGAAGAAATTTTAAGGAAACTGAAGGATATATTGAAAACATCATTCCTAGACTCTCAAATTTTCAGCTCCAAAATTACTTCAGTAGAATTCAGTTTCACAACTGAACATATTTAAAAGTTATTTCTGAAAAGATTTTTTACAGTATATGAACTGAGTTTTGAAAATATTTAATTTTTCGAAAATAGTGCTGTTATTTTTTATTTATCGTGATTATTGTTTTGCGGTGAAAAGTTTTTTTTTTTTTTTTTTTTTTTTTTTTCTGAGTAAGATTTACATGAGCATATCAATAAATATTGAATGCTTCATACTCTTATTTTATACTTGTGCTGTGTTCTATACTCGAGAAGAATATCTGCTAATGTTGTGATGGAATATGGAAATGTCAAGTGAATTGTTCTTCTGTGTTTGGTTTTATTTATATTGCCATGCAGTAGAGCAGTTCTCTTAGATACAACCTTTCTCTTCATAAAGATAAACTGGAGTTCATAGGTATGTATTAACTTTGTGTAAGATTTTAAATACTATTACAAAGAAAGGAGCAGGGTCATGCCACCCCTCTGTTATTTTTTATAGCATGTTTGTATTAAATTAGGTAATATTTTAAGAAAAAATTGTGATTGTTTAAATAAAACATTTTTCTTATATTGTTTCATATTTAACTACATTTAACTTACGAAGTAAAGTATTTAAATAGTTAATTTCTTACTATAACATTCATTCAAATGTACATAAACCGTTTACAATTATAATCATGTTGCTAATATAGTAGAGAATTTGAATTGACTAATAGTTTAAACACTTTCAAAGTTGTAGTAGTATTTACCACTTTAGTTTATCAATATCTATATGTGCACTTTTATTTCTGTAAATATATTGAAATGCTTTAGAATTGGTGTATGTTATTTGGGTTTTTCCCTGAGGCAGAATTTAGCGATACTGTGTCACTGTCACAGAAAAGAAAAGAAATTTTTGCTTGCAGAGGGATTTACTGATAATAATTACAGATATTCTCATATTTCAAAAGAAAACAGAGATTTGTGTTACATTTAAGAATTCTACAGTGTATTAATAATATTAATATCTATGCAATTAAATGTCATCTTGCAGAAAAGGTTTGCATGAATGATACTTGTCACAGAAAGCATAAAAATATTCTGCCACAGGGAGGTTTATATAGCATGCTTCTTATTGAAAATTACATTCATATTTGTGTAAAAGCACTTATAATAAAAATATTTGGATATTTCACGGTCTGTGAAAGGTATTTCTTTAAGCATATTTTATCTGTTTGCTTAGAGTTGCTCTGTTTTTTCCATAGTGGAAAGAACATCATTAAAACTGTCCCAGACAAAATACTATTTCATCTACTTTTGTCCACTATTAATTATTTGCGAGTTGTAAATTTAAAATTACCCTTGTTTCCATATGCATAAAACAATTCTTTATTAATGTGTATTTATAACCATTTTAAATACTGGAAAATCAGCAAAATTTACAATAAACAATAAATCTGAATTATTCTGTTGGTGAATTCAAAAGCGATATTTTATAGTTTTTATTTTAATCATCTACTGCTTTCAATTGCATTATCATTTCTTCTCTCATAGTCATTGATATCTTTTAAGAATTTGTTATTAAGCACTATAGAATTGAATGGGTCACATTTCTTTCATGCAGTTTTTCTTACCTTACAAACATACATGCTATGTAAGGTAAGTATTGTAATCTTAAACTAACGAAAATTTAACTTTAATATATAGGTGTGTTTAGTGCTGCACCAAGTAGCACTTTGGCCGAGTACCGAACACCAAGTAGTTGTAAGAAAGAATTGATGCATATATGAGGAAATTTGCACAACTTGGGGGGAAAAAAGCCTTTTGAACCCAAAATATTTTATTTAAATGGCAAACAGCATGCTTTCCTGTAGAACTTTCGTAGTGTATATGTTACCGCTAAAGTGCAGAAATCAGTTAATCTGCAGATTATCTAGGCAATCTGCACATTAACTAGGGTGATCCGTTAAAGTGAGGAAAATTGTTTCATTTCTCAAATTACCTAGGTAATCTGCGAATTACCTAGATAATCTGCACATTACCTACTAGGCACTCGTTAAAGTGAAAATAAGATCTCTGGTGGTATAATTTTACTGCACGCTGTGTTGTATTTGTTTTTATCATTCGGGAAAAGAAAAAAAAAAAGATTAGTTTGCTTTTCTTTTCTTTCTTTCTTTAGTTATTTCAATCTGTATGTGTTTTAATTTTTATGTGTTTTAAAGTTAAATTTGTTTTATTTATTTCATCTTTTTTATTCTGTCAATATAAGTTTGAAGATGTTATGCATTTTTAATATGAAATATAATATCTTTAATAGCTTACAATAAAGTCTATTTTATAAATGAATGTTAGAATTGTAATACAGTAACGATTTCTTTTCAAGTAAAAATATTTAACAATTAAAAAAAAAAAAAGTTTTATTAACAACTTATATTGCTATTACTATATTAAAAAAAAAAAAAATATGCACCAATTTTTAATTAGCTAAAGAAATATTAAATTAGACAAATCAGAAGCATTTTAAGAAGTACTTCAAACAATTAAAACTGCTTTAATAATTTTTTGAACGCATGAAAATTAAAATGACAGTTTTTCAATGCTTTATTAAACTATATTTTGCAGCATACATATATCTGTACAAGTTTAGGAAATATATTAATTTTACAATTAAAAAAAAAAAAAAAAAAAAAAACTTTATTAACACGTTTTATGTGATAAACTACAACGAAATTATTTGAAAAAGTGAACAAAATTAAAAATTAAAAATATAATCATGATACATAAAATATATAAAGGAAACTTGAAATTGAAAGAAACAAAAGAGAAAAATTGTAACGAAATGCTAAAAAATGCATAAAAATTTCATTTTAAGTATTTATTGAATAATGCCATAATACTGAATGCCATATTTTCCAGAGTTAAAAAATAATACATGTGTTCTTTTTTTCAGTAAGTAATAGTAATTTAAATCAATTTTAAAATAAAGTTGTTTTAAAAAGTTGTGGTTTAATAGTTTTATTTCGGGAGAAAATAATTACTGTGCTGTAAATTTAAGATTCATAATTTAAAATGAAGTTTCACGAGAGAGAGCTTTTAATTAAGATTATATTTCATTAATAAAATACAGACCCTTATCAAACTTATATTGACAGAATTAAAAAAGAGAAGAAATAAACTCAAAACAATTATAACTTACTTGTACTTTAAAATTTGTGTTGGTCATAATAAGAAATCTAATGTCATAGCTTCAATGATCCACATTTTGCGCTTACTGTTTATCATTATCACAGCGAACGAAGAGGAAGGGATAAAAGTTTCGGTTTGTATTTGAAGGTCAATCGCGTCACAGACTAATCTGGGATTCGCGTATCTGTATCACATGACTGTTTGACGTCATAGTGAATGTAAAAAAACTAAGGCTCGAAACAAACATTTGAACTTTAACGACACAGAAGCCGTTAATCTGCAGATTACCTAGTTAAAATGCGGAAAACTTTTTATTCCGCACTTTAACGGGACATGTTAGTTAATCTGCAGATTAGCTAGGTAATCTTCAGATTAACGGGTTTCGCGCTTTAACGGTAACATATATACATAATTAGGTTCATTACTATATTTTGATACTTTTAGTGAAGTGGATTATTAAAAGCATAACTCGTAACTTTATTCTTAAAATCTTTTTTAGATGCAAAATTATCCTCAGATAATTCTTAGAGATACAAAACTTCCTATGCATTAAGAATTAAGACATATGAAATGAGAACATTAAATATTTTATAATTTCAAACATGATACGATTCATTAATCTTCAGACTGTAGAAATGTAAAATGATAGGTGGTTTTAGGCCTTAATTGGCAAAACTACAGATTTGATTATTGAAAATGTATTTTAAATGATCTTTTAGTGTATTTACCTTTTACATATACTGCAAAAACACCTTTACTCGGTTAAATGCCCCCCCCCCCCTTCTCCCTCTTTTTACATTAATTTTATTTGTTCTTAAAATACCAAATAAATTCCTATCGGTAGACTGTATCGAAATAGATGATAGTTTTTAACATTATTTTACAGTGTATATTTTTCTTTAGATTTAAAATCAGTCTTTTTCTTACTGATTTGAAGGTACTTTTACTTACATAATTGTATAAATTAAATTTTTATGTTAATATTAAATAAAGGTTATTTTTTTTTTTTAATGTTTTATTTTTGTCTGATTTACAGGTACAATTTTATATACTAAGTTTTTATAAAATATTGCATATTACATACGTACAAGATAGTTATAATTAAATTCTTATAGCTAAAATGGACAAGCTCATATCATGAATTGTCTCTAAACCAAATTTAGTGGTAGCCCGTTTTAACTGCAGAAAGCTATTATAGCGAAAATTTTAATTATAATGACTCTGTATTTATATTTTCATAATCATTTTGTTTAGTTATAAAATAAATATCTATCAATGACACATTTCTTTCAATAATGCATAAAAATAGTGAAATCCCTCAACTACTCGGCATTGACTGAATACTTAGCCTAAATTTGGCCGAATATTTACTGACTATACTTGGTACAGCTCTGTGTATCTCTAAGTTTTGAAGTTCCCTGAGTTCAATTTTTTTTTTTTTTTTATGATGATGTATGTATGTGAGTGAACATGATAGCGTCTAATGGCCGTATATTGACCATTAACTTTAACTCTGTGTTCAATGCAAAAACTTGAAAACTTACTAATGTCAGGGTGTAGCTTTCCAACAAAATTTGGCATGTTGCTTCTGCCATCTAGTATGAAGGATTGCTTATTTTCAGCTAAAAAAATATGAAAAAAACAATGCCATTAGATGGCAGAAGCATTGCGTGAAATTTTGCTGAAAGATTGCACTCGGCGGAGGATTTATAGATTATTTTAAATGGCATTTTTATTAACATATCCTTTAAGTTTACTAACAAAACAATTTAAGTTGGTTGTAAGGGGTCCCCAGACCCTCAGATGTTTAAAATAGTTCCTGCCAAGACTCGAGGGGTTCCTATGCAAAAACAAAGAAATTTTAAGAAATGAATTTAGTAACAATGCTAGGGTTGGTTGGTTGGTTGTTGGGTTTAAGGCCGATTGACTCCGTACGTGTCCTAGGCCTATAGGGGGAATGCCCTCCATGGGGGTCTTTCTAAGGGGTCCTAGCCCGTATTTAACAATGCTAGGGAATGAAACAGAGTTACTGCATGCCTTTATATGGAAGAACCGATTAAAATAAGTCTTATCATACTAAATTAAATTCTATTTTGTGCAGAATTTTATATCTATTACTTAAGAATCAAAAATCGGCTTAGTTTTTTTTTTTTTTTTTTAGAATGTCAATTTAATTAGGACGGCTCTTAGTTATGCTTGGGGAAAATTTGTTTGATAGATTTTTTAAAAAAATAATTATAACATAATTTTTCAGGATACTTTGTATTGCAGAAATAGAACACTGGTGCAGAACTTATACCACTACTAATGAAACAAAGTTTTCTACTTCTTAAATCAATGAATGTATATCTAGAGAAATTTCATACACAAATACTGGCATAAATTCTGCATCAGCATTCCATCCCTTGTATTGCTGTTTCAAAATTTGCAAACTGGCAATCTTCTAATTTGAATCATGTTAGATTATAAATTGGGTGTTTATTCTACATTGAAGTATAAAAATAATTACTTTGAAAATTGCAAAATTTAAACTGATTTTTACAATAAACAGCTTATTAAGATTTTGAAAAGCAGTAAAAGTGCATAAAATAAAATTAAGGATATTATAATTAAAAAAAAAAAAAAAAAAAAGGATAATTTCCTAATAAATAGCTAAAATTTTACTATTTAATGCTATTTTAATATTAATATGCATTTTAAATACCTTTTTAATATTATTTCAATACTTAAGTTTTAAGTTGCCCTCATTGAACATTTAATGATATAAATGTGAATATTCAATTGAGAATGGGGAAGTATTCCTTTTTCCTTTTATTCAAACTATTCTCCCCCCCCCATACTGTTTGTTTTCTGATCCGAATCACAAACAAACAAGGACAATTCTATTCTTGTAGTAGAATTATCCTTGTTTGTTTGCGACTCGAAGTGAAGAATAAACAGTGTGCAATAATGATGTGAAATGCATATTATCTTTTGAATTTGTTATAACATTAAATTTATCTAATTAAAAGAGTAGTTTAAAATAATGGAGTTTAAAGGTATTTAAATTTTTATTTTAAACAAACTTTATACAAATACTTCTTATACTATTAAATTACTACCTTAATTATGATGGCTTTCAAGATTTTTTCTAAGAGGTGAAAAACTCATAAAATCGATTTTAACGTTGTCTCTTACAATGGCATCTTCTGAAAAAAACTCTTAAAGAAATAAATGTATTTACTTGATGCATTTACCTTAACCTAATTTTCTGAGTAACTTTTGTATCTCTTTCATATTTTAGTTTTCCTGCAAGAATTAACTTACAAATCTCCTTTGTAAGTTAATGATATAACTGTTTTTGTAACAGATTAATTAAACACAATCGTAAACTTTAATAATTGCATTTTGAATCTAAAAGCAATTAAAGTTATACATTCAAGCTACAGATGCAAGGCTGTATAATAAGTCTTTATTATTATTTCTCTCATTATAAAAATTCACAAAACATTATTTCTCGTTGAGGGAAAAAATTTCATTTATATATGATCCATAACTAATCAGGGAATGTAAATTGTATGATTAACCCTATGTTAAATATAAGTTATTGGTTTTTGATTAAATTAAGATATATTAAAAATTATATTGTACATTCAAAAAAGGCTCAAATAATATATATCCTATGTACATCCTACAAAGTATTATAAAATAGTTATAGGGGGAAAAAAATACAAATTTATTTAAGTGGAATAAATGATTGCTTAAAATAAATAGTCTTTAAAAATGTAGAATGAAAATGGGTTTGAATAATTAATTAAATTTAAGTTATTTCGCATGAAATTGGAAGTTATTTTAAATTGTAAATATGAAAAAAAAAAAAAAAAAAAAAAGCAAGTAAAAGAGAATTAAAATATTAAGAAAATAATCAATATCGTTAACTTTTTTTTTTAGTTTTGATATATATTTTGTATTTTCTATCTTGTTCAATCGAGCGTCGCTAATATTTCTAAAATTAAAAAAAATGCAATTGTACATTAATAAAAATTCATATTCTTCTTAGATATTACTAAAATATTTCAGCAAAACACATCACCGTAATGATATTCAGCATTTGTTTACGTCTGTTGCTATGCGGTTGCCACGCTTTCTATCATCTCCCCGAAGAAAATTATCGGGGAAATTGGGGAGTTGCTGATCTCCTCGGTCAGAAGTCGTGAACAGCTTATTTTTCTGATCGAGGAGATCGGGGAGAAGTTGTGAACAGCTTGGGGAGTTAACGAGGAGATCGATCAGATCGAGGAGATATCGTGAACACGGCCAGAATGTTGATATCATAGGTATAGTAATAAGACATGGTTGATATATATTGAAAATGCCGAAGTACTGCGCGGTTTTTAATTGTAGAAATAAATTTATGAAAGGAAGTGGAATAAATTTTCATAAGTAAGTTAAATTTAACTAATTTATGAAAAAAATGATTCTTTATAATCAGTTGCTTTGTTATTATTATGGTTTAAATACTGTTTTGATTTTTAATGAAATACTTTTTTTTTTAATTTTAATATTTTTAAAGTTTTTATATTAGTAAGTAATATCGAATTTTCAAAATTCTTTTAAATGTAGTTAGCAGTGGCAGAGGTAAAACCCGCTTGTTTTAATATATTATAACTAGTATTACCACAAGACTTTCTTCTCTATTTAATCCTATACCAATTTACGCAATACAAATTATTTATTAAGTTATAATATATTATAGATATTTTCCATGATGAATGCAGACGATTTTTTCCTTAAAGCAGTATAATAATAAATGCTGAAAAAAATCCTTTTTGTGCAGACATGAAAAGATATACAGTCGAATTTTGTTAACGTGAATCTCAAGGGGGATCAAAAATCTGTTCATCTTATCAGTAGTTCATGCTATCAGTAACTGATCGTCATATAACTAAAGTAATCTTCATTTTGACGGGGATTGTGGTAACAGTTCATGTTAAAAGTAATTCACGTTAACGAGGTTCGACTGTATATATATATATATAACATTAAAAATAAAAGAAATCGGTAGCTTCGTTTTAAATTAATACAGATGTATGGTTCAACCATTCGTTTTAGAAATATTGACGAGTTCTTTCTAAAATATCCACATTGAAAATTTACACAGGCCCCGGGGAAGAGCACTTCCTTCCCAGGAGGAAAGCAATGCTCCTACATGCACACATTTTTATTTTTTCAAGTTTATTACTACTATTATCAATAATTCATATAAATTTCACATTCATGCGTTAAAAATAACTCACATTATCTACATTTATATGAAATTTTGTCCTATACTGTCATGTTAAGTACTTAGAAAAAAAATAGGATGGCAGCACCACCTGTTGAGCGATTGATTCCGAAATCTAATCAGCACCAGTTTAGGTCAAGGTCCAACTGAATACAAGTTTGGTCGAATTTCGTTTACATTAGGGGCTATAATTCGAAATTACTAGAATTTCATTTTTAGTTGTGTTAAGCGTTTCTTACAGTTTCGAACAAGGTTTAAGAAAATATTATGATATTAATTAGTTTTTCTGCCTGTCTGCGTGCCCACCTGTTCGCGCTCCATTTCCGAGTAAACCCAATTTCTGCTATATGTTGTGACTGGCCGTTGAAGGGTTAACGCAAATTTTCTTGAAGATGAAGATATGTCCAATCGTTTTAGCTCTCTAAAAAAACATTTAACCCCAAAATTTAATCAAAATCATTACATTTGTTTCCGAGTAAACTTAATTTCTATTATATGTTGCGATTGGCAGTTAAAGGTCTAAAGCAAAATTTCCTGAAGATGAGAATATGTGCAATTGTTTTAGCTCTCTAAAAAAAAAAAAAAAAAAAAAAAACTTAACCCCAAAATTTAATCAAAATCGTCACATTCACTTCCGAGTAAACCCATTTTATGCTATAAATTGCGACTGGCCGTTAAAGGGTTAACGCGAATTTTGCTGAAGATGACGATATGTCCATTCGTTTTAGCTCTCTAAAGAACACTTAACCCCAAACTTTTATAAAAAATCGTTATATCCATTTCCGAGTAAACCTAATTTCTAATATATATTGCGACTGGTCGTTAAAGGGTTAACGCAAATTTTACTGAAGATGAGGATATGTCTAATCATTTTAGCTCTCTAAAGAACACTTAACCCCAAACTTTTATAAAAATCGTTATATCCATTTCCGAGTAAACCTAATTTCTAATATATATTGCGACTGGTCGTTAAAGGGTTAACTCGAATTTTACTAAAGATGAGGATATGTCTAATCATTTTAGCTCTCTAAAGAACACTTAATTCTAAACTTTTATAAAAATCGTTATATCCATTTCCGAGTAAACCTAATTTCTGCTATATGTTGCGACTGGTCGTTAAAGGGTTAACGCGAATTTTCCTGAAGATGAGGATATGTCCAATCGCTTTATCTCTCTAAAGAACACTTAATCTCAAACTTTTATAAAAATCGTTATATCCATTTCCGAGTAAACCTAATTTCTATTATATGTTGCGACTGGCCGTTAAAGGGTTAACACAATTTTTTCTGAAGATGAGGATATGTCCAAACGTTTTAGTTGTTAAAAAAAAAAAAAAAAAAAAAAAAAAAATTAAAAAAAAAGACACTTAACTCCAAACTTTAAACAAAATCGTTATATCCATTTCTGATTAAACTCAATTTCTACTACGTGTTGCGATTGGCAGTTAAAGGGTTAACACTAATTTTCTTGATGCTAAGGATGTTCCAATTGTTTTAGGTCTCTAAAAAGCACTTATCCCAAACTTTTATTAATATCTTTATAACCATTTCCGAGTAAACATAAATTTCTACTCTATACAGTCGGTAACAAAAGTGTCCGACTGCATTGCGATTGGCAATTAAAGGGTAAACTCTAATATCTCAAAAGATGAGGATAAGTCCAATAGTTCTTTCGACCATAAAAACTTCTAACCAGACAGAAATAGTAGACAGAAACGATAAATTTCTTTAAATGTCGTTATTCCATACAAAAAAAAAAAGGAAGAAGAAGAAAAGAAAAAGAAAAAGAAAAGAAGAAGAAAAGAGAGAAAGAAAAATGAGTATCTGGAGTTTTTTCATTCATCTTTAGTACATAAATTATTCATAAATTTTATTTGCTAAATTATCTGTGTGTATTCCTGTGTATATTCAGTCGGGGAAAGACATCCACAAGAGAGTAAAATGGCCGTCTTTTCCCGAAAAAAAAAAGGCATCACTTTTTCGGCCTCGCTGATCAATCTATGTCTTATTACTATATCTATGTTGAGAAGGTCCAAGATGAGTCATGTGACATGCTCTCCTTGCACCTGCGTATTCGATGGTTCCCTTGGTAACAGCTTATTTTCAGTAAATTTCTGTGGCAACGGTTTGGAGATTGCTCTTCGCATAAGTCAAAAACGTCAATGTTTTTGTTTACTTACGTAGTTTAATATTCTTTTGTTCTAAATCATTTTTATTTTTATTTTACTTCTCTTTTATTTCGTGTAGTTGAACTTTAACCGACAAAATTCTTAAAAATAGTTGAAAAATTATTATTTGTTGTTAAATTTAGCTCTTTAAAAGTTTAAATTTTCTTTTATAAACACTTTTAAACTTTGTTGGGAAACTATGAAAAAAAAGGTATTTTATTATTTATTAAAATGTGAAATATGTGTAAAATTATTTTAAAAACAATTTATTTCGGTCATAGGACCGTCATGTTACCTAATAATAATGATAATTTGTCGAACTGGTATTTTAAATGCCAAAATAGCGATAAAGGGCCAAACACAGCAACCTATTCGAGCATGTCACGTGATTCATCTTGAACCACGGAAAGTTAATCCTTCATCCATTGAATCGGCACTCTAATTTATATATCTCGTTGGTGGAGACAGACAAAAACATGTTTCAAATTAATATATAGATTTTTTCATGTTGCCACACTGTAAAAAAGGATCAATAATTAAAAAATAAAATGATAACACGTGAACTTTGTTTTTATAAGGCAATAAAAATTCAGATAAACTTGCTGTATTGTTGCATTTCCGAAAATGACGTTATTCGTTTTTAACCCAAACGGGTGGGAAACGGTTTCCCACCCGTTTCCTCCGGGGGAGAAACGGTTTCCACCCAGGGGGGAAACCATTCGACTATTTTTTATTTTTCGCTTTTCATAGCACATCTACAGACCAAGACCTTTCTTTAGACACCTCAACCGAATTTTTACACCTAGCCGTTCTCTCAATATAGCGGAGACAGACAAAAACATGTTTCAAATTAATATATAGATAACGAGTGCTGCTATATAAACTTACGTCAAAAACAAATAAAATTTGGCTTCGGAACAGCTTTATTTAACAAATAATTCTGTGTGACGGGGGAGGTAAGCCACCTCAACTCTTCCGTTTAATTATTGTACCTACATTTATATAAATTCAAATTTGTTATTAAATTTAAAAGTTTATTTAAAATTATTCACACAACTTTCACACTCACCATTCCTTGAAACTTATCAATCATGATCAAACTTTTCAAATAACAACCTTATATTAACCCTCTGTACCATACTGTAGACTGTAGGCAACATACCGTTCGATCGTGGTTCAAATTCAAAGAATCGGTTCTACAACGTAATCACGCACTGTAGCCTGTCGTATACACTCACAGTTAGAGAATCTAGTATCTAGAAACACAACTGCATGGCGCCGTATGTCGTAAGTTGAAGTTCATTACTCGACAGTGGGTAACTAACGACAAGTGCGGACCGGCTCTGATTCAAAAAATAATAAAAAAATAGTTTTTCGTGTGTTTTGTGTTTTATATTGAAACAGTGAAGAGGTAAGTGTTTCAAATTCATTGTATAATATTGATTTTGACCCAATTTCACGTATTTTATAGGATTTTATGCTAAAAAGTGTTTGTTGCCTGTAGGTGTTTTTGTTTGTTTTTTCGAAATTTATGAGAAATAAAAAAAAAAACCTGAAACACGTGTATTTTATTTTTTTCCAATTATTACGAAACAAATAAACACAAAAATATTAAAGGTCATGAGTTACAGAGGGTTAACTTAAATAATTACAAGATAAAAAGAACTTTTTATATACCATGTTTTTAAATTTTCTGTTGAATCTTATAAACGCTACCGAAGGCAGCGGGAACCCGTAACAATTTGCTAAAAATATTAAAAATTTCATTGTCATTGTGTTTTGAGCTATTATAAAAGTTTCAAATGGCGAGTCGGGAAGTTAGTTAAAAATCGATTGCAAGCTTTGTACTGGTAACGCTGCCGAAGGCAGCAGGAACACGAAACAGTTGGCTAAAAGTATTTAAAAATTGTATTTTCATTGTGTTATGAACTATTCTGAATGTTTCAAATGTCTAGCTAGTCGGGAAGTTAGTTAAATAAATTTTCTGTTGAATCATATAAACGCTGCCGAAGGCAGCAGGGAGCTGAAACAGTTGATTAAATATTTTAAAAATTGTATTGTTACCGTGTTTTGAGCTATCCTGAAAGTTTCAAATGTCTAGCTAGTCGGGAAGTTAGTTAAAAATCGATTGCAAGCTTTGTACTGTTAACGATGCCGAAGGCAGCAGGAACCTGAAACAGTCCCAGGTAGCACAGTATGGTATTTTCAACGTTGAACAAACGGCAATGCATTCCGTTGAATGATCGTTTTTCCGTAACGTTAATAATCTGAAAATATGTCTCGTTGATTTCCTCATCTTTCAACGGTTGTTTTGATACATTTTACAACGTAAAAAAAACCGTTGTAAAAGGGTTGTACGAAATCGCAATACTGTCGTTTTTTTTATAACTTAAAAAAAACAGTTGTAAAATGGTTGTTCAGAATCGCAATACTGTCGTGCTTTTTATATCAGTTTTCAACGGATTTTCTTATGTCTTATAAACGTTGAAATCCAAGAAAAATAGCTAGCTCTATATATCCATTGAATTTTCGTTTCTAAAATATTGCTAATAATTTAAAAAAGAAAAAATTCACATGTTAAAAAAGTTTTGGTACATTCTTTTAAAGAAGGGAAAAAGAAACACTCACTTCATTCCTTGAAAAATCTTGTTTAAATAAATATACAGCATCCACAATTAGACGAGAACTCATTAATTTTTAATATTATGCTAGCTGGTAAACAAACCCAAAACCAAAGAATATTATAATTTTGAGCTTTTAAGGAAATGACCAGCTAGTAAGTTTTTTGGAAATTACGTAAAATGTCATTTACCTTTCACTACACTTTCGATGAAAAAGTTTTAAGTTGCGTTTAATTAATTATTGTTTCACAGAAAACTTTCGTACCATTTTAACAGGAAAGCGATAACTTCATCTTCATTCACATCACATTCACTTTCAAAATGGCACGCGTCGAATCGTAAGACGCTTTTAAGGTTTGCTACAGTATACTTGGCGAACGTATACTTGTAGAACGGGAGAAAGCGTACAATATGAACGCCTTCGTTAGTTAAGGTTTCCGAAAGCCAAAGAACATCTACTATACTTGTTAATATAATTTGCTGAAAGCTTTATCATGTTACAAGATCTTTCGCAGCACACCTTCTTCTAAAACTCTAAAGAAAATTATAACACGCACATCCCGCCAATTCACAATCGTGTATCGATTATCAAGTTGAAGAGATTCAACGTAATTTGACAGAAATAATGACTTATAAAAAGTACCTATTAATTCGTTGAAAAAACATATTTTTTATTAGAATCAAAAAGGAAAACAAAAACTGATAAAACACCTATTTTAAAACGTCGAAAAAATAACAGAAAAAGTACAACCATAAAACAACGTTTGTTATAGGTTTTCTTTATTACTGAATAAATATTCGAAATTGTTCAGTGAGAATATTGCGAAATAAAACCTATTTTTCAACGGACATAAAATAACGTAACCAATTTTTCACTGTTCAGACTTATTTGCAACGCTATAACAACGTTATGTGTTACCTGGGGTTGGCTAAAAATATTAAAAAATATATTTTCACCGTGTTCTGAACTATTCTGAAAGTTTCAAATGTCTAGCTAGTCGGGAAGTTAGTTAAATAAATTTTCTTTCGAATCATATAAACGCTGGCGAAAGCAGTAGGGACCTGAAACAATTGACTAAAAGTATGAAAAAAATGTATTGTTACCCTGTTCTGAGCTATCTTGAAAGTTTCAAATGTCTATAGTCGAGAAGTTAGTTAAAGATCGATTGCAAGCTTTGTACTGGTGACGCTGCCAAAGGCAGTAGGAACCCGAAACAGTTGGCTAAATGTATTAAAAAAATGTATTTTCATCGTGTTCTGAACTATTCTGAAAGTTTCAAATGTCTAGCTAGTCGGGAAGTTAAATAAATTTTCTGTCGAATCATATAAACGCTGCCGAAGGCATTAGGAACCTGAAACAGTTGACTAAAAGTGATAAAAAAAAATGTATTGTCACCGTGTTCTGAGCTATCCTGAAAGTTTCAAGTGTCTAGCTAGTCGGGAAGTTAGTTAAAAATCGATTGCAAGATTTGCACTGGACAAACATACAAAGAAACAAACAAACAAGAATCGAAGTTAGTAAAAACATGGTAAATAATTAAAAGAAAAAAAACTTTTTATAAAACATGTTTTTAAATTTTCTGTTGAATCATAGCTATAGAACTAACTACATTAGCACTTTATCAATGCGTATGAAATCTTTAAACCGATAGTGATGTCAATTTTTGTGAGATACATAATTTTTTACAATTTTTTAACGCTCACGTTTAATTAAATTATTTATTTAATCACGTTTATTTATTTTTATGTCGAAAGAAAATGAACTCGTAAATTTTTTTTTTTTTTGAAACAATTAAATTATAACTAATATTTTAATGGCTATTTATAAGGTATTAAGAGGTTATTATTTTGATATTTTAATTAATTATAAGAAAACTATTCGAAAATCGAACTTCGAAGTATTGTGTTGTCACCGGGTTCTGAGCTACACTGTTAAAAATTTTTGTAAATTTAATGTAAATATTTATCCAGAGTCTCTGTAAATTGACAGTAATTCTTAGTTAAAAGTGAAGAATCGAGATTCTCAATCTTTATTCTGTATTTTTACGTAATTTTATTATTTAATCTTTTAATTAAAATTAAAAATGTCTGTTTCTACTTTAGAAAAAGCATTCCAAGTCCGAAATATATTATCACCAATAATTTATTAAATTAATATTAGTTATTAAAATGAATGTATAAAATAAGTTTTTTAACTTCTCCGTTTATTTTTCTTTGTAATTTTACGTAAGACTTAAGATAATACATTACACAGAGTTTTCTGTTGAAATTTTTAACAGTGTATTGTGAAAGTTTCAAATGTCGAACTAGTAGGGAAGTTAGTTAAAATTCGATTGCAAGATTTGTACCGGACAAACAAACAAACATACAAACAAACAAGAATATAAGTTAATTAAAACATGGTAAAATACAACATTTGATGCCTGAAATTACTTACTTTTTAAATTAACGCTGATAAGAGACAGAGACAAAGATGAAACGTTAAAAAAAGGACTTCAGTATTCAGGAAACCACAAAACGTGTAAATATACAAAAAACAAGCCATGAATATTTAGCTTAAAAAAATATTTTTTTTTGACGTATGGGTGTGAGGAGTTAATTTCAATTCCTGAGCAGTTATTATGGACATGGTAATACAGTCGACTCGCCTTATAACGACCTTGTGTATAACGACCCAACGCGGTAGAGCGACCTTTTGAAAAGTCCCGATTGACTTCCTATTAACATGTCATTATTTGATATTTGATATAACGACCAGGACAAGACAACACTCTTGATATAACGACCCAGTAAACGACTTTACTTTCTTCAATTAATAGTTTAGGATGTGATCTTTTCTTAAATTAAAAAAAAAAAAAAAAGAAAGAAAGAAAAAGACAGAGAGAGAGAGAATCCGACGAATTTTATGTCATCAAGAAAATGAGATGCAGTTTGATTTTAGCCTTTTAATATCAATCCGAACCACATAAGTTGTTTGATAAGAAATTTCCAAATAAACCATCATAAATCACTTCGAACAAACAGATTTTCTCAAATTCAGAGAGTGTGAAGAAAATTCATCGAATGTTCCTCGTAAAGATTACTGACAGTATAAAGGCAAAAGGGGTTTTAAATGTAGAGAATAATGAAAACATCAATTATATTCCAAAAATTAGTAATCCTACAATCAAAAATGAGTTAAATACGACGAAAATACGTAAAAAATTTTCGGATACTTTTGAAAATCAAAGTTATGGAAATGAATAATTTGAAAACACCATTCGTTTTGAAAATGCTTCTTTCAAATTTCAAAATTGCATCAAAACTCGATTATTGCTTCATAAAATATTAAACATGTAATCAGTTGTTCATAAATAGATATGGATAATTTGATTTTTGTACAGAATGTACACAATTCATGTCCCTTCTTTTCTTTTTTGTTATGCAAATTTTATCAAAATGAAATTATCCTTTCATTTAAAATTTTTATAGTACCATTTATACTTTATGGTACACATACACTGCATAATTATTTCAAATGGTCATCTAAAATCATTATTTTCCTTTTCGTCAAATTTGAGAAAATTATAATGTTTCTCATTGGTTAATATTTTTAATTGATTTTAATTTTAAAAATTTGTTTCACTTATATATTCCAAAATAAAATTCATATTTTACATGCAGAACGTCTCTTGCAACCATTATCAAAACAAATTTAATGAAATAGGCATAATTTGAAAAATTATTTTTGATTTATTTGATATAGCGACCATTTGATATAACGACCGAAATTGAGTTGTCCCGATGGGGTCGTGTCCAGTGTTGTGCAAGTTCACGAAAAAAACGAGCTAGTTCAAACTCAAGTTCATCGTCTAAAAAACGAGTTAGTTCGCGTTCAAACTCATTTCTGAAAAAATGAACGCGCTCAGTTCAAGTTCATTTTTAAAAAAGAGCGAAACTCATTTAAAGTTCATTTTTACGTATTTTTTTTTTTTTTCTGTACGAAGATTTTCAACTCTGTGAACACTTTCATAGATAATGTATTTATTTTTTTTTTTAATTACCATGAAGATTATTCTTAATTTAATTCTTGATTACAACTTTTAATTATAATTTATCAACTTAATTGCAGTAAAAATTTATTTAGCGGCCATTTCTGAATAGCCGACTCGCTGTTTTTGTGTGGTATTTCATTCTCAAATTCCCAATACGTTTGTTTTTGCGTATGAAAAAATTGTTAATAGAAGACAAATTCCATCATTTAGAGTTTCCGTTGTTTTGAAGTATACTATTTTTAAAATAGCATCATGGTTTGATTTAATTAATTTTTACTTGATTGCATCATGTCCAATGTCGGCTTTAGGCTTTCAGATAAATCACTATAAAATTTTGCTTGCTATTTAGTGTATCTACATAAAAGCTAAAATCAGCTGAAAAGATGAATAAGTCCCCCTCAGAAATAATGATAACATAACTATTTTGATAACTTTAATGTAGAAGGTATTCGATACTTCTATACATATAAAAAGAAAGCACTAAATTAGTGAAAATTTTCAAACTTCAGTTTTTGATGGAGTTCTACATTTTGAGATATCCTGGATACGATTTGACTGTTTTTAGGAAATATCTGTCTGTGTGCGTATCACACATTTTGTGGACGCTGTATCTCACGAACCAATGAACGAAATTTAACCAAACTTTCAATTTAGTTGCACCTTGACCTAAACTGGTTCTGATTAGATTTGGAGATCAATCGCTCAACAGGTGGTGCTGTGATCTTGTTATTATTAGAAACCCTGGATAATCTCAGAGCTACGACAGGTACTTAGTACGCATGCTCAGTGAACAAACACTTGTCCAGATTCCCTCTTGCTACAGTAACCCTTTTACAATGCTTGGCGCTGATCGCGTATTTGATGATTTATCGGTGTAAGTTTTTAAAGATATTCTCTAAAGTAAAGCAAAAATTTTTTTCTTTTACAATCAAACTAAGATACATTATGCATTACGTTACATTCGTTTTATTATTATTATAATTATTTAAATTTAAATTACATTTCTATATTCATAGAAATAATTTACACCATCTTATCTATCATATTGCATATCAAAAATTCTGAATTTTAATACTCTTTAGTTTTTAATAATATACTATGGAACTGTAGTCTAAAAAAATATATTTATACAAACTGATAATAATAATAATAAAATTATTTTTATTTATTTTAAAAAATAATTTATTTTATCAAATTTGTCCTTGTAATTACTGGTAAGAAAGTTCATTGATATTAAGATTAATTAGTAAAAATTTGACGATTTAACAGTTAATTTGATTTGATATATTCATTTGAGAGATGAACGTTTAGCTTTATGATTAATTTTATTTATTGTAATAACTTACAAATATATGCATTCACAGCGCATTAAATGCTTAAAAATTGTTTTAGTTGGATTATAAAAGGTTTTTCAGGGGGTCAAATGTTTTTGAGACTGTAACATTAACTTTGCTCTCAAAGCTGGTAGACGGGAGATATAAGGTTCGATACCAGGTAGCGCTCATTGGGTTAACTTTTCGAAATTATCTGTAGTTTTCTCCGGCACAAGCGTAAATATGGGCCAGAACCCCTTAAAAAGACCATCCCTTACTTAGGTTATTCAACCCATACCTCGGCCCTTCTTTTGTGGTCAACTGGCACATTAACACCAACATATTTTTCTTAAAATAATTCAGTTTAGGAAAATTGAATTAGTTTAATACTTAAAAACATACCAATATTTTATAGTTAAATGCATAATCATTAATAATCTGAATATTTGTAAAAATATTTATTAACTTTAAAAGTTTTATACATCCTTATTTTTCATGTCAAAAGTTTATTTTTCTTCAAATGTAATACAAATATATATTTGTTTTCCTTTTTTTTTTTTTCGTATTTGTACCTTTGAATAAAGTATGGAAAAAAAAAAAAAAAATAAATAAATAAAAAGATAAAAAATAAAAAAAATAACGTGTATGATAAAAAGAAATATGACACCTAATAAATAAATTAATTAATTAATAAACAAATAAAGAAAAAAAAAGAAAAAAAAAGAAAGAAGCGCTTATAATTTTACAACATAAAATTCTAACATATGTTAATCTCATATAGAATGGTTGATTGGTTGTATGGCTTAAGATTGATTAACTACACTAGGGGCCTAGGCCTACAGGAGAAATGCCCTCCGTGGGGGTCTTTCTAAGTGGATCTAGTTCGTATTTACACGAGTTTTAGAGAGAACTGCGGAAAACTCCGAACGGCTAGATCGATGAGCGCGTTTTTTGATCGAACCCGGCACTTCCCATCTACCAACTTTGACCGTGGAACCGCTTGGCCACCATAGAGGGATTTACTTCTATTAATGCCTTGATTTCTCCATTAAAAAAATAAAATAAAATAGAAAAACAAATAAAATAATTTTATGTTTTTAAATTAATAAATAAGAGAAAATTAAGCATTTTAATATTTTTAACCTTATTCTTTTCGCCCTCGTATTCCGTATTTTTGAATAAATATAAGAAAAATATAAGGCACCTATTGAGTTTAAGCTTTATGCATTAAATAAATGTACTAGCCTTTATTTATATACTCCTGAAAGAAAAAAAAAAAAAAAAAAAAAAATAAATAATTAAAAGGCCTTTTTATTTATTAGTTACGTATTTTTAACACTAAAATTTCCAAAAATATGCTTTACTCTATCAATTGTATTTATATCTAAATGTTTGTCATATTAATCAAAATAATTTTTAATAAGATCAGGTAACACAAAAATAAATAAATAAATAAATAAAATAATAATAAGTGTATATTAGTTAATGTTAACTTACATAATTTATTTTCAAAATTGTTCTAAAAAGGAGGGAAAAAAACCGAACACCGCACGTTAAAAGTGCGATTTTTTCTGAAAGAGGTTGGCTGTGTAATTATTGAAGTTATCGCCAAATCTAACATTAGAAAATAATTAAAAAAAAAAAAAAAAAAAAATTACGATGTTTTTTAGTCAAATGATGAAAGATAAACATAGATATAATGCATAGAAATAAAAAATTTTCTGTTTTTTTTCTTATATATATTAAAAAATGAGATAAATAATAATATTGCTTCTTTTGATTGATCGAAAACGAAATTGTTTTTAGAAAAGTACTTATTTAGAAAAGAATTGACGAAAATCAATGGAAATTTTTATTTCTATTAATAGAAAAAACATTTAGGAACATGAAAATTCGCTACAAAAATTTTAAATTACATTTAATTAATATGAATAATTAATAGTCCATTGATTTTCGTCAATTCTTTTCTAAATAAGTACTTTTCTAAAAACAATTTCGTTTTCGATCAATCAAAAGAAGCAATATTATTATTTTATCTCATTTTTTAATATATATAAGAAAAAAACTGAAATTTTTTTTATTTCTATGCATTATATCTATGTTTATCTTTCATCATTTGACTAAAAAACGTCGTAATTTTTTTTTTTTTTAATTATTTTCTAATGTTAGATTTGGCGATAACTTCAATAATTACACAGCCAACCTCTTTCAGAAAAGATCGCACTTTTAACGTGCGGTGTTCGGTTTTTTTCCCTCCTTTTTAGAACAATTTTGAAAATAAATTATGTAAGTTAACATTAACTAATATACACTTATTATTATTTTATTTATTTATTTATTTATTTTTGTGTTACCTGATCTTATTAAAAATTATTTTGATTAATATAACAAACATTTAGATATAAATACAATTGATAGAGTAAAGCATATTTTTGGAAATTTTAGTGTTAAAAATACGTAACTAATAAATAAAAAGGCCTTTTAATTATTTAGTTTTTTTTTTTTTTTTTTTTTTTTTTTTTTAATTTCTTCAGGAGTATATAAATAAAGGCTAGTACATTTATTTAATGCATAAAGCTTAAACTCAATAGGTGCCTTATATTTTTCTTATATTTATTCAAAAATACGGAAAACGAGGGCATTTTTGAAAGTCACAATTTCTTCCTGCCTTATGCCTATGGTAGCGGTTATTTTTTATTTTATTTTATTTTATTTTTAATTTTTTAAATTTTAACGAAAAAAAAACTTATTAAAAAAAAATAATAATAATTCTTTTGATGTTGGCACAAAATTGACTTTCTTTCGGCATAATTCTCTGAGATAAAAATCGTTTGCATTCCTCATGGAAAACATTTTTAATAAATAATAATTTAATAAGTAATTCGTACTGCATGAATTTGAGTAAAATTATATTGAAGAAAGTCTTGTGGTGACCGCAACATGCAAGTTTTGAATAATAATTAATAGACAATTTTCCTTTCCTTTTAGAGAAAGACTGGTCGATCGAAGATAAGAAAGGAGGGGACATAAAGATAATTATTATGGGAACAAAATCTGATCGTGTACCCAGCAAAAGAATGTACACAACAACACTGTATTGGGGGGGGGCGGGGGGAATCAGAGAGAGAGAATCCATTGTCGTATACTTGACTGATATAAATCAATACTTTGATGGAAGGCGACTTCCTGCATGTTAGAGGTCTAGGCCCCTATCCCAGCTGCAGTACGCTACGAGGCGGGCACCGGAGACCCATAAGTGCCTGTTATCAGGAGGCCCGAGGGCAGGTTGTATGGGCGATAAATTACCGGACTCTCATACAAATAACATTTGGACATTTCATTGTCCACTGTCCACGGGGAAAACATACCCTGAAGGTGCTCCATTTCCAGAACAATATAATCTGTTGTCATGTGAGACTTCCGCTATTTCTTTACACATGTGAATAGTCGTAATAAAAGTCTTGAGTTGAGAGACAGTTTCTTTAAAACATAAAAGATTGAAACTAGTATTCCTTACCGATTTATTATCATGTTGGATTTGAAGTTTTAAACTAAATTTATACATGCTACAGATAGGCTAAGTAAATTATTAGTACATTTTCTAATGTCTATTTATATTTTTAACCATAAAACTATAAATATATTCATATTATTGAATTGTTTCCAGATATTAGTTTTAAATTAAAAGTTTTTTTTAATTTCCAACACTTTAGGAAAAAATGCGAAAAAATAAATAAGTTAATTAACAAAACTAGTATCGCGCAGTGGTCGAAATTATAAAATACATGCTAAACACTAACGAGAGCGTAAGTGTTTCTGTTTCTACGTCGGGAGGGCGGGGGGGGGCAATTAAAGGGACAAATTCAGCCCCTGAAGTATGTGTGACACTGTATTTTTGTCATGAACAGCAAGTGACTATTAGAGAAAGTTTTATTAAAATCAGTAAGAAGGTGATATAAAGACAATTATTCGCTTTCAATCTGCTCCTAGACCCCCCCCCCCCATCCTTCAGATAGATACTAAGTGAAAATGGTACCAATTTAATTGATTGAAATTTCTAAAACGTATTATGAAAATAATTATTTAAATTCATTCTTTGGTGTTTATTGTTTTTGCGATTTCCGAATTTTAAAAATGACCTTTTTTCCTGTGCCCTTTTTTCCGAGTGCCCTTTTTACCAGTGACTTTTTTCCCCAGTGACCTGTTTTCCGGGATCCATTTTGCACAATTAATCTCTTTTCTGCCCTTTTCTTCTTCTACTTTCCTTTTTATATTTCAGACAGAAATATTAAAAATGAGTTTGAGTTTGAATTGCTTTTTCACGCTCAAGTTCGTGAATAAAACGAACTTCGCTCAACTCAAGTTCATAATTTTAAAAACGAGCGAAGTTCAACTCAAAACTCAAAAATTTTGAGCTACGCTCACGAACGCGTTCAAATGAACGCGTTCGTGCACAACACTGGTCGTGTCGTTGTAACCATAGAATAATAATAAAAGAAGAAGGGGCATGCCAATAATCTAATGCTTACAAACCCCTTCTAGTGAAATGCCAGCGAAAGCTACTTTAGCTCCTCTCAACATTGAAGTAGGGCACCCATCCTCAGCGCATTTATCGCTGTTTGTTGTGGGTGCTGCCTCGCAGACTGATTGACAGAGAGACAAGACGATTCAAAAATCTCGCCAACAAGTCGCCAACCAATCAGATGGAAGCACTGTTACAACCCTATACCCGGCATTCCTGGATTTTAAAAACCGAAACCAAAACACTTACGTTCCTTCTTCCTTTATTATTATTCTATGGTTGTAACGCGAGTAACTACCACTTTTCGGTATATATATAATCCAATTTATGTTACTTTTTTGGCTATAGTAGCAGTTTTTTTTCTTCTTTTTTTGCTTGCTTTCTGGAATGTTCGTTGGCTGAAACCTGCCTGTATATCTACGAATTAGTTACCGCACGCAAAAATGTCAAAGTTTTCTTAATAATATGTATATTCTAATGGGTGTATAAAGAAGGTATGCACTGCACATCAGATTTTTTTCTTTTTTTTTTTTCTTTCTTTTATGGAAAAAAGTGCATAATTTGTAGGAAAAAAAAAAAAAACTTTATAAGCAACATATGTATTTTTAAATAACGTATCGTAAAGTTTATATATATAAAAAATAATTACAAGATAACGATAACTTTTTATATACCACGTTTTTAAATTTTCTGTTTATTTAATTTTAATCACTTTTTAGTCTTCCACTATCCACATTAAAATAGTGCTTAATGGAATAAATTCTCAGATAAAAATAGATTATTTATATGACTATTATTTCTGTTTAAATATTATTTCTGCAATATTTTATAATTTATTTATATTTTTCATGTGCTACTTGGCTTAAAAGGGTTATTGCTAAATTAATGTTCCTGGCGAAAAATGTTCCGTATACTTCAAAGCCAAAATTTTAAAAATCGCCTGTGTGGATTTATAAATAAAACTAATAAAATTAAAATAAATTTATGGTTATAGAGTTTAGAGTAGTAAAGCATTGCTATGTAGTCAAATGTGATGTCGTAAGTGTTTTTTTTTTTTTTTTTTTTTTTTTTTTTAACTTGGCAGTAAAAATATAAAAAAGTTGTATAGTTTAAAAAATAAAAAACCTTTTTAGAACAACATATATTAGAATTATGAACTACATTAGCACTTTATCAATGTGTAGAAAATTTTTAAAGTTATAATGACATCAATTCTTGTGAGATGCATAATTTTATAATTTTTAAATGTTCACGTTTAATTAAATGTATTTATTTTCAAGTCGAAAGAAAAATAACTCGTAAATTTTTTTTGGCAACAATCAAATTATAGCTAATATTTAAATGGCTAATTTTAAAGCTATTAGGAGGTTATTATTTTCATATTTTAATTAATTAAATGACAACTAATCAAAAATTCGAAATTCGGGCTTCGAGGTATTGCATCGTCATCGTGTTCTGAGCTATTCTAAAAGTTTAAAATGTCTAGCTAGTCAGAAAGTTAGTTAAAAATCGATTGCAAGATTTGTACTGGACACACAAACAAGAAAACAAGTTAATAAAAACATGGTAAAATATGATTTAACTTACTGTAATTAAGATAGTGCTGACTTCATCATGTAAATCTTCGAAAGTAAATGAAGGATCCTCGAAATGTTGACGAAGGAGTATGTAAGTAAATGATTTTTGTACATGCTTACTGAAACGATCCGCATCAGCTGCTGTTGGAAGCGGATTGTCTACAATCTTATTTTGTGAGACGATATGTTCCTTCATATCATTTATTACCTGAAAAAAGAAAAAAAAAAAAACCACTGAAATGAAAACAAAATATTTAGAATATAACACTTTTTTTCATTTTTAAACATTAAGTGTTGTTTTAGGTTGATTTCTCTAGAAATCGACCTATTGCAATCACTTCGTTTATCTATATATATATATATAGTACATATCTATCTATCTATCTATCTATAATGAAAATTTTGTCATCACGATAACTCCCGAAATAATACTCGAAATGAAACCAAATTTGGACAGTGAACTGATCTTGTAAATATCTTGGATGAGTTCGTTAACCAAGTTGCTCCGACTTTTTGTTTTCAAGTGGCAGCCACTTGAAAATTTCAAACCACATTGTAAAAAGCATGTTTAAAGCAAGATTTGCTTGAATTTTGTTGTAAATACAGGTCACATAAGGGTCTCAATGAAGTTTATTAATGAAGTTCATCCGCCATTTTTAATAAAGTGGCAGATATTTTAAGTTAAGTGGGACCACTTGAAATCAGGCTACCACTTGAAAATTTAAAATCACTATAACTTCCGAAATAATACTCCAAATCGAACCAAATTGAGACAGTGTCTTAATTTATCTTATAAATATCTTACATGAGTTTATTAACCAAGTTGCTCCACCATTTTGTTTTCAAGTGGAGACCACTTGAAAATTTCAAATTCAAATTGTAAAAAGCGTATTCCGAATTTATTTGAAATTTGATGTAAATATAGACCACATAAGAATCTCAATGAAGTTTATTACTGAAATTTATCCGTCATTTTTCATAAAGTGGTAGATATCTTAAGTTAAGCGGGGCCACTTAAAATCACTCTACCACTTGAAAATTTAAAATCACAATAACTTCTGAAATAATACTCCAAATCGGACCAAATTTGGATAGTGTCTTAACTTAACTTATAAATAACTTAGATGAATTTGTTAACCAAGTTGCTCCGCCATTTTGTTTTCAAGTGGAGACTACTTGAAAATTTCAAATTCAAATTGTAAAAAGCATATTCCGATTTTTTTTTTTTTTTTTTAATTTTGATGCATACATAGATTATACAAGTGTCTCAAATAACTTTATTAATGAACTTTATCCGCCATTTTTAATAAAGTGGCGGATATCTTAAGTTAAGCGGGACCACTTGAAATCAGGTATCACTTGAAAATTTAAAACCATGATAACTTCTGAAATAATACTCCAAATGGAACCAAATTTGAATAGTATCTTAACTTATCTTATAAATATCTTAGATGAGTTTGTTAACAAAGTTGCTCCGCCATTTTGTGTTCAAGTGGAGACCACTTGAAAATTTCAAATTTAAATTGTAAAAAGCGTATTCCGAAATTGTTTGAATTTTGATGTAAATACAGACCACATAAGTATCTCAATGAAGTTTATTAGTAAACAATATCCGCCATTTTTAATAAACTGGCGGATATCTTAAGTTAAGCGGGACCACTTGAAATCAGGCTCCCACTTGAAAATTTAAAATCACGATAACTTCTGAAATAATACTCCAAATCGAACCAAATTTGGACAGTGATATTATCATATAATTATCTTGAATGTTTTCGCTGGGCAACTTGTCCCGACATCTTGTTTCTAAGTTCCAGCCACTTGAAATCACACTGCCACTTGAAAATATGTCATCACGATAACTTTTAAAATACTAAACTGATTCAAATAAAAGTTGGATAGTGAACTTATGGTTCAAATATCTAGGATAAGTTCACTTGGTGACTTGATCCGCAATTTTATGTCCAAGTGGCTGCCACTTGAAAATTTGTCAATACGGTAACTTTAATAATACAGAATCAATTCGCATCAAATTTGGGTAGTGGATTTATCCTTCAAATATCTCAGATAAGTTAGCTGGGCATCTCACTCCGCTTTTTTTTCCAAGTGGTGCCACCTGAAAATTTTCTTATGACGATAATTTTTGAAATACTGATTTAATTTGAACTAGAACTGGACAAGGAACTTATACAAGTATACTGGATGATTTCGCTGGGCAAGTTGTTTTGCCATTTTGTTTCCAAGTTGCAACCACTTAGACTGTCACTTGAAAATTTGCCATAAAATTAACTTTTGAAACACGGCACTGATTTAAACCACAGTTGGACAGTGAACCTATGCTTCAATTATATTGGATATGTTCGCTGGGCAACTTGTTCCTCTCTATTGTTTCCAACTGGCGGCTACTGGAAAATTTGTTATCACGGTAACTTTAGAAATACTTAATCAATTCAAATCAAAGTTGAAAAATGGATTTATCATTCAAACAACAAAAATCTAGAAAATTCACGTAACTCGTGAACCAAACACGTTATTGCGTCCATCTTTGTTATATCGATAATAAGTATTTTCTCGCCAAAAGTCGCCAAAAAAAGTCGCCATAGGGGAAAAGTCGCCAAATTTGGTGCCAAACCCATTACCTGCGTTGCTGGATCTTTTTAATGCGTTTTTAAGGAAAAATTAGGCCATTTTTATGCTAAAACAAGCTAGAAATGCAGAAAACTAACATTTTATCAACTTACTAAGCCTCTTTGAAAGAATTTCTACAAAAAAAATTATTTTCAAATTTGAAACGATATTTTAGATGAGGAACTTTCTCTGCCATTTTGATCGAAGTGAGCCACTTAATTTGTACCACGATGACTTTTGAGATTTTGAATTAATTCGAACTATATGTGTATAGTAGACTTATCTCACAAATACATTTCATATATTTGTCAACTTAACTCACCATTTTGTTTACAAGCGCCAGCCACTTGAAATTTTTGAATTCACATAAAAAGGTATTTATGAACCGATTTGCTTAAAAATCCATATGTGCATAGCCTACATGAATATTTCTACCAAGTGCATTAATAATTAGGGAAAAAGAAATCAACCTACCCTTCCGAATAAGCCGGAAGGACTTGTTTGAATTTTTTACTGGATAATTTTCGCTAGAAACGTTTGAAAAAAAAAATTCCGTGTCAACAACAACAACAACAAAGTATAAGCAGGGCTCGAAATTAACAGTGGTCCGGGAACACAAAAATATTCAACGAACCAGCAAATTCTAGTGATCCACCGGAGTAGAGAAGCTTTTAAATTTTTTTTTTTTTTGTATTTTTCACTTTTCTCTAAAACTGCCCGTAAATCTGAGTAAGTATTCTTTTTACTTTCCGAACACTATAGTGAGGAAAGTATTGTAATCATGTCAAAAATCCGAATTCGAGATTTTGATGTTTCTATACGTTTTGAGGTCCCCTGAGTCCGATTTCACTATTTTTACGATGATGTATGTATGTGTGTGTGTATGTGTGTATGTGTGTATGTGTGTATGTATGTGTGTATGTCTGTGAGTGAACACGCTAGCGTCTAAACGCTTTGTTCGATTAACCTCAAAGTTGGTACACATATTGTAAGTCACCATAGTACGAACCCTATAGATTTTGGTGAATCTAGCACTCATAGTTTTTTTACAGGGACACAAAGAAAAATTCTTTATCATTATGGCCTATGGGAGCAAAATCTTAAAAGTGCGATAGCATCTAAATGCCTTATTCAATTGAGCAAAACATTTATACACATATTATAGGTCACAAATACTCAATCTGTATAGATTTTGTAGAATCTAGCACTTATAGTTTTTTTACAGGGACACAAAGAAAAATTCTTTATCATTATGCCTATGGGGCCAAATTTTTAAAAGTGTGATAGCGTCTAAACGCCTTATTAATCTGAGCAAAAAATTTGTACACATGTTATAGATCACAGTTGAACTAACTGTATAGATTTTGGTGAATATAGCACTTACAGTTTTTTTACAGGGACACAAAGAAAAATTCTTTATCATTATGGCCTATGGGACTAAATTTTTAAAAGTACGATAGCATCTAAACGCCTTATTGAATTGAGCTGAAAATTTATATGAGTATTATAAATCACTGTTGCACTAACTATAAGCATTTTGGTGAATCTAGCATTTATAGGTTTTTACAGGGACACAACGGAAAATTCTTTATCATTATGATCTATGGGCTCAAAGTTCAGTAGCGTTAAATAAAACATCGTGTAATAGATGGAGAAAAATACTCAAACACTCTATTATGGTTTTCTCTCTTTTGTTTGTTTAACAACTCCTCTTTCTTTACTTTATCTACAAAACTGTTAATTACTCAATGTTCGGAAAGTCGAGTGGAGTCACTCCAGATTTTTTATAATTGTCAATATCACCCATTCTCTGTAATTTTTCATTTAATTTTTTCTTTACATAACCTTTCTTTACTTTCAATTCTTAATAGTAAATACGTGACATTTAACTCGTTTATTAAAGCATCATAAATCTTTGATTTATAAAAGACTTCATTTGTATTTTTAACCGACTTCAAAAAGAAGGAGGTTTACAATTCAAACCGTATGTTTTTTTTTTTTTTTTTTTTTTTTTACCATGTTTTTATTAATTTCTATTCTTGTTTGTTTGTTTGTATGTTTGTTTGTTTGTTTGTTTGTTTGTCCGGTACAAATCTTGCAATCGAATTTTAACTAACCTCCCTACTAGCTAGACATTTGAAACTTTCACAGTAGCTCAGAACCCGGTGACAATACAATACTTCGAAGTTCGATTTTGGAATTTTTGGTTAGTCTTCGTATAATTAATTAAAATATGAAAATAATAACATCCCAATAGCGTTAAAATAGCCATTAAAATATTAGCTATAATTTAATTGTTGCCAAAAAACATTTACGAGTTCATTTTCTTTCTACATAAAAATAAATACATTTAATTAAACGTGAACGTTAAAAAATTTTAAAAAGTTAAATTATGCATCTCACTAAAATTGACGTCATTATCAATTTAAAAATTTTATGCACATTGATAAGAGCTCTATGATTCATCAGAAAATTTAAAACATGGTATATAAAAAGTTTTTTTTATCTTATAATTATTATAATTATTATTTTTTTTTTTTAAGCTCGTAACATCTGAACGGATGCTTCGATTTTGATACTTTTTGTTTTGTTGTAAAGGTCTTGGTCTGAAATAAGTCCCATTCTAATATCTTTACGATCTAAAGAAAATACAGGGTGCCCAAAAATGTCAGTCCTAACTCTTTTAACTGCTAAACGGTTGCAGGTATAGTCATAAAAGTAGTATGTAAGTATAGTAAAGTGGCCATGCGCTACAAGTTTCAACTTATTACAGCGCCACTTGGTGCAAAACAGGGGAGTTAGCGTTTCTATCTCGTAAACAGTTCAAGATAGGGGGACAAGTGAGTTTCAAAATTGCCGAGCATCATCAATTGAGTACAAAAAGACAGTTTGTAGACATTAATGCTAAAATTAAAACGCTTAAAATGTGCATTTCTTTGTCCGCAATTTCCTACACTGTGTACAGTTGAATTACGTTGCCCACATTGTAGCACAGCGGGTTCGGGTGACATGTATGCTATGTAAAGTTCAAAGCACGGTCACTGTAAGCGGTCACATCGGATTAGCGCGAAGTCGTTTTCAACCGACTTCACAAAGAAGAAGATTCTCAATTCAAGTCCTTTTTTTTCTCTCTTTTCTTTCTTTTCTTTTCTTTTCTTTTTTGTTTATTAGCTTATAACTTCGTAAGAGATGCTCCGATTTTAATACGATGCTCCGATTTAAGAGATGCTCCGATTTAAATTTTTTTTTTTTTTGTAAAGATCTTGGCTTGAAATAAGTCAAATTATGATTCATTAAGATCTAAACAAATTACAGGTGCTTACAAAAGTCTGTTCTCAACCTTTTAACTGCTGAATGGATGCAGCTAAACTCGCAAAAGTAGTAGGTAAGTACATAGTAAAGTGGCCATGCGAGCGCTTACAGCGCCACCTGGTGGAAAATAGTGGAGTTGGCGTTTCTATCTCTAAAACAGTACGAGGTATGGGAAAAAGAAAATTACAAAGTTGTAGAGCATCATCCATTTAGTACGGAAATATTAATGTTAAAGGCAGAACTTTTAAACGTCCATGCGTTTGATCGTAGTTTCCTACACTGTAACGGTCCAAAGCAATCTTAGAAATCAATGAGATCTTTATTTCGACGTTTAAACATCTGTCCGTCATCTGCAATGCATATTTGGAACCTTGTTTGAACTTTACGTTGCGCACGTTCCAGCCGTAACGAGTGACACGTACGCAGTGATGCCAGATGGTCGAAAATTATTTCCCCAAACAGGTCTTCAAATTTCTCCAAATCAGGTTTTTTTTTTTCGAAAAAATCCCCTACTTGATTTCTACTAAAAAGGGAAAATAAAAATTTTTTCAAGAAAAATATCAAGCAGATTTAACTGGATTTAAGCTCAGATTTTTCCCCAAATGAAAACAATTTTGGAAAAAAATCCCCAAATAACAATAAAGCTATTGAAAATCTCTGGTCGTAGGGATAAATCATTACGTTGCCAACATTAACAGAAAGTTGAACTCCCCAGATTTGTCCCCAAAAATTTTAGAATTCCCCAAAAATGTCCCCACAAACATTTGGTCCCCAAAATTGTCCCCAGAAGCCTCAAAAATCCCCGAAATGGGGACAAAATCCCCAATCTGGCATCACTGCAAGTACGCTCTGTAAAATTCAATCAGAATTCAGATGTGCATTGAAGTTGACGTTATCGTGATATCGTTTATGTCTGTTTTAATTTATTAAAGATATGCGCTGTAATTTTTTCTCTAGATCCTCATTTGATAGCCTAATATAAATAACTGAGAGTCATTTATTCTTTTACACTGCTTTTCTTTTGGACGATTATATTTCATATATTTACTGATATTGGATACTTTTATACTACGTGCCTAATAGGATATTTGGTTACGAATACAGCGTATCTATTCTTTACATTTCTAAAACCTTTTTAATTTAATGTGTATGGATAATTTTTTTTCCTCATATCGCATAAAGGCGAGAAAACTGACACAACTTAAGAATGCAGTGTTTGAGAAAAATCAACTTAAAGATAAGTTATTGACTAGAATAAAACTGACACAACTGCCTCTGCAGTGAATAGTTTTCGAGATGGAGATGTAACGTTTTTGTACATATTGGGCATTTCATATATTAACATAAACTCGAAATTACTGTTTTTTGAGTAGTGCCACTTTTCTTGCGGGTTGCGATATGGGAAACCGTCGTCGAACGTCTTCTCATGTTCTACTATGAACACATTTTCACTGAAAAAAAAAAATCTTTCTGTAAAAAAAATACAACCGACTCCAAATCTTCTGCCGAATCCAGGTTAAAAACGGAAAAGGAGAAAAATAAATTAGAAATATCAGTCCTATTGTTACAAATTCAATACCAAATGAAAGGGACGATTTTTCTGAATCAAGCGATGCAAACAGTTTTTCGACACGATAATTAGATTTTTTTTTTAAACTAGTGGATTTGCAGATCAAGAGCCTCAACGTCCTATTTGCATCCAGCATTATTCAACAGATCATTTTTCCCCCTTATTATATAATATATATATTGATTCGATTGATTTGCTACATAAACAGAAACGTTTCTGAGGGGGGCTGCCGCTCTCTCAACCCCCCCGCTGTATCTCTCTTTCTATACCTATCTGCATATATATATATGTATTCCTAATAACTGATTGTCTTGTATTAAGTTCCTGTAATTCATAAATACTTGTACCAAATTTCATGCAAAATTATTACATAACATATCGGAATTATTTTGTGTAACCTTGTAAATGAATTACCAATTCTATGCCCACACTTCTTCACTGAAAAACATTCTTTTAAAATTCTAATAAAATTTCATGGTAATAACGAGGTGTAAGCATGTTACATACACTTTTAAGAAATACCAACTATAGACCGTAATAGTTCAAAATTCTTTTATGTATCCCAGAAAAGGAGCCACAGTAATTATGTACACTGAAAAGAATACACCTATTTAATTAATTACAACTCATTAATATTTCAACCTAATTTGACATCATTTGGATGATTACTGTACGTTATCGGAATTCTTTTGTGGGGTCCCGCAAATAAGTTATTTAGTTTATACATATCCTTTTTCTGGAGAAAACATGCTTTTAAGCATCTTTGCAATGTTAATTTCATTACGTTAAATGCAACATAAACGCATTAAAGTGCGCTTAAATAAAAATTTGTTCATAGGCTCTAACGTCACGAAATTCTTTTGTGTGTCTCCGTAAACGAACCATAAACATTGTATGCACCAGTAAAAACTATTCAGCTTATTATACGTTTTTCATGAAAAATTGTTCGAAATCTGACATAATTTGACTGATTACGTTACATTGTCAGAACACTTTGGTATGGTCCTGCAATTAGGAAGTCTAAGAGCACATATTTTCTGCAGAAAACATAAGTTTAAGCATCTCAGTAATGTACGCTAATTTCATTTTGTTGATAGCAAAGTAATGATATCAAAATACGTTTAAACGAAATTCACCCCATATGCTGTAATGATAAGAATTTTGACGTGTTCCTGTACACAGACCATAAAAAATATAGACATAAAGAATTATATAGCTATTTCTATACAGAGCCTAAATGTGTGTGCCAGTTTGCAAGTCAATCGGAGGTTTTTTGCGGCTGCTATTTAAGTACATAAAAATTCTGCTCATAGACCGTAATGGTTAAAAAAGAATTTGATGTGCCCCTGTACACGAACTACAAATGGAATACACACCTAAAACTATACAGCTAATTCTGCTGGGTTCATGCATATGTGTACCAAATTGCAAGTCAATAGCGTGGTTTTTACGGCCGCTATTGTGGTACATACAAATTCTTCCCATAGGCCGTAATGATAAGAAAAACTTTGGCCAGCGCGGGAATCGAACCCGCTCTCCTGCGTTCGAAGACGATTAGCAGTGTGGTGACATAACCACTCGGCCACCGAGGGTCCTCGGTAAAACGTAAAAAAGCGAAAGTGTGTCCATTACTTTGTCCAACACCTGTACATCTCACTTTAGCATCTGCAAAAGCTCAGCCGAAAACTGATTCAAATAAACAATTAAGATTTCGTAAGCTACAAAAGTTTGCGCAGTTGACTTTCAAGGGAACTCTTTCAAGTGCTAATCGGCGATTTTCTTGAAAAAATTACAGAAAACAGTTCACGTTATACTTAATCCACTGGTAAAAATTTTAACTGCTGAATAGTAACAGAAAAACCACAAAAAATTGTTAAACTTTATGTTTTCTACACCAAATACGAAAACTTCATAGGCAAATTACATTAACCCTCGTTCAGTGATGCCAAGAAACTTAAGGCATAAGATGAGTGAGTTTATTGTCACACTGTAGCTACGCTCTATGCAATTGCTCACGGTCTGAGATTTACACTTAGATGCGGTCCAGGTGTTTGAGTTGGTTTTATGTTGCGCTATTGCTACCTTTGGTATGATATGGAAGCACGCTATTGGAATTTTGATCATCTTCGGACGGAATGGCTCTCTCGCTTCGGCATCTCCCAGAGATATTAATTTTGGAACATACCAGACATTCGAATCATGACAGATTTTACGCGTACCAGCCTCCATCAGTCCACATGGCGGTCTTCGGACGGTTTGAGTATTGAATCCGCACCGATGTTGTTGAATGTTAAGTTGATTTTATGTCACAATAGTTTTGGATATAGCGAATGGACGACGGTCTAGAACTCTCCTCTTGGGGTTCTCCGTAGACATACTATCACAATTTTCATCCCCTGAAAAAGAGAGCCCCCTAAAGAAGGGATGGCTCTTCCGCCCATTAACTCTCAGAGGTATTAATTTCGGATCATGGAGGACATTGCCGTTACGATCGATTTTACGCTCACTACCTACCATTTAAATACACAACGATCTGTCGTCGACTCGAGTATTCAATCCGCAATATATGAATTATGAGCCCCTGGTCTACCAAACAGGAAATCGAAACCCCAATATTCTTATGCTATATCGAATATTTTTATTAATTTTATGCATTCACCTTCATGTAGATTTGTGTGGCCTTTTCATATTGCAGAAAAGGCCACGATAACATAATTAATAGATTACCGAGCTCATCAGGGGAAGATTATGGATTTGATGCTTGAACGGGCCAAAGACTGTACTGTAAATTAATGATGGCTTGTGCAAGTAAAATTCGTTGTGGTCGCAATGTCTTACATGGTCCGAAACTAACACCACGGAGGGGATGGCTTTTCAAATAAGTGAAAAGCCACCCCCTTCGCAGAATATCAAAATTGTGATGGCATATCTCTGAAAGTATCTCTAATGCGACATAAAACCCATTCAACATCAATATTGCAAAGATTTAAAATAATGCAAATTATATTTTAGATTTATTTTTATATTTCTTCGCATTAAGTTACATTTACATTGTGAGTGAGAGATTTAAACATCGCTCTGTAGCTGCGCACTGGGTGATTAGCAATGGTTGGTTGGGTTTAACGTCGCACTAATACAGTGCTGTGAGGAATTGACGACGGTCTGGGTAATTGGCGAAGATCTGGACGATCATCTATATATGATTAATAGCTTAAACAACCATAAATATTGAATAATGTTATCTAGAATTTTGGGTGTTGGATTATCTTCCCCTCATGATATTATTGTGCACTGTCAAGTGTTCGACATTATATGAAGTTCGTTGGGCTAGCAAAGCAATAGAAAATCTACATGTATTTAATCTTCTTAACATAAAGATTACAAAAATGGTACCGTCAAACAGACGATTATTTAGAGATATTGCAGACATCTTTGCAGTATTAATAATTTTCATGGCCAGAAAATTGTAGATAATGTAAAACATTATTATAATACTTGCGAAGTAATTCAATAACACAGGAATAATCAAAATAATTAGGCTTTTTTTTTTTTTTTTTTTTTTTTTTTTTTTTGTAAATATTATGATGAATTTTATTATACGTAACGTTGACATATTTAATATGACTATAGGTGACTATTAGATAAACATATTATTATAGAAAGCTAGATAGAATTAGTTAATTAAATAACTCGGAATGGAAGCCCAAAAACTCGTCTTACAAGTTGGTGATGAAGTGATGCCCCGATTTCTTCATTAATTTCGCCAAAGTTCTAACCGAATCCAAATTCGCCAGCAAGAACACAAAGTTTTTTTTTTCTTTTTAAGATACGTTATACTCAAATCAAGCTAATAATTTTGAATATACAAAGTAGGATTACCAGATATATTAACCATCCATTTTCGCCAATCTTTATTTATCAGAAATGAGAAACCACAACGACAGATACTTAAAAATAGCTATAATTTAATTTTGTTTAAGGATAATTTTGACTGGCAGAATAAAATTACGTTAACGATTAGACAATGATTTAGGTGAAACATAAAAATAAAATAAGCCATGTGTTATTCTTTATTGGACGAAATGATATCATGAGATTCTGCTTGCAGAGTGATTTTCTTTTACATTCAAATTTTTCATTACAGTCAAAAAAATATGTCAATAAATAAATAAATTAAATTACATAATTAGCAAAACTTACCGTTGTAATAAAAGTTTTATATTCATTTTGCACTTTCAGAAAATTTCTGCCGAATGGTGAAAAGTTCAACAAAAATTTCGGACGATACCAAGGATAAGCAATTCTCTGCACTGCCATTCCAATCAAACTAGAAGCAATTATAATAAATCCAGTTTTAATGCCCTCAGGTTATTTAGTTAGTTAAAAAGTATCATCATCCAATTCGAAACTGCAAATTATGAATAAAGTCAATGCAATAAAAGTTATTTTGATAATCATAAAACTCTGATTACTTACCTATCAATTAAAGAAAAACACTTTAAATTTTTTGCTTTGTTTTCCCCAATTTGTTTGAAGCCGAACACGGATTCTAAAACGTAAAACAGTAAAAATTATGATACAAATCAGAATATAGGTCATTAAAATTTATAATGATTCTAAATAATTCGAACATTTCTTTACCTACTTGAATCGATAAAGGAGATTTTAATACCACGCCGTGTGCGTCATATCATTTTCCAACGATGTTTTCTAGCGATTTAAGGTTCATAGAAATATTATAATTGCAAACAATTACAATAAAAATCTGGTGTGTGACAACCACACGACTTCCATTACCCACATTTCTACACATAGGGTAAGTACATCAGTGACACTTTTAGAGCAATCTCTGATGTTTTTAATGTTCTAGTCATGAGAAAATATTTTTAGAAATCTTAAGTTAGTACATATGGTATGAAAGACATTCAGAACCAAATATATGTTAAAATATATACATTTGATAACAATTATTATTGTTTTTTATGAATTTTTATTTGACACCCACTCAATGTTTCAGTAATTGACACTGCCAGTTTTTCATTTTATCAGTAATTAGCCCCCTATGTTTGACACTGCTAGTTATTCATTTTACCAGTTATTAGCACCCTATGTTCCACTGTTTGACATAAAATGTAAAAATTCTTATATGTAAAATATATGATTTTATTATTTTTCTTACTTATTAATTATTTCGGGATAGATGTCAATTACTGGAGCATGGCAATCACTGGAGCACCTACCCTATATACTTTTTTTTTTTTTTTTAAATTTTTGTGGTCATAAGATGTAAAATAGATTTAACAAATTAGACACCTAATAATTTTACTGTAAAAACAAACTGATCGTGAAGACATGTAAAAGAGGTTTTACATAGCGAGTAAAAAAAAAAATCGTTAAAGCCGTTTATTGGAACACCTGTTTCTGATATCGATAACTGACTTACCTAATCCGGAAACCTGCGAATGTTTCAGCTATATTCAAGTAATACATATTAAAAGACATCTAAAAAGTTTTTTATATAATAAATTTGAAGAAAATTGTTTGAGCCGTTTTTGAGTTACCGACTTTTAATCCCACTGCCGGTTTTCTCAAATCTTAACAAACTCACCGTAAACTAACAATTGCATACGAAACGATTTCTAAGAAGGAGTTAACATGGCAAGTTTGATAAAAAAAAAAAATAAAAAAAAATAAAATAAATAAGTAAATAGAAATAGAAATAATATAAAAAAATAAAGGTAGAGCCGTTTTTGAAAGAACACACTTACGGGACCTCAAATTAACCTATTTATACAGGAGGTCTATCATTTTTTCGGAATGAATCAACAAATAAATACGAATGGGCATCTAAAAGGGTGTTTATATAGCAATTTTGAAGAAAATCGTTAGAGTCGTTTCTGAGAAACGGCCTATGTGATATACGGCATAACCAGAGACGATCCCACCTCCAGTTTTCCAATTTTCATCGAAAGTTCTAAAATTCATCTGTACACTAGATCTGACTTAATTCGTCGCTCTATATTTATTAGTTTTGGCGATGTAATAGTCGGAAGATTCCCCGCACACATACACCCTGACCGATTGCTAAAACATCTTTTTGGACTCGGGAGACCTTAAAACATAAATCAGGTGAAAACTCGATATCGAAACTTTTGATCGAATACAATACTTCCTTTACCTTCAGTAGTTGTGTAATGTAAGTAAAAAAAAAAAAAAAAATCTGATATGGGCACCACACGACTTCCTTATACTCCAACTGAAACATATATATTGTTAAAAAAAAATAATAACAATAAAGAGATATAATACTTTGTCGTATATTTTTTGACATCTTACACGGACGCATATCTAAAGAACAAACTTTCATTAAATTATTTATTTTAATTTATAATTGTTGCCAAAAAAATTAAACTTTAAATTTTACATCTACTTTTTAAGACAGTACGCGATCATGTTTTACATAAAAATTAAATTATTAAATTCATTTTTTTACTTATTTTATTTCATATTGCTCGCTCACTTTTAATTTCCTAATTCAAAATTATTATAAAAAAAAAAAAACTTTTTCGATATCGTTTGTAACGATACTGATTGTTATTAATTTTCTTTTCTTTTTCTTAAAAAAAAAAAAAAAAAAAAGATTTTGATGAAATTCTGGCAAAAGCAGAATTTAGTTTAGGATGGAGGACTATTAGTTTTTTTTTTTTTTTTTTCCTTTTTTCTTTCTTTTTTCAAATTATAACATCGCTTTGAAATTCTTCAATTATATTTTCGATAAATTTTAGATTTCGACAAATGTCCAACTATCGAAATCAACAACGCAAAAATCCCAGATTGAGACTAATAGTCCTCAGTCCTAAAAACTCCTACTCCAGCTACAAAAGTCACGATAATTGGATAATATATACCACGGAGACAAATACAGTAATTTTTTCAGGAATAGAGCTCCACAGCTTGTTACCACGGCAAATCTCTCATTATGAAATGAACAGCTTGAGTTCAGTGAATATCATTCGAGTATAGATGGCATACTTTTGTGCACTTTGGCAAAAATTTGTGGCGAGAAACGATATATTGAGCCAAAACAATTAATTCCGTTAAAATTGAGAAAACAATAATGATAATTCTGGCTATCCTGAAACAATATTTGCCGCCAAATTTGATTGCTAATCTCGCCAAGTTTGTTACCAACGTAGATTTTGGTCTTGACATCGATTTTGGTGGTTTGGCATCTAATTTGGCGAAAATTTGTAGTTTAGGGTTACCAAAGTTTGGAAGCTCTTAACTTCAATGAGAACAGAGTTCTGGAATTTTCCGGAAACTTTTATTCATTTATAACCCTAACCAAATTCTTTGAAAATTCTATAAATGACTAACAAGACTACAAAAAAAAAAAAAAAAAAAAAAAAAAAAAAAGAAGAAGAAGAGTGATTATTGTTGATTGTAGACTAGAACGTCCTTATATCTTTATGTGCTACTTTTTATACGGTATTACAGTAAAAAGGAAAACAGATGGTAGTTTTTTCATTTCCCGAGGGCGGCCGTTTACTTAGCGTCAAATTAGGCATTCAAATGCGGCGGAAAGTGGCAGTTCCGGTTTACCAAAGTTTGGAAACTCTAACTTCAATAGGAGTCGAGTTCTAAAAATTTTTGTAAGGATTCATCAGTTTCTAGCGCAGAACTATCCCAAAAATTCTATAAACCATCGTGGCAATACTCTCGATAATTTCAAATTCCATTTAGATTTCGAAAAATTTAGTTCTTCCTAAATTTCAAAACTTCTACTCTGTAGTGTATTTAATAACGTTTATTTGATTTCTATAGTAGGAATGACTGTCTTATTGGATTGTTTCGAGAATATTCATTAATTATTGATTTTTGTAGCACAATTTTTTTAAAACTGTTTCCTGAATATTCATTAAATAAAATGCATTCATCGACTAGAACTTGCTTATGTCTTTAAGAATTACTTTCTACACGCAAAAATGACGACAACTTTCATAACAATACCATTACGAGCTCTATCTACGAGCTGAATATTCATTAAATAAAGTGCATTCGTCGACTAGAACCTACTCATGTCTTAAAAAAAATAACTTTCTACACACAAAAATATCAACAACTTTCAGAACAATATCATTATGGGCTCTCTCTACGGGCTGAATATTCATTAAAAAAAAAAAAAAAATGCATTTGTCGACTAGAATTTGCTTATGTCTACAAGAATAAATTATCTACACGCAAAAATGTCGACAACGTTCATAACAATATCATTAAGGGATCTATCAGGCAATCTATCAATCAGGCTATCTATCTATCTTAAGGGCAATATCATTAGCTTATTTTGAAATCTCTATGATGGTAGAGTTAGGGCGTCGGAGGAGAATAAAACATGTGAGAAAAATAGGGACACCTTTAGGGTATACAGCTGAAAAACACTTTAAAGTACAGTAGAACCTCGATTATCCGAAGTAATTGGGGCCGAACCTACTTCGGATAATCGAAATTTTCGGATAATCGAGAATTCATCAATAATCATGTCAGGGGTCGTACTCTCCGCCCTTTTTTAAAGGACACTCTCAAATATGACAAATTTCCACCTCTATTCCTACCACTATTTTTTTACGATGATCTCTAACCAGATTAATCTGGAGACATTTCTATAAAAAGTGCCATAAAAATTTCTGCATGAAATTATTAGTGGCAAAATAGGAGAAAATTTCTTATTCTTAAGTGTGTCCTGAAAAAGGGGCGGAGAGTACGACCCCTGTTACCTAGTTTATTATGTAGTATCGTCATTGAACTGTTATTATGACTATTTTAACTGTTAAATAAATGGAAATAAATTTATTTCTGAAACAAAAACTCTCAATGGTTTAAATGGAAGCTTGATCTGGTATAAATTGGCCATCATTTGCCGTGCAGCTCTATCCCGAAGTTTTCTTAAAAGCATGAGTTCAGAGGAATCATAAGTGACACAAAGTGACAAAAATTTTGAAATTCTGCTGCAATGAAAATTTCTCTGTTCTTGAGATGACAAAAGAGGTTAGTTTCTTTGCACTTGCTTACAATCAGAGGGTGCAATAACATTCGATTGTTCTAGGACTTGGCGGAATGACCTTCCACATTTCGAAAGGGGGTGTGTTTTCGTTTAGAACAGGGACGTTTGAAAGTGGGGAAGAGTACACTCATACCGAGAATTGAGCTTGCGAGAAGGAATTCTAAAAAAGGAAATTCCAAAATATTTATCTGCATTCGTAGTTTGGAAAGGACGGCTTGCATACAAAAGGAATGTGGGGAAAAAAAAAAATTTAAAAATGCATGTTTGTTAAGAGATAGATGATAGTAGAAAGAGAAAAAAAAGTGAAGAAAAAACCGACTTCGGTTAACGGAGAGGAGTTTCGGTTAATCGAGGTTCGGATAATCGAGGTTCTACTGTAAATGTTAAAATGTAGCAAGCCTGTAGATTGCATTAAAACGTACCTGTGCCTTATTAAAGGGAAAAGAATAGCTTTTGATATGGATTTCAGATGCCAATTGAAAGAACAAACATATATCTATTGGATAGTAACTTACAAAAAAGAACACATAAAAACCCAATCTATAAAAAAAATATCCCTAAAAGAAAGACCTCCTGGAAAACTGTAGAAATGCAATACAATGATATTTCCATATAAAAAGAGAAATCTTTTTTCTGAAGAAAACTATAAAATGTTATTAAATAAAGACTGTATGTTTTGAAATATTTCCTGGGGCTAAAAGAACCCAAAGTAAAAGGAAAGTTGCCATTTTCATGAGGGGGGGGGGGTTGAAGGAATATTTTAATAAAGCGGGGAGATGAACCTATGTTTTACGAGATTTAAGAAAAGAGTAGAGACCGACCACTTACAATTAAAGGGCGGAAAAGAATAAAATGAAAAATAAATAAATAAATAAAAATAAATAAATATTGACCATTGAGGTTCAAGAGGCAGAGAAAAAATAAAAGTACTATATCTCTATTCTCTGATTGGAAAGAACAAGAAGTTGCAGGTGTTCAACTAGACATCATGACATATATGAATATAAATTTGCAACATTGTTCTACGATCATTTGTTTTTGAACTATGCGAGATACAAAATCCATTTCGCAAATCGGGATTTCTATTTATACTTTGTATAAGGAAGTAATAAATGTTATATAATAAAATTACGCATCATGATTAACAACATGCGCGATAGTTTCTTATTTCTAACTCCGACTAAAAGTTGAGGATATTATAAATTTGAAGCCTTTGTTTGTCTCTCTGTCTGTGGCATTGTAGCTCCCCACCGAACAGACTATGGTTTTAATGTGTTTTTATTATTATCATTATTATTATTAGAAGGCTGATTTAATCGAGATAGTTCTCTGCTATATTTGATAATGTCTAATTGCTAGATTTTTTAAATTAATTAAATGTTATTTATCAAGACATTTTGCATTTATATTTTAAAATTTGTGAGCTGAAAATGTTCCGAATTTCAAATTATAGTAGATATTAAGTCATATGTTTTACAGATTGGAATATAAATATGCTTTTTTGAAAATCGCAAATTTTAAACTGATTTTGGTAAAAAGTTAAAATTGGTTATAAATAGTGATTATGAGTTCACAGTCCAAAAATCTCTACTTAAGTTGAAAATATGAAAATTAGAGATTTCACAGAGTTTTTTTTTTTTTTTTTTTTTTTAATTAATTAAAATTTGATTTGTTTCAGTTCACTTTGCATTGATATTTTAAAATTTGCAAGTTACCAGTCTTCTGACATTCAATTTATGTTAGATGATTTGTCATTTACGTGTTTTTAGATTAGTTAATAAAGAAGCTGCTTTTCAAAAAACTTCGGAATTTTTAACCAATTTTTAGAAAAATAAAAATTAGCTAACCGCCCAAATGAGTTCCACGTTCAAAAAGCGTAAAATTCAATTGAAATTTAGGGTTACATACAAATGGAACGCTTGCAATTTCGATGACGTAAATTTTGCAAGTTTTTTTGCAAATACAGTCGACAACAAAAGTATCCGAGCACTAGCAAAAATTCCTATGCAAAAAAGGTACATTTAATGTAGTTTTGTTAAATAAATCCTTGTCGAATCCTGTTCTTAGTCAATCTAAGAACACGATTCGACAAGGATTTATTTAGCAAAACAGTGTTAAGTGTGCTTTTTTTACATAGGAATTTTTACTAGTGCTCGGATACTTTTACTACCGAGTCGGTAGTAAAAGTATCCGAGCACTAGTAAAACTAATCAGAAATATACTTAAAAGTAATGGTATAAATTAAAAGAAACACAAAACATTGTGTTGGTATTTATGCATTTTCTTTATTTCTTTTTTTTTTTCTTTTTAATAAAAAAGATTTGGAAGTAATATACCAGAAAATATAAATATAGATATAGAAAACACTCCCCACTTGTATACATTAAAATTGGTGTTCATTTGTCTTTAAAAAGTAGCAAATATCTATTTTCCTTCTCTTGAAATAAATATCGCAATATATCACCAATATCGATATTAACTTGATGATATATCGCGATATTTAATTTCTGATATCGTCCAGCTCTACTACCGACTATAGTAATACATTTGGAACGTTTGCAAACGGCTTTGCAACCGGAAGTGTTTCATTTGTATGTACCTCTTAGAGATTATACAAAAAATAATCTATATAATATTTCTCAAACGTGGACCAATTTTATTTTGAAATTGTAGATAGTGAATAAACAAGTTTTACCACCACAATCATATTAAGGAAGGTCTAATTTATTATTTACCCAAAAAATTTCGTAAATCCGCTTAAGTAAAATATATTACCTTTAAATGTCAGATGTGTTTTCCATTAAACTTTCTTTTATGAAGTTTAAAAATGACGCTTTAGAGTACAGATGGAGATATACAAAATTCACTTCCAGAATCGGACAATTAAGTTATGGATTTAAGCAGCGATGTAGTATTTTGTGCAATCTTCCTCACATTCGGATAAGGTGAACATACATATTGATGTTACTGTGCAATAAAATCTTTTTGTAAAAAATTAGAACCGACTCCAAAAAGCAACAACTATTCAAACAACTAAAAAAAAAGTGGTACGGAATGAAACTGTAAATTGCGCCTAAAAGTATAAAATAATTTCCTTCACCAAACAACCTATAACACTACAATTAATCATAACTTTTGAAGTCGGCGCAAAATTGAATAAAATTGAATTAGTTTTTAAAGGTTTGTTTTTAGATCGGTAGCAACAAATGTTGTTGTCTCGAATGATCCCTTTTCATGTTTCCTTTATTATTTTATCACTATATATAATTGGTCCATTAATAGCATCTACATAGAACAGTGAACATTCTTCACAATGCGGTATTTATGTTTCTACGAAGTTAGAGTTTCCTTTGCAAATTTGGTATAACTTTGATAACTATCATCCTTGGTGGCTTTTGGATTTGGCGATCAAAACATAATGCAAAAATATACACGCAAGATGTACATTTTCATAATATGCATTGTACGAAGTATTGTTTCATATTCTTGATTGCTCTCTTAATATACCTTATCAAAATAATCATGATATCCCAAAAAAATTAAATATGTTTGTCAGATAATTTTGCGATTTTTCTTTCACCAAGGACGTCAGATACCAGCATCTTCGCCAACTTTTGCTGCTTACGAAATCTTATTTGTTTTCTTGAATCAAAGTAGTTTTCGACTGCGTTTTGCATGTGACAATGTAAGGTGTGTATTTTGAATGCGATTTGATATCTGTATTGAATAAAGGTATCAATTTTTATGTAATTTTGCGCTGACTTCAAAAGTTATGATTAACTGTAGTTTTATAGGTTGTTTGGCGAAGTAAATTATTTTATACTTTTAGGCGCAATTTACAGTTTCATTTCGTACCATTTAAAATTTTTTTTTTTTTTTTTTTTTTTTTTAGTTATTTGAATAGTAGTTGCTTTTTGGAGTCGGATCTATTTTTTTACAAAAAGATTATATTTTTCTCTTTTCAGTGAAAACTTATTCATATAGCAGAACATCAGAAGACGTTCGACAGCAGTTTCATAAATCACAACTTCCAAGAAAAGTGACATAACTCAAAAAATGGTTTATGTCACTGAATACATGAAATGCACCCAATGTGTAAAAAAAGGTTACATCTCCATCTACAAAGTTATCCACTCGAGAGAAAGTTATGCTAGCTTTATTCCAGTCAAGTTATTTTTAAGTTGATTTTTCTCAAATGCTGCATCTTTCAGTTGTGTCACGTTTCTTGCCTTTATCGGATATGAGCAAAGAACTATCTATTGAATGAACATACGTTAAATTAAAATGTCTTTAGAAATGTAAAGAACGGATACGATGTATTTGTAACCAAAATTTCTGTTAGGCATATATATTGAACTTTACAGTGAATACGTGTGACCCTCTGCGCTGGAAATTGTGCAGCGTAAATTTCAAACAAAGAGCAAAATATGCATTGCAGCTGACGGACAGAAGTTTCAACGTCGATACTTACATACTGCTTTTACCAGTGTAGCTGCATGAATTCAGCAGTTAGAGTGAGAACAGACTTTTGTGAGTATCCTGTAATTTGTTTATATCTTAATGAAATCATAACGAAACCTATTACAGGCCAAGATCATTACAATAACAAAAAAGTATTAAAATTAAATCATCTCTTACGAAGTTATAAGCTAACAAATTTCAACAACAACAACAACAACACCGAGAAAAATGGTTTGTATTGAGAACCTCTTCCTTTATGAAGTCGGTTTAAAACGTCTATGCGTTAATCGATGTGACCGCTTACAATAACCATACTCTGAATTTTACATAGCATAAATGTCACCCGTTACGCTACAACATATACAATGCCGTTCAAGTGTGCACAAAATAGGAAATTGTGCACAAACAAATGCACGTTTTAAGCATTCTGTTTTTAGCATTAATGTCTAAACTATCTTTTTGTACTAAATCGATGATGCTCTGCAATTTTATAATTCACTATTTCCTCCTGTCTTGAACCGTTTCCGAGATAGGAACGCTAACTCCATCGTTTTCCACCAGGTGGCGCTGTAGGCGGCTGAATCGCGTTGCACATATCCATTTTACTATGCCTACATACGATTTTTATGACTATAGCTGCAGCTGTTCAGCAGTTAAAAGTGTTGGGACTGACTTTTTTGGGCACCCTGTATTTTCTTTTGATCGTAAAGATATTACAAAGGGACCTATTTCAGACCAAGACATTTACAATAAAACAAAAAGTATCAAAATCGGATCATCCATTCAGAAGTTATGAGCTAACAAACAAAAACAAAAAACATACGCTTTGTATTGAGAACCTCCTCCTTTTTGAAGTCGGTTAATTAGAGTAACTCTTATGAAGTTATAAGCTTACAAACACCAACAACAACACATACCTCGAATTAAGAACACCCTCCTTTCAGAAGTTGGTTGAAAACGACTTTGCGCTAATCGATGTGACCGCTTACAGTATCAGTACTTTGAACCACAGAGTATACGTGTCATCCGCTAAGCTGCAAAGTGTGCAACGTAGTTCAAGTGTGCACAGTGTAGGAAATTGCGAATAAACAACTGCACGTTTTAGGCGTTCTATTTTTAGCAATAATGTCTAAAAACTGTCTTAAATAGATGATGCTCTATAATTTCGTAATTAACTTTTCTCCCATCTTGAACCGTTTTTGAGATAGGAGCTCTAATTCCACAGTTTTTCACCAGATGGCGCTTTATTTTCTTTGGATTATAAAGATATTACAATGGGACCTACTTCAGACCAAGATCTTTACAACAAAACAAAAGTATCATGTAACCGTATTTTGAACTATATAGCGTATGTCTCACCAGCTACGCTACAACGTGTGTAATGTAGCTCAAGTGTGCATAGTGTAAGAAATTGCGAACAAACAAATGCACGTTTTTAGCATTGTATTTTTAGCAGCAATGTCTAAACTATCTTTTCGTACTCAATCGATGATGCTCTGCAATTTTATAATTCACTTTTTCCCCCTGTCTTGAAACGTTTCCGAGATAGGAACGCTAGCATGAATGTCTAAACAATCTTTTTGTACTAAATCGACGATACTCTTCAACTTTGTAATTAACTTTTTTCTCTAGAACCGTTTTCGAGATAGGAACACTAACTCCTCTATTTTCCACCAGGTTGCGCTGCAAGCGGTTTAACCTTGTACTGCATGGCCACTTTGCTATACTTACATTCCATTTTTATCACTATAGCAGCAGCCGTTTAGCAGTTAAAAGAGTTGGGACTGATTTTTTTGGGCACCCTGTATTTTTTTTTTAGATCGTAAAGATATTACAATGGGACCTATTTCAGACCAAGACCTTTTCAACAAAACAAAAAGTATCAAAATCGGAGCATGCATTCAGAAGTTATGAGGTAATAAAAAAAAAAAAAAAAAAAACGTACGGTTTGAATTGAGAACCTTCCTTCTTTTTTGAAGTCGGTTAATAAAAATGATATCATTAATGTATTTGAAAGTTTATTTTTTGATAGTTACCGACTGACAGTTGCAAACGTTTTACGTAAATGAAAGTTTATTTTTATTCCATTTAATATTTATAAATTAAATCAAGTTTATTGATAGTAAAAATATAAGTTGATTTCTCTGGATTCCATTCATGCATACAATTGTAACGGCACAGACTGGAACCTATCTAAAAAATGAAAAGTCAAAAATCTCTTCTGGTTGTATTGTTTTATTATTATTATTGAAATACATATAAATACATTAAGAAAAATCAGTTCTTTCAGCGATTCCTAGACTCGACGACACGTCGCGTTATCAGCTTAGCTAAGAATGAGATTTTCAAACCCGTGTACGGGAACCTAGGTATGGGGCCATCTTTAACTAAATTACTGAAAAGGAGAAAAAAGTAAACCTGTTACTCCCTAAGAGGAAATGACTTCCGTGATTAATGAGATTTTTCCCCCAAGTGCAGTGTGGACCCAAATCCTCATAATGTTCCGAAATAAATTAAAATATTGGCAAGCCTGCGGTACTGTTAATTTGATGCATAAATTAGCTGAAGACCTAGTCGTTCGGAATTTTCCATGTTTTTCTCTTAAACTTGCTTAAATATGGGCTAGGACCCTTAGAAAGACCTCCACGGAAAGCACTACCCCTCAGACCTAGAACCTTAGAGCAGTCAAACAGCCTTAATCCCAAAACAAACAAACAAACATAAATTAGCTTACAGGGTGTACCTTGGCCTCATCGTAAATACATTGTTTTATTTATTGTTTTTACATCATGTAGTTTATTAAAAAAATAATATTAATAATAATAAAATAAAAGTACTATATTTTGAATATTTTCCCTGTTTGTATTATATACATGAAGGCGGCGACAGACCTGCCTTTTTCCCTGATTCTTTCACCAATATATTTGTATAATAATTTTTCACTTAATTAATCGTTCAAACTTACTATCAAAAATTCAAAAAGAAAAATACTTGTGGAAGATTGAGGGAATAAATTTGCTATGGCGCCACCCTGTGCATATAATACAAGCACGTTTTTAATCTAGAATATTTTTATCTCATTTACCCCACATTTTCAGCCTTTTTTCGGTTTATCTGCGATTTGCATTATCCGCAGAACCCGTGCCACTCAATTCTGCGGATAATCGAGAGTGTACTGTAATTATTTTTAATGATGACCTGTCCTTGAGTACTAAACTGAAGATGCCGACGTTCTGAGAACACTGGCGGTAACAAAGAATCCCGAGACCTGGAAGGGCCCCGGGACTTACGGATCCTCCGACAGGACGCAATTAATTTAAGTCTCGTTGTCCCCCTTGGAAGCAAAAGCAAGACTCAGTGGAAGAAAGCAATATTCAGTGGAGGCAACTCAATGGAGTTAGTAGATACAAGATTTGACTCCTGCTTTTGCCTCTAAGGTTAGCACATGCTTTTTTTGCATCTGAAGAAGAAAGGCCACGGTTTTTACGAAACTGGTAATGCTTATATGAATTTTATAGTATGCGAAGAAATTTCTAAGCTTAATTTTTTATTATACACCAGTTCTTTAATTTATTATCAAGAACAATACTTCCTATATCATATACATATGTAAGAGAAAAGTAAAATGAGAGAGAGAGAGAAAACAGAAGTTTTATTTTTAATTTAAAAGAAAATTAGCCGCTTGACATTTAGTCGCCGTGTCGACAAGGCAATTGGGATTTTTCAAAGACTGATTTATAAAGCGTAAAAGTTGAGAGCGACGTATATGTCCCTGTAAACGAACTATTTGTAAAATCCTCATAAAACGTTTCGTGTAGCATCAGTGTTGTCACATTGGGGACTTTTCTTATTCAATATCCATCACTAAATTTTAATTGTAACGATAGCCTAATCACTTCGAAGCTTAATCGTCTATTATGTACATCAAATGTCACGTCTCAAAATTATTGGTGAGAGTTGAATGAAAAAAGTCCCCATTCTGGAAACACTGTGTGGCATCTCCATATTATACACATTTGGAAAACTGAATTTGGACTTCCTGCTAATACGAGTATCTGTTCTTCAGTTATGATGATAAAAGACACACGCAGCACACACACACACACATGTCAATCTGTAAAAAGCCAATTTTCGGATTCATTGAACCACAAAATGTGTAAATAAATAAGAAAAAGTAAAATTTGAAAATCAGTCTCAAAAGCGATAGTTTATCATGTATGGGTAAGGAAAAAAAAAATTAGAGTAATCTTTCCACCTTTGTATTGTTACCGGAATTTGAAACAAAATTCTTTAATTGTTACAATGCATGTACGAAAATATTTTAAACAATGTACATTGTTTGTTATTTTAAACAATGTAACAAAATCTGAAACATAACTGCATTGTTTAAATTAAACAATATGTATATATTTATTTCACTGTGTTTCAAAAGAATTAGTTTATCCATTTTGTATGACAAAAGTATTATCGTAATTAAAATAAGCCTCAATCACTTTTTATATACCACATCGATACTTTTCAATTTTAATTTTCATGATGGAAAAAAGTTTGAATTTTATATCAGAACTGAAAAAACTTCGCAAAAATCAAAATATATCTAAAGATGTATACCACAAAGAAATAACGGATGTTTTCAGAAAAACTTTGAATTTCAAGTACACTGAAGTAATTGGGCAAGGATCAGTCTCTACAGTTTTACGAGTATGGAATGAAGATGGTGGCAAAGGGTTGGTAATGAAAATTGTGTCGAGTGAAGACATGGGTCCTAAAGAAAAAGAATGGGGGCATTTAAACAACAAAAATATGCTACGTCTGTTGGATACCGCTGATTTTCCAGTATTTGGTTTGACATGGTTTATATCTAAACGTGTTGATTTGACATTAGATGATGCCCTGAAGAAAAAAGTAATCTTCGATGAACCTATTAACTTTAAGCTTGCAGTTTCGTGGATAAAAGAAATAACGTCGGCTCTTGATTACCTACATACAAAGAAATTGAGTTTTCTGAATTTGAAACTCAGCAATGTAATGGTATGCAGCGATAAAAGTGCTAAACTTTTTGGATTTCATCGCATGAACGGGATCGAAAAATACACAACTGGGTATTTATTTTTGATATCAAACTTTTTACAACTCCATATAGTTGTTTATTTATTACTCTTTTAGTTTAAGTATAGATGAAAGTACTGGATTTGTAAAAAGTTTTGACTTCCAGTTTTCGGAACAACTATAGTATTTCCCCACAGCTGAATTTGGCGATTTATTTTTGGCGATTATGGCTAAATCATAAATCTAAAAATCATAAATCATATAGCATAAATGATAAAATCATAAGCTAAATTATAAATCATAAATCTTAAATAAATAGCATGCAGGCTGCCATATTATATCGCAAACAGTTCAGAACGACATCGTTATCGTTCAAATCGGCGCCAAAGAAAAATCGCCAAATTCAGCTGTGGGGAAATACTATAGTTGTACCCAGTTTTCGGCGCATTTACACTTTTTGAGATATTCTGAATACGGTTTGACCCTATTTTAAAAATATCCGTTTGTATGAGTGCTTAATGTGTGTAACAAAATTTTTATGTCAGTTCTAGATCAAGAATTAATGAACATAATTTAATGAAAATGAAAGTTATATTTAGAATACATTAATTGGTGCTCATAAAGTTTTGGAGTATATTGCTCAACAAGTGGCGCTATCTTTCAGTTTTATCATGATCTTAAAATGGCAGTATAAGGCAAAATTTCGTAAAAATGGACACGATATAGATTTTTTTGTTAAAAAAACCCCACTCATTGTAAAACTGAAAATTTTTGTTTGTAATAGTCAACTAGGATAAATTTTTTGGGTACATGTAGGAGCATTCTTCTTCCAATTGAATATTTAAGATAAAATTAACTCATCATCTTATGTTCGACAAAAGGATTAATTAGTCTAAAAAAATAAATATCTTTTATACGTTAACTCTATTTTATGAATGTTTTTTTTATTTTAAATATTACAGTACATAATAGTTATAGCCAATTTATAACATATATTTAGCAAATTCAAATCTTAAAATCGAACTCAGTTTGTTATAATTAATTTATTATTTTACTTTATTACGGATTTATTTATTACTTTTCTTATATTCATAAAAAAAAGAGTATTGGATTTATTAAAATTTCTGACTTCCTGTTTTCGATAGATTTACACTTTTTGAGATATCCTGTGCATAATTGAACCATATTTAGAAAATGTCCATCTGTCTGTGTGTGATCAAAATTTTGTGGCAGCGCTAGATTACGAATTAATTCACTGAATTTCATAAAAATTTATATTTAATTGCATTTTAACATAAATTGGTCCTTGTTAACTATTTGTGCGTATCTCCGCTCAACATATTGACCTGTTATGCTGCAATTTTCTCCATTTAGAAAAAGGCTGTATTTCAAATTTTATAGCGTATAATTGCATAAATTTTGATACGTAAGTAGTCCAATAAGAAAAAATATGCTGATTGAATTTTAGTGCGCAAAGGCTGGTGGGTGGCGTTACAATGCTACAAATTTTCCGGTAATGGAAAGACTATGTCTCAGTTTCTATAACGCTGTTTTCCATATGGCTATACCTCATCATGTGTTCGTTAAAATTGCATTAAGCTGTATACATAGAATCTTTTATTGTGAGAGGGTATGTGGATTAAACTTTTGTGCATATTAACGGGTAGATAGCGTTGTTATTTAGAATGGTATAAAGAAATTATTGTGATGGTCACAACATACCAGTTTTTAATTTGAGACTGATAAATATTTTGAAAAACGAATATATAGCAGAAAAAGAAAAAACCTTTTTCAAGCTATTCGCCAAATTATAAATATAATTTTTATTTCAAATTCATTAAAGTAATGGCTAAATATTACAGGAATACATACAGTATATGTTTCTTTTTAATTATATATATGAAATGTTCTCTATGACGTTGACTTTTAACAACAGCTGGAAAATACATAAATTCTAATAATTTCTGATTCAGCCAATCCGATGGCTTTATTATACAGGATGTAAACACAGTTGACTACCCTTATTTTATAACCATTCTTACTCTCTAGTGATTACCCTGACTTTGACTATTCCGTACAGATACAATGGACCAATCATAAAGTTTTTCCTAATAGCTAAAATTAATAAGTAGGTGTCTCACTAAGGGTCTCTCCTGTTGTTTAATGTGATAACATGGTTTCTGTATAAAAATGCTTGTTTGTGTACGGTCAAAAGTCAGTTATGGGTCCAGGTAGAGAGCTCTCCGTGGGGGGGGGGAGGGGGGTCGTTATAATGGGTCCTAGCCCATATTCACACGGGTTTCTAAGAAAACCTTCAAAAACTCAAAGTAAGCTGACGAGCCCGGCTTTGCGATCCAACTTTTGACACTTCTCTCTAGCAGCTTCGAGAGTAAAATCTCTCGGCCCCTGGTGAAGTCGCTTCTGTACAAGAAATATATGTCATTACATGTATGTCACGTGATTCGCTGAAACAAAATTATTGATAATAGACAGTGAAAGTTTTGAACTCGCTGTGATAAACAACCATCGGATGGGAAGTTGATAATGTTTTGGATGCAAAAATGTTTAGAAACAGGTGCAGACGAATAAGGCAAAAGTGCCGCACTACTAATGATGTCTTCGAAGACTGTTAGAAACATTTCTGTAGGTTCAATGAACACTAACATCATCACTACACCGTACCATTTTCAGCGATTTCGTTTCTGCCGTTCACACGACATAATGCGTTTTTGCTTTTACACTAGTAAATTTTCCATGACTTATTTTATCTGATTAAACAGAAACAGTGCTTCTAGCTGCTCTTACGTACACCGATACAAGATGTTCTCTTAGGAAAGCCAAATTTATTTTGTTGACTGATTTTGTGGATTTATTTTGTCATTCTAACAATAATTTTGCACCGTTAACCGAACCAACTTTCTTTGATTGTCCAAAAGTACAGGGTTGAAAATAAAGAGTCACTGTGATTTGATAGACCGGTAAATAACGTCATAGATCTTTCTGTAAACAGCCAATGAACGCGCGATTCTGGTAACAAAGTTTTTCTTGAGGTTATATCAATAAAAAAATTTAGTCGGTCTAAAAAATTTTTGTTGTGGGAAAAAAAAAAAAAAAAAAAAAAAAAAGCTTTTTTTTGCGTGTCTGTTAATTTTAATCATGAAGAAAACCTTTACTATTAAACTAACGTATCTGCACAAAAAAAAAAAAAAAAAATCAAACTCAATAGAAACACTAAAGGATAAAAATGTTATAGAATCAGATCGTTTGTGTATTGAAATGGGCGTTGGCATATAGAAACAATAGGGTGGGGGTATTTGCCCCCTCCCAAAAATACTATAACAGTTTGTAAAAATTAATTTTTCTTAAATTTTATTGAAAACTTTAAAACCATGTCATTTAAGTTTAAATAATTATGTAGAGTAAAATTTCTATCATTGAGCCAATTAGAACCATCTTGATTCGACCCACGGGTCAAGTTGGCTCTAATTTTTTTTTTTTTTTTGTCGAATCAAAATAACAATAACTTTTTTTGGATCGGACTTATTGAAGCATGCTGTATAATTTTTGTAAATAAAATTTCTTGGCTTAAATTTCATTAGGCTCTGTACTGTCATTCACACTAATTTGGAATAGCACTTTTTGGCATAAAATAAACAAATAAATTTAAAAATAAGTTTATTCTCATAGAAAAGTGCGGAAGACAGAGAGAGAGAGAGAGAGAGAGAGAGAAAAGCAGTTTTTTATGCGTGAACACTGTATATATATATATATATATATATTGGTAGATGCTTATACGCAGGGTTGTTTAATCATCTCAACCTACTAATTAACCAATATAAGTCTAAACTAAATAGTTAATTATACCGAATTTTTGAAACTTTAAGTTTGCCCACTTATGAAAACTTTTTTGGCGACACCGCATTGTATTGCTGAAACGTGTGGTATGCGTCTTGCTTAAATAAAATGTTGGTTTGTTTTCTCCTTTAGATATGACATGCCGGAAGGATTCTTGCCCCCTGAATGTTATTCAGCTGAGGATCGTCAGCGTTCAGTGAAAGAAAAAGGATTTGATCTGTGGTGTTTAAGCATGATTTCAATTGAAGTTTTCACTGGCAATTATCTGTCACGAAATATTCCTGATAAAGTGTGTTGCTGGAGCGATATTATGTATCCGCTACTCTTTAAAATTTTGAAAGTAAGAAAAAATATATATGTACTGTTGTTATTTTAGGACGTTTGTGTTTAAATACAGTTTAAATTTGTAGTTTTATTTCTAGTATTCGTAGTTGATAAAAATATACCCATAGAGAGAAAAAGTGTAAAAAGAAAACCGGGCACATTTTAAAGTTTAATATAAAATCAGGTACAGTCAGTAGCAAAATTAATGATGCACATAGCAATAATTCGTAAGTTATGTGCACCTAATACTGTTTTGTTAAGTAAACATCTTAGTCTTTATGCTGTTTATGAAAAATTAAGTTGATGATAAAAATTAGAGATAAAATTAAAACAAAATATGAAAAATGGGGATGTGTGCTTCAATAATTTTGTTGTAATTGACGTATGAGAATGCGTATTACAATATTTCTTACGATTAAAAGTTTTGTGTAACAAATAAAAAAGTTCGTTCCAAATTATGTTCATCGATGGCGTTGTAGCTTGAAAACAACAAGAAAAACATCAAAAATGCAATGCAAATAATAAAAGATAATTTATTATATTTTGAAAAATTTACTGGAATAATTTCAATATATGAACCTTTTAGAGCTCGAGAAACACCCGAAGCCATGCATTCGTAGGCTTGACTTGCAGGATTTTTGTATACCAGTAAATTTTTATTGCAATATCTACTTAATCTTTTAGCGAAAATTCTGTGATTAAGTAAGTCACGGAAAACTTTAAAAGAATAGTGGTATGAATTTGACGGAATGGTTGACAGCTCTGTATTCGATTGCATTGATTGGTGAAGAACTGGATTCATGTATTATTATTGTATACGCAATCATATGGAAAGAATATAAAAATTTGCAAAAAATCCATATTCAAATTAGTGCTTTGAATCACCTATTCTTTCTGTTAATCAATATGTTTTGCATTTTTTTTTTTTTTTTCAATGTTATATATCGGACATTAGACTTTTTAATTGTGACATGCATGTTTGTACATAAATTATTAATTATAATAATAAATATAATAATATGTATAACTGCATAAAAAAAAAATATTTGATACTCTTCCTGCATATTATATATATAATGTAAAAACTGAAAATGAATACATACAAAAAACGCAAAATTGAAAGTCGATAAAAAATATTAATAAATCAGAAACATTCAAGCCATCGTCAGGGTAGCAGGGTGGAAACAGTAAGACGTTTCAAGAGCTAATAATAATAATAATAATAATAATAATAATAATAATAAAAGGTAGCTTAAATCCCTACATCTTACCAAGAGAAAAGAACTCAACCCCATTGTAGTTTAGAAAACAAAATAAAAAAATTATATACAAAGGATTTTTTATTTTTAATATACACCATAATTTATATAAATATTAAAGCCTATAAAATGATTTACTGAAAAAAAAAAGTCTTTATTTTTTATTATTTTATTAGATTTTGGTTTTAACCTTGCTAATTATACCTCTTTTTTATTAAATAAATATAAATATATATAATAATTCATCATTATAATGATCAAATACCTGGCGTTTCCCCCTATTAGCTTTCAGAGAACCTCTCGGCCACAGGTGGGGTTATAAATGAACTAATATTTATAAGGTCGCAATGTTTTTGTGTGACAAGTGTAAAAGTTTTTGCTTTAATAATCTATGTTTTCTTTTCTTTTCTTTTTCCTCTTTTTTAGAAAAAGAACTTTAATAAAGAATGCCGATTGTTTTTCCCCAACTGCAGCATAAAAAATAATATGTTGAAGATAGCAAGAAATTTCTGCAGAGCTTGCTTAAGACTTGTCCCTGAATCAAGGCCATCAACTACAGTTTTGTTAAATCACAAACTTTTTGAAAACGATGGATCACTAGCGGAAAAGGAATGGATATGGGAAAAACTGTTCAAATCTAAACCTATCAGAGAAAAATGCAGAAAAAACAATCCATTTCCTACAAACACCAATCGAAACACTAAAGTCAATCCAGCTGATGTCCATGAAATTAACATGGAAAATGATGAAACTCCTAAATGCATACTTCCATTTTTAGAAAAAACTGAATCTCTTATTCAAAGTCCGTCATGTTCAAAAGCCAGTCAAGTTGATAACTACGAGATTAGAATGGAAGAGGATGCAATGCTTCAACACCCACTACCATGTTTACAAAAAACTGAATCTTCAGATCAAAGTCAGCCAATAAGTTCTAAAACCAGTCAAGATGATATGTCTGAGATTACCATGGAAAATGATGAAATTACCCAATATCCAGTTCCAGTTTTAGAAGAAACTGAATCTGCTGATGAAGTACTATGTTTACAAAAAACTGAATCTTCAGATCAAAGTCAGTCAATAAGTTCTAAAACCAGTCAAGATGATATCTCTGAGATTAGCATGAAAAATGATGAAATTACCCAATATCCAGTTCCAGTTTTAGAAGAAAGTAAATCTGCTGATGAAGTACCATGTTTACAAAAAATTGAATCTTCAGATCAAAGTCAATCAATAAGTTCTAAAACCAGTCAAGATGATACCTCTGATATTAGCATGAAAAATGATGAAATTACCCAATATTCAGTTCCTCCTTCAGAAGAAACTGAATCTTCAGATGAAGTATTTTGTAATAATTTAAATTTCTCGTCACTACAAGAAATGTTCACTCGGACAATGGTGAAGCATCGCCAATAGAATTTAATATGTAGAGTGTTACACACAGAAACCGTTATAAAATCCATGAGACGTTATGTTGAATATGAAAGAAAATGTAAACCTGAAACAGTGAAATTCAAAAATTTTGATCTTACGAAAGCCTTATCCAGAATGGACAGTATTGGCTTCAAAATTGCATCGAAATTTTTTTATTATTTCATCTAATTAAGACGTTGTATAGCTTAGATAAAGCCATAAATTATTGTTATTTAAATCATTTCAGGAAAAATTGTGAACTATATAGTTAATAAAAAGCAACTTTATATGACTGTCGTTTACTTATTGCAATTAATTTAGTCAATTATACATCATTTTAAAAATATTTTTCTAACAAATGAAGTAATAATCTCCCTATTATTAAATTATTAAGAAAATTTAATTACAATAAAAATAAGACAAACGTATTACAATATAAAAGCATTTAAAATGTAAAACATATAAGATAATACGTGAAATAATGCACAAAACATAAATTTAGACATTTCGATCTTTTTTAGCTCCTTATCAGTACAGACACCAGGCAATTGGTCGGCCATAGAGACCCATTTTTTGCCTGATTTTGAAAGTATTAAAATTGTTTTAATTCTTCCATTCCAGAATTTTTCTGCAGGCATTCCTCGGAATTAGTTCCATACTCTGAATGAGACATGCGCTGACCCTGTAGAGTATGTTGTACTATTTTAAGCTGTTCATTTTTTTTTCTTTTTTATGTCTGTACTGATAAAGAGTTGAAAAACTCGAAACGTTTAATTTTACATTTTGTGTAATATTTTATGAATTATCTTATATGTTTTATATTTTAAATGACGGCCGCGGTAGCCTGGTTGGTAAGAGCAGCGAGTTCGTGATCGAAAGATTGCGGGTTCGGTCCTCGAGCCGGCCGAAGACCGTCGTGTACGCTAATGGCGACTGGTGCACGTTAAATTCCGTCGTGGTCGCAAAGTCCTCCAAGTTCCCATCAAAAATTATACCTCTGGGGGTACCGGAACATGGGTCAAACTCGCTCTGATCCGGATCAAAATACGAGTTTGGCTGGTGCTGCCATCTTTCACCAGCTTATGGAACTAGAAGTCGTACTTCCTCCCTATGAGGCGTTCCTAATAACGGAAGACGCAACCCTCTTGCCTTAAAATAAGTCCAGTAGTTCCACTACCGGAGCTCGGAATTTCCGAGTGGCACACGACAACAACAACAACAACAACATTTTAAATGCTTTTAAATTATAATAAGTTTAAATTTTATTGTAATTACATTTTCTTAAAAAGTTTTTGAGACCCCTGTACTGATTTTAAATAAATACTTTTATTTTTGCAACATAAAACACTTTAACACCTTGCTTGACGGTCACGTACAATTAAGTTTTTTAAGAAAAATTAACACCGCCAATAGGCGTTTTCCTAAAATAATACTTTACTTTAAAATATGATTTTGCCTATTCATGTTAAGAGGATATATGAGTTTCGAAGGCTTAAAAAAATCATATTTTCTCTTATTTTTTTAAATATGATAAAATGTTTTATTCAAAATTTTGAGCATATAAAAGAGCTTAAAACAATATTTTATAAAATTTTCATTAAAAATTCAGTCAGTAGCTCCTGTTTTTCGGAGACCCTTCGGAAAAACGGAGGGCACAATTTCCCAAAAAATAATGCACTGAACTTTGCACACTTCTTCAAACTAAAATTGATTAGTGCTTAAACTAAAGATTTTTTTTTTTTTTTAATCGAATACAACAACTTTTACAAGGCTATACGGGGGGTAGAATCAACACATCCTACAAGAAAGTCTCCGCACAGGGTGTATGACGTCACCCAATTATCGTCCCCAGAAGCCAGAGCCAGTGTTATTCTATGGAGAATTTTGCCCCATTATAACTTATTAACTAATACATATTTTTAAATTCCGTTTACACATTCAGAAACTTCACAACTATAAAACAATTTATCGCTTTCTAAAAATTATTTTAAAAAATTTTTAATATTTTATTTTCAGGTTGTAAAATGCGAATTTTTTCATTTTTGAGCTTAAAAATGAAATCTTAAAAAAAAAAAAAAAAAAAAAAAAAAACAATTTTTAGAAAGCGATAAATTGTTTAATAGTTGTGAATTTTCGTAAAGTGAAAACGGAATTTAAAAATATGTATTAGTTAATGAATTATAATGGGGCAAAATGTCCCATAGAATATCATAGGCTTCGGCTTTCGGAGACGATAGGTAAGTGAAGAGGAAATTCGTTGCGATGGTTAATTCCAGTGTTATAAAATATGGACTTTTGCTATTTTTAAGAAGAAAGAGGGAGAATTTTAATATGGATTATGTAATTATACGATTTAAATCTTGAACTCCGATCATTGAGCATTATTATATTATTTTCTCACTGTAAAACATATAACAATCTGATAGAGAGAAATTATATTATTCAATAAAGTAAAATAAATACATTAAGTCAATTTCTTCTCAAAAATTCAAAATATTCCTTTATTCTTTTACATTTCCAATAAGAAAAATTCTTTTATATTTCAAATTATACAGTATTAAGGTATACCCCACCCATTTTTTTAAAGTACTGGTGTTTAAACGTTGAAGAAAATTTCAATAAATTTATTTGAATTTAAAGCAGAACTGATTATGAAACAATTTTTGAAGCAAAAAATTTATCCATACGTTTATGAAAATTTTCCTTTATAGTTAAAATTTCAATGTAATTTAAACGAGATTTTAGAAGTTATTATTCAATTATAATGCAGAATTCTGTGTAAGATGATATTTTTTTCTATTGCTTTCAGTATAAATATGGGTGTAAATATTCAATATATGTGTACACACATACATATATGCATATATCGGTAATCTGTGGCCTTCTTGCGTTCGTTTTCAAGCGGATTATTATTATATTGTAACATACATTTCGTTAAAAAAAAAAAAAAAAAAAAAAAAAAAAAAGCTTGCTTTGGGATTTTATGATATATACACATAAGAAAACGTCTTTAAAATGCCACATAAATGTGTGGTACATAGATGTCGAGGCAATTATAAAAATGGACCGAGTAAAAATGTTTAGCTTTCCATGGCATCAATAACTCCCCCCTCCCCCCCCCCCAAAAAAAAAAGCATATGTAGCATGAAACGAAAAAATTTCGAGCCAACAAAATATCCTAAGGTAAGCCTGATTCTTTTTTTATTTCTTTGAGAATTTAATGTAAAATCACCCTATATGTTTTACACAAATTTATAATGTCTTTATTTTATGATGTAAATTTTATAACATAATATTATACTAAAAAATTAACGTAATATTAATGTAATATTAACGCTGTATAATAATAATTAATTATCTTAATGTATAAAGTGATATAAATTAGTAAAAATATTGAATTATAAAATAAAAATCTTCTTTGCAATAGCAATCTTAAAAAAAATGTTTGTTCAGAACATTTATTAATAATTTTGTAAAATAAGGCAGATATTTTCTAGATGATGAAAATTATAGTGAAAATACAAATTGTTTAGAAATTTGCCTGTAATAATAAATAAGTAATCGAAGCTTAGAAAATAATAAAAATAAATAGGTATAATAATAGCAATAAATACTTTTGAATATTTATCTGTAAAAATGTTACGTTAAATTATAATAAAATAATCTTTTGAATTTTAAAAAAATGTATATGTCTATGTACAAGTACGTATATTATTATTATTATTACTACTACGATACAAAGTATTTCTATTTCTCATAATGTTTATAGATTTTTTTTTTCTTTCACGTGAAGGATTTATTTCTGTGAGAATACCCTTTTAAATTTAATTTCAAAAAAGAAAAAAAAAATATTTAGCTAATATTCTAAATTAGGAAAATATATATATAAATTTTTTATTTCCTTACTTAACAGTTTCATTTAAAAATAATTACACCTTCAAATTATTATTCTAATAACGAAAAATATGAATTGAAATATAATTATAATGTGTTACATTGGAATATTTAAGGATTAATCTCTTTGATACATTTATATATTACGTATGTTGTTTAATAAAATCTGAATAAACAAATTTTTTCTAAATGATTTGAACATAATTTTGATGGAAACAATTTGTAAAATAAAAAATATGACAACAATAACAAATAATAATAATAACAATAAAATAAAATAAATTTAAATTAATAAATAAATAAAACTTCATGTGATATAAATTATTAGTCATGTAAAATCATTAATCCAATATTTGAAACTGCAAGAATCTCACCAGTTTTAAATTATTAATGATGATCATGGTAATGGTAACTCATTAATCACATTGAGAATTTATAATTCATTTTAACATTAATATATAAAAAACTTTGAAGAAGAACTCGTGCCTACTTTGTTCTCCTGAGGAAGGGTCATGATTTCTTTCTTTCTTTTTTTTTTTTACCTGAAACAACTGTTGCGAATTTTTGAATTTTATGGTGTTAATACAAAGTTTTTTACTTATTATTTATTATCGCCACTTCTGTGGTGCTTTTTAAAATCAAATTGAAAGCTACTTCATTTATTAAAAATGAAAAATTTTAATACATAAATTAGTTTGTTTAATAGAACTATTTGCGATTTTAGTTGAAAAACCTATTTTTAAATACTTTTTAATATAATTCTTTTTCTATGAATAATTAAAGATAAAAATCTTTATCTTTATTCATTCATTCATTAATCTTTTTTCTGAGAATACATAGTCATAAAAACCTAGAAAATTAATTTAAAAATATGTATTTTTAATAATTAGTTAAAATTACTTAATACTATTGTTTCAGCTTTTATTAGAAAAATTTGTTTTAAAAACTGTTAATATTAAAAGTTATTTTCTTTTTCTATAAAGGATTCTAAAGAAAAGCTGATAAAAAAACATTTATTGAGATATTCTAATTAAAATCTATTTTATTGATTAAAAAGTTAATTTTAATAATTAAGTTGAGATTGCTTACCATTGTTTGGACTATTATTACAAAGCCTATTTCAATGTTCGAGCGGTTCTAATTTCGATAATGGTAGACAGTGCCGAATGCGGACCCAGGTCACACACGTTGGCCAAGCAGTTTAAAGTTTTCCATTGTTTTCTCTGAAAGTCGCGTAGATACAGGCTAAGGCTAAGGCACCTTAGAAAGAAGCCTTCTCGAATAGAATTTCATCCAAGCGTAGGGTCCTCGATTTATCAATCGGTTTAATACCTACACCATCCCCACGAAGGAATTTTTAAAATAAGTTTTTTTTTTTTTTATTAAATGATTGTATTAATTATATTAATTATATGTATTCCACATAATATATATATATATATATATATATATATATATATATTACGTGGAAATGTATTTTTTAATTGAAAAATAATTTAGTTATTAAAAATATGACTTTTTAAATGTGAAATTAGTTGAGATCTTTTTATACTATTGTTTGGGCTTTTAAATGAAAATTCTATTTCAAAATGCTATTGAACATAAAAAGATTTTTTTCATCATTGATTATAGAAATAAGTAGCTAATTAAAGTTATTTTATTTAAAAAATATAATTGAAAATATATTTTAATTATTGAAATATAAATTTTAATAATTAATTTTGCTGAGATTCCTAAAACTGCTGTTTGGATTTTTAATTGAAAAGCCTATTTCAAGATATTTTTTAATGTAAAAGTATTTCATTTTTTTTTTTTTTTTTTAATGAATGATTAAATAAATAAATAAATAAAAACTGGTTAAAAATCGTTTAATAAAATAATAATAAAAATATATTTTCTTAATAAGTGAATTAGTTAAGGTTTTTTTTTTAATATTACTGCTTAGGCTTTTAATTGAAAAACCTATTTCAAAATGCCTTTAATTAGGGAAAGGGTATTTTTTTCTATGAATGATTGTCGAAAAAGGATGTAATTAAATTTAAATAATCTAACTGATCAAACTATTTTTATCTTAAAATATACACATTTTTCATAATTAAATTAGATGAGCTTGCCCAATACCACTATTTAGGCTATTGCTCGAAAAATCTATTTCAAATCACATTTACTTAATAAAATAATTTTTTCTATCAATTTTTGTAAAAAGGGAAAATATAATTAAAAATATCTCATCGAAAAATCTAATCAAACGTTAACTTAATTATTAAAAGTATTATATATTATATATTTAATATTTAAGTTGACTGAGGTTTTTTTTTTTTTTTTTACAATTCATTGGGTATTTAGTTGAAAAATTTATTTTGAAATAATTTTAATTGTGTATATATATATGTAATTTCAATTTTTAATCAAATAATAATTGTATTACTGCAATTTTTAATTCAATTAATTATTAATATTATTATATAATTAAATTTTAGCCTATAATATTTTGCATTTATAAATGAATGTTTGTTATATCAACTCTATTCTTGTAGAAATTTCTTATTTTGTTATTTTTATTTATCTTTTTATTGCTGAGTATTATAAATGGTATTAAATTCTTCCATATATATATATAAAATACAATATTATTTCTGTCAATTTTTTTATATATATATAGCCAATAATTACTAAAATAATAATAATAATAATAATAACTAGTAAGTATTGGGTTGTTCGATAAATAATGTCGTTTTTTAAAACCTTCGATTCTAAAAACCACGGCTTCTTCGAAAGTGGAATTTTTCGACTTACCGAAAGATGGCAAAAGGTCATCCAACAAAATGGTCAATATATCATTGATTAATGTTTGTTGTTAATATAAATAAATTCATTTTGAAAAACATGAAAAAGAAACGACATTATTTATCGAACAACCCAATAGAACAGGTAAATCGGGTACTTATCAAATCATAAGAACAAAAGATTCAAAATATTAACTTTGACCAGTATTTTTGGAACGATCCTTGGCTTTTCTAATCAAATTTTGAACTTTATTCGATTTTACGTAAGATATGAAGAAAAATGACAAAAGTTTGTGAATTTATATGTCATAAAATCTTTTTGTAATAAAATAGAACCGACTCCAAAAAGCAACTACTATTCAAAAACTTAAAAAAAAAAAAAAAAAAAAAAAAAGAGAAAAAAAAAATGGTATGAAATGAAACTGTAAATTGTGCCTAAAAGTATAAAATAATTTCCTTCTCCAAACAACCTATAACACTACAGTTAATCATAACTTTTGAAGTCGGCGCAAAATTAAATAAAATTTAATTCGTTTTTAAAGGTTTGTTTTAAGATCGGTAGCAACAAATGCTGTTGTCTCGAATGATCCATTTTCATGTTTCCTTTATTATTTTATCACTATATACAATTGGTCCATTAGTAGCATCTACATAGACAGTGAACATTCTTCACAATGCGGTATTTATGTTTCTACGAAGTTAGAGTTTCCTTTGCAAATTTGGTACAAATTTGATAACTATCATTTTTGTGGCTTTTGGATTTGGCGATCAAAACGTAATGCAAAAATATACACGCAAGATGTATATTTTCATAATATATATTGTACGAAGTATTGTTTCATATTCTTGATTACTCTCTTAAAATACCTTATCAAAATAATCATGATATCCCAAAGAAATTAAGTATGTTTGCCAGATAATTTTCCGATTTTTCTTTCACCAAGGACATCAGATACCAGCATCTTCGCCAACTTCTGTTGCTTACGAAATCTTATTTGTTTTCTTGAATCAAAGTGTTTTCCGGCTGCGTTTCGCAGGTGACGATGTGAAATGTGTATTTTGAATAGGATTCGATTTTTGTATAGAAAAAAGGTATCAATTTTTATTTGCCGACTTCAAAAGTTATGATTAATTGTAGTGTTATAGGTTGTTTGGCGAAGGAAATTTTTTTTTATACTTTTAGGCGCAATTTACAGTTTCATTTCATACCATTTTCTCTCTCTTTTATTAGTTGTTTCAATATTAGTTGCTTTTTGGAGTCGGTTCTATTTTTTTACAAAAAGATTTTATTTTTATCTTTTCAGTGAAAGCTTATTCATATAGCAGAATGTCAGAAGACGTTCGACGGCAGTTTCACAAATCACAACTTCCAAGAAAAGTGACTTAACACAAAAAATTGTTTATGTCACTGAAAAATACATGAAATGCACCCAATGCGAACATAAAAGTTACATCTCCATCTAGAAAGTTATCCACTCGAGAGACAGCTGTGCCAGTTTTATTCTAGTCAAGTTATTTTTAAGTTGATTTTTCTCAAATGCTGCATTTTTAAGTTGTGTAACTTTTCTTGTCTTTATCGGATATGAGCAAAGAACTATCTATTGAATGAACATACGTTAAAGTCTTTAGAAATGTAAAGAACAGATACGCTGTATTCGTAACCAAAAATTCTGTTAGGCATATACTATATTGAACTTTACAGTGAATACCTGTTACCCGCTGCGCTGGAAATTGCGCAACGTAAAGTTCAAACAAAGAGCAAAGTATGCATTGCAGCTGACGGACAGAAGTTTCAACATCCATACTTACATACTGCTTTTACCAGTGTAGTTCAGCAGTTAGAGTGAGAACAGACTTTTGTGAGTATCCTGTAATTTCTGTAATTTGTTTATATCTTAATGAAATCATAATGAAACCTATTTCAGGCCAAGATCATTACGACAACAAAAAAAGTATTAAAATTAAATCATTTCTTACAAAGTTAAAAGCTAACAAATTTCAACAACAACAACAATGAGAAACATGGTTTGTAGTGAGAACCTTTTCTTTTATGAAGTCGGTTTAAAACGTTTATGCGTTAATCGATGTGACTGCTTACAATAACCATACTTTGAATATTACATAGCATAAATGTCACCCGCTACGCTACAACATATGCAATGTCGTTCAAGTGTGAACAAAATAGGAAATTGTGAACGAACAAATGCATGTTTTAAGAGTTCTGTTTTTAGCATTAATGTCTAAACTATCTTTTGTACTAAATCGATGATGCTCTGCAATTTTATAATTCACTTTTTCCCCCTGTCTTGAACCGTTTCCGAGATAGGAACGCTAACTCCACCGTTTTCCACCAGGTGGCGATGTAGGCGGTTGAATCGCGTTGCACATATCCACTTTACTATACCTACATATCATTTTTATGACTATAGCTGCAGCTGTTCAGCAGTTAAAAGAGTTGGACTGACTTTTTTGGGCACCCTGTATTTTCTTTTGATCGTAAAGATATTACAATGGCCGTATTTCAGACCAAGACTTTTTCAATAAAACAAAAAGTATCAAAATCGGATTATCCGTTCAGAAAGTTATGAGCTAACAAACAAAAACAAAAACAAAAAAACATACGCTTTGTAATGAGAACCTCCTCCTTTTCGAAGTCGGCTAATTAAAGTATATCTTATGAAGTTAGAAGCTTACAAGCACCAGCAGCAACACATAGCTCGAATTAAGAGCAGCCTCGTTTCTGAAGTTGGCTGAAAACGACTTTGCGCTAATCGATGTGACCGCTTACAGTAACAATACTTTGAACCACAGAGTATATGTGTCATCCGCTACGCTGCAAAGTGTGCAACGTAGTTCAAGTTTGCACAGTGTAGGAAATTGCGAACAAACAACTGCACATTTTAAGCATTCCATTTTTAGCGATAATGTCTAAAAACTGTCTTTTCGTAGTAAATCGATGATGCTCTACAACTTCGTAATTAACTTTTCTCCCATCTTGAACTGTTTTTGTGGTAGGAGCGCTAATTGCGCTGTTTTTCACCAGATGGCGCTTTATTTTCTTTAGATTGTAAAGATATTACAATGGGACCTACTTCTGACCAAGATCTTTACAACAAAACAAAAATTATCAAGTAACCGTATTTTGAACTATATAGCGTATGTCTCACCAGCTACGCTGCAACGTGTGCTTATGTAGCTCAAGTGTGCATAGTGTAAGAAATTTCGAACAAACAAATGCACGTTTTTTGCATTGTATTTTTAGCATCAATGTCTAAAGTATATTTTCGTACTAAATCTATGATGCTCTGCAATTTTATAATTCACTTTTTCCCCCTGTCTTGAACCGCTTTCGAAATAGGAACGCTAGCATGAATGTCTAAACTATCTTTTTGCACTACATCGATGATACTCATTCAACTTTGTAATTCATTTTTTTCTCTAGAACCGTTTTCGAGATAAGAACACCAATTCCACTATTTTCCACCAGGTGGCGCAGCAAGCGGTTTAACCTTGTCTGCATGGCTACTTCGCTATACCTACATACCATTTTTATCACTATAGCTGCAGCTGTTTAGCAGTTAAAAGAGTTGCGACTGATTTTTTTGGGCACCCTGTATTTTCTTTAGATTGTAAAGATATTACAATGGGACCTATTTCAGACCAAGACCTTTCCAACAAAACAAAAAGTATCAAAATCGGAGCATCCATTCAGAAGTTTTGAGCTAACAAACAAACAAACAAACAAAAAAAACATATGGTTTGAATTGAGAACCTTCCTTTTTTTTTGAAGTCGGTTAAAAATCGAAGATCACCCAAATATCAAGCAAAATTATTGAAACGTCAAAGTAAAGGAGGAAAAAAAAAATCAGTGTAAAGAATTAAACGAAACAGATTTATATGTGTTAGGTTCTAATCATATGTGATTGAGTCTCAAGAATTCGTTAAAGAAAGCAAGTAAGTTACTCACTCAGAATGAAATAATCTTGTATGTTACTCACACGATTTTCTCTTGCCCTTTAATTTAATACTAATGAAATTTAATACTATAAATACAGGTTGGAGATTAAGAGGTAAGATAACGAGTACTGTTATGTAAACCTATGTTAAACAATTCAAATTAGGCTTTGGAAGAGTTTTATATGATAATTAGTTTTGTGTAGGGGGGGGGGGCTGCCGCCCCCCTCAACCCTCCGTTTCATTAATGCACCTACATTTATATAGAATTTAATTCTGTTATTAAAATTAAAAGTTTATTTAAAATTATACAGACAATTTTCACACGCACCATTCATTGAAACTTATCAATCTTGATCAAACTTTTCCAGCAACAAACTTATATTAACTTCAAAATACTACATTTAGATCGCCTAAAATTATTCGTTTTTAAGTTATTCTAAGAGTAGTATAACACTAAATATCCAAAAAAAGTTGAATTTTTTCTCACTATTACATAAAAAAAATAAAAAAAAATGTTAAAAATGGAAAAAATCGATAATTTTATTTTAAATTATCTCAGTTCGATGGTTAGCCATTCGTTTTAAAGGTATTGGCGAGCTCTTTTGAAAGATACCCATCATGAAAATTTACTCCCCTCGAGGGGGACTCCCCCCCCAGGCGGGGAGTTGAGCCCCTACATACACAATTTGTTTTTTCCAGTTGACTGTCTCTATTACAAAAAATACATATTCGTTTCATTTGGTTTAGTGCAATCTATAGATGCTAAACTCTACTTACCTGCAACCCCCCCCCCCATAGACGTAGTGTATTTGAATACTTTTGAGTGTCCTTGTACACGAACTATTTGCTTCATCTCAACGAAAAGGTTGGTGTAGCATCCCTATATGATACACATTTAGAATACCGAGTTTGGAATTTCTGTTACTATTTGTTCTTGAAATATGTTGATAACAGACACACGGGCAGACAGGCAGACACATACACAGAATCATTAGCTAAAAACATGATTTTCGTATTCAGTTCAGGGGATCTCAGAACGTGTAAATATAACAAAAATTCACTTTCGAAAATGTGACCCTAAAACAATACTTTCTCTACCGTAAGGGTAAGAAAAAGTAAAAATTGTAATATTAATAAAGCTTTTTACATAGATATAGTAATAAGGCATAAATTTATCATCGCGGGGAAAAATGTAATTACTTTTCACTCGGGGAAAGACGACGACCATTACAGGGGAATTATAACATAGAATTAGTGAAATGTAACTTACTGATGAAAACTTATCCCATTTCTTTTCATATATTTATTAGTACAATTAAAAACCACGCACGATTTCGGCCTTTTCAAAATTCACCAACATTCTAATTTATTCCTATTGCCGAGTTTCAGGTACCTGTAATGACTGATGCAAAACTTTTCTTCAGCATTAAAATCTTTGGTTGATAACATGGGGGTGATAGATCTACACTGATGGAAAAAAAAAAATCCCAACACCAGGAAGGAGCTGTGCTAGATAAACAAAATTTGGTAGGCGTGTTTATACATCTGAAAGATGACGTCGACTCAAATTTCGAGCTACGCGCAGAAGTGTGGCGCTAGTAGCAACACTATGAACATGCAAATGAGGTTTGCTTTAAATAAGCGCTGTAAGGTTCGTGATCGTTATTTACAGTTGAGATCTGACGTAGTGGGTTAATGTTAGTCAAGGATGCCTCTAAGAAGACGAAGAAGCCATTATCAACAGCTCACTGAGTTTGAACATGGTCGTGTAGTACGGCTACGAGAAGGTGGGTTTTCTTTCCGCGATATTACAGAAAGACTTGGCAGGAATGTATCCACTGTGCATGAGTGTTGGCAGCAGTGGTCAAGGGAAGGTACTGCCTCAAGAAAAACGGGTTCCGGGCGGCCACGTGGCACTACCGAGATGGAAGACCGCCGTGTTCGGCGTATGGCTGTGGCTAATCGTACTGCGTCTGCAGCTGAAATTCGAGCTGCAGTTGGCACCACAGTGGCACAACGAACTGTTACAAATCGGTTACTTCAAGGACAGCTCCGAGCCAGACGCCCTGTAGCGTGCATTCCACTGACTCCAAACCACTGCCGTTTGCGACGTGAGTGGTGTCAAGCTAGAGCTCATTGGAGGACGGAGTGGAGATCTGTTGTGTTTTCTGATGAAAGCCGGTTCTGCCTTGGTCGCAGTGATAGCCGTGTGTTGGTTAGAAGGAGGTCAGGTGAACGCCTGCTAGCGACCTGTCTGCGGCCTAGACACACAGGGCCTACTCCTGGAGTTATGGTTTGGGGAGCAATTTCGTATGACAGCAGGAGCACTCTCGTGGTTATCCCACGCACCCTGACTGCAAATTTGTACGTCAGTCTAGTGATACAACCTGTTGTGCTGCCATTCATGAACAGCATTCAAGGGGGTGTTTTCCAACAGGATAAAGCTCGCCCTCATACCGCTGTTGTAACCCAACATGCTCTACAGAGTGTCGACATGTTGCCTTGGCCTGCTAGATCACCATATCTCTCTCCAATCGAGCACGTATGGGACATCATTGGACGACAACTCCAGCGTCATCCACAACCAGCATTAACCGTCCCTGCATTGACCGCCCAAGTGCAACAGGCGTGGAACTCCATCCCACAAACTGATATCCGACACCTGTACGACACAATGCATGCACGTTTGCATGCTTGCATTCAAAATTCTGGCGGTTACACCTGTTACTAATGTACCAACATTTCACATTTGAAATGGCTCTTCTCGCCAATGGCTCTACCTGTGATCTTGAAACTTTAATCAATTAAATATGTTACCTAGACAAATGTATTGCTGAAATTTCATTACTGTACAATAATTTTTTCTTGGTGTTGGGATTTTTTTTTCCATCAGTGTATATAAATTACTTTAGCTATGACTTTTTACTATATTTTGCACAACACTATTCAGAAAAAAAGGCCTTTAATTTTTTCTCATCTTGCAGTAGTTCAAATTTTAATGATTTATCAATCCGATTAAATCTGCTTGAAATAGTGTACTTTATTATAATTGACACAAAATATTACTATTCGAAATTTTGCTTTTATTATTACACAAAATCTTAATATGAAACTAACTTACCACTTAGTGCATTAAAGTAATTGGATTTCAACGCATCGCGAAGATCCACTGATGGAATACCAACCAGTTGCTCCATATCTCTGACCAAAGCTATAGCATGTTCGTTGAAAATAGGAACTTTCTCTTTCAGCATCGTCATGTGAAAAGCAGGATTCATGATCTTGCGATGGATTCTCCATCTTTCTCCATTACTATAGAGAATAATTATTAAAAAAACCTGTTTAGTTCAATGAATTCACGAAGCTGTTATATGTCATTTACATTATTTTTTTAAGAATGATTGGTTGGTTGGTTGAGTTTTTACATCGCAATAGTACTGCGCAATAGGCAATTGGTGACGGTCTGGGACTCACCCCTAGGGTTTAGAGCCCTTAAATAAAATAATAGGCCGGCGCATCACCGCCATTTTTTTGCCTCCGAAGAGGACAGCATTCCCGCTTGGCGTCCTTATCGCTTCCCTAATGATTTTAAGAAATCTTGATCTAAAGCTAATCCAGTCAAGATAAGAGCAATAAGCAACAATAATATTCCTAAAAACACATTTTTTTTCACAGTACATTCTCAGGATGTCATTTTATTCTGAGGATAATCTATGGATGTACTGGGCTAAGATGTGTTGTTAGAGCGGTTTCTGTTTCTTTTACAAAATGTCGCCAAAACTCAAATACACAGTAATAGAAGGTCTGTGAACACTTTATATTCACTTCTTGAATGATTATAGCAGTTTATCGCTAAACAAACTTCCGTATCACAGTTTACTTAGCTAAAATTATGAAATATAATAAAACAAGTTACTCTAAAGTAACGTAAGACGATAAAAAAAAAAAAAAAATGTTTGTCGTTTGTTTATCAGAGAAACGCACTGGGTACATGTGGCAACCCTAAGGCAACAAAATGCCTGATGCGCCAGGGAGGAGGAGCCTTACTAGGGGTGGTTCGGAGACATGCCATCACAATTTTGAATGGCGCCCCTGCACAGAATGGCGCCCCTGCTTTGGTGGCCCCTAGAGGTACAATTTGGATGGGAACTTGGAGAACATTGCTGCCCCGACGGATTTTACGTGAACCAGCCACCATTAGTGTACACGATGGGTTTTGACCGGCTCGAGTATCAAACCCGCAATTTTCATTACGAGCTCGGCGTTCTACCGACAGGACTATCGCGGGCGTAACAAAACCAGATTGGTTGGTTTTAAGGGCCCGCTTCACTCACCGTTGCCAGAAGCCGAAGCTAATGTTATTCTATGGGAAATTTTCTTTACTTATAACTCATTAAGTAATAAATATTTTTTAATTCTGTTTTCACATTCAGAAAATTCTCAACTGTTAAATTGACGCACTTTTTTTAATAATGTATTGTTACAAAATTGTAAATAATTGTGTTTATTTTTGTATAAATTCTTTCAAAGAGGCTTAGTAAGTTGATAAAGTGCTAATTTTGTGCATTTCTAGTCGTTTTAGCGTTGAAATAGCCTTATTTTCCCTTAAAAACGCATTAAAAAGCCCCAGTAATGCAAGTAATGGATTTGGCGCCAAATTTGGCGACTTTTTCCCACCTTGGCGATTTTTTTGGCGACCTTGGCGAGAAAATCCTTATATGGGATATACCAAATATGGAAGCTGTAAGTTGATTGGTTGACCACTTTCTAGAGTTTTCTCGAAAAATCTGGGCTCCATGGAACAGCATATAAGGAGCGCTTCCTCGCCAAGGCAGTGAGTTCAGTTCAGTTTTCAGCCAGCTTCGCTAGTGCTTGCATTGCTCTTGAGCCTCTTTGAGAGAGACTTGCTTCAAGTGTTATTGCTATACAGTTTGTACTGTGGATTTGCTATTGACAGCTGTTGTTTAAGCTGTGGTTACTGCTTGAATTGAAGCTGATAATTGATTTATTGACCTGTATTTTTCTGGAACTTTCTGTGAATAAATTACTGAATTTTTGTAAGTTTGGCCTTTCATTCCCGGACAACTCACGAACCCTCAAGTACGCAACATTTCTGGTGTCAGGAGTGGGGTTGTCTGTGAATGGTGATAACAAGAGCTATGGAGCAAGAGATGAAAAAAATTCTAGAAAGCTTAGCTACCCAGATGAATGAGATGAAAGTTAGCCTGAGTCAAGAGATGAATGAAATGAAAGCCGGACAGGAAAAGATGGAAACCGGATTGATAGAGAAAATGGAAACAGGACAGGAAAAGATGGAAACCGGATTGATCGAAAGAATGAAGGAAGGACAAAGAGAGATGAAAGAAAGTATGGAAGCATCGCAAAGAGAATTGAAAGACGGCTTGACTGAAGAAATGAAGGAAATGAAAGACAGTTTGGGTGAAGAAATTAAATCTAATCAAGAAGAGATGAAGAAAGAACTATCATCAGTGAGAGACGACTTAGTAAACGTGAAAGAAGTGATAGAGTGTAAGTTATCAGACGTGGAAAACAGAATAGATGGAATAGAAGAAAAAGTTATGAAAATAGAAGAGAGTTTTGAAGAGAAAGCTATGAAGATAGAGGAAAATGTTATGAAAGTAGAAAGGAATTTTGAAGAGAGATTTATGAAGATAGAAGATAATTTCGAGGAGAAAGTCATGAAGAAAGTAGAGGAACATCTTGAGAGAAAAGTAGACGAGAAGTTGATCTCCTTGCCCCAGGAAACTGAAAAGAAAGAGAGAAGAATCCAGAATCAGGAATTTATTAAGTTGTCTACCTACGACGGCAGTTCCTCTTGGCATGTATATAGGACGCAGTTTTCCATCGTAGCTGAAGCTAACGGCTGGGACTCTACCGCCAAGTCAGTCCACTTAGCAGCAGCATTACGGGGAGATGCAGCCGAGATACTGAGAAATGTTTCTAAAGAAGAAAGGAACGACTTCGAGGCCCTGACTAGAGCACTGGAGCTACGCTTCGGAGAGAAGTGTTCTAAGGACTATAGTCGCCTCCAGCTAAAATCCCGTTACCAGAAAACGGGCGAAAGTTTGCAAGAGCTGGCAGCGGACATTCAGAGATTGTCACATCTAGCATTCTCAGACTGTCATGCTGACACTCGGAACGACTTAGCTCTTCAGTACTTTATCGATGCTGTTCGTGATCCAGAAATTCAAAAAGCGCTAAGACTGTCCAACATCAGAGACGTAGAATCAGCTTTAGGCTATGCACTTAGGATAGAGGCAGCCCAACAAGCCTCCCGTAAAGACCGCCATACCATAAGAGCAGTCTCATTAAGCGATACCCCTGCTGGTGAAAATGAAATGAAGAGAAGTATCGAAGAGATCTTAAAGAGATTGCGCAGCCTGGAGAATAAAAAGGAAATAAAGGACCGGAAGATAAAGTGCTGGGGCTGTGGAGGGGATGGTCACGTGAAGAGGAACTGCCCTGTACGACCAACTATAGGAAATCACCCGGCTTCACCATCACTGCAGGGAAACTAGGAGGAGGCCATCTCGCGGGGCGGAGGTTGCCTAAAATTAAAGAGCCCCAATTTACAGTATTTCATGTTTCATCGATGAGTGGCGGCGATAATGGACTTCACGTCTATGGCCAAGTCAACAACACCACCTGTCGGATGATTCTGGACACGGGAGCCAACGTGACCATCATTAGAACGGATTTGGCTCAAGAACTAAAAGAGAAGATCATCTGGACGCCGCCCTGCGTTAAACTCCAGACTGTGACCGGAGACGAAATCAAAATATATGGAAAAATGAACTTGGCCATCACTTTTGGGAATGCCAGTTACCATCATATGGCATATGTGGCTGACATAAGAGATCCTTTAATCATTGGAATTGATTTCCTGAGAAAATTTGACTTTCAATTGGACTTCAAGAATAATGAACTGCATTCGAGTTCGGAAGACATCGCTGTGTTCAACACTGAAAATCAAGACATTCAGACAATTTGCCAGATAACAGCCAAGTCTGAAATTTCCATCCCTCCACACACAGAGACAATAGTTTCAGGAACACCACCTATAAAGCAATACTTCCGCTATGGACTGATTGAATACCCGAATACAGACAATAGCCCAAGAGGAGTTTTGGTAGCTTCATCTCTAGTTGATCTCTCAAAGAGTACTATTCCTGTGAGAGTCGCAAACATCAGCGATAAGGTCCGAACAGTGAAGAAGGATGAGGTGTTAGCAGCCTGCACTCCTGTAACATGCATCAACCGCCCCACGCAATCAACTGAATCCAAGTCTTCTGAACAATTAATAACGGAATTACTCAAGAATGCAGAGTTAGGAAAGGAACAGAGATGTGCTGCGGAGAAGCTACTCCATGAATTTAAAGACCTTTTTTCTCGAACACCTGAAGACGTCGGGAGAACGAACATCACCCAGCACAGAATTGATACAGGAAATCATCCTCCAATCAAACAACATCCAAGAAGACTTCCCTTTGCTAAACAGGAAGAGGTCACTGAACTTCTAAGTGAAATGCAGCACAATGATGTCATCGAGCCATCAACGAGTCCTTGGGCCTCTCCCATAGTACTGGTGCGGAAAAAGGATGGTTCAACAAGATTTTGTGTGGATTATCGTCGTTTGAATGACATCACGAAGAAAGACAGTTACCCTCTTCCCAGAATTGACGACACATTAGACACACTTGCTGGCAATAAATGGTTCTCGACTTTGGATCTGAAGTGCGGTTACTGGCAAGTAGAGTTACATCCTGATGATCGTGAGAAGACTGCATTCACCACGGGACAAGGACTGTGGCAATTTAGAGTTATGCCGTTCGGATTATGTAATGCTCCTGCCACCTTTGAACGCCTGATGGAGACAGTGCTAAAAGGACTTTCCTATGAAGCCTGTCTGGTGTATTTGGATGATATTATCATTGTGGGGCGCACCTTTGAAGACCATCTACGAAACATCCGAAAGGTGCTGGAGAAACTCAGAATGGCTAACCTCAAATTGAATCCAGGCAAGTGTAACTTGTTCCGTCGTGAAGTGAGCTACCTCGGCCATATCATCTCTGCCGAAGGTGTGAGAACTGATCCGGAGAAGATCTCTGCAGTCGAGAACTGGAGTCGCCCTGAAAATGTACACCAACTACGAAGTTTCCTGGGGTTATGCACTTATTACAGGAAGTTTGTCAAGGGCTTCTCAAATATTGCCAGACCACTCCACAAGCTGACGGAAGCCAAACAGAAGTTCCTGTGGACAGATGAATGTGAAAATGCGTTCAAGCGACTTAAAGAGGCCTTAACATCATCGCCTATCTTGACGTATCCACAGCCCGACAGACAGTTCATACTTGATACCGATGCCAGCCATGAGAGTGTCGGTGCTGTTCTGTCGCAGGAAATTGATGGTCAAGAACATGTCATTGCCTATTGGAGTAAATGCCTGTCTAAACCAGAGCGAAATTACTGTACCACCAGGAAAGAGCTACTCGCCATCGTAAAAGCCATAGAACATTTCCATCATTACCTCTATGGCAGAAGATTCCTGCTCCGGACTGACCATGCATCTTTAACGTGGTTGCTCCAGTTCAAGAACCCGGAAGGACAGATTGCCAGGTGGATACAACGCCTCCAGGAATATGACTTCGAGATACGTCATCGTAAAGGGACTCTACATGGTAATGCAGATGCCTTGTCCCGGAAGCCCTGCTCGGAAGTCTGCAAGTACTGCTCTAGAGCCGAACAGAAATACCTGCCGATAAATCCGGTGGCCTGCCAAGTTACTACCTCAACACCACCAGAACAAGATCCCGATCCATGGAGTGACGAAGAACTTAGAAAAGCCCAGTTGGAAGATCCTGACATAAAATTAATATTACAACTGAAGGAGACGACCAGCAACAGACCTACCTGGCAGAACATTTCCAGATTTAGTCCCATTACGAAAAGTTATTGGGCACTTTGGGACTCTCTTCATATCAGAAACGGCGTATTATACAGAAAGTGGGAATCTGATGATGGGAAAAGCTTCAGATGGCAGATGTTATTACCAAGATCAAAAATTCCAGCTGTTTTAGAACAACTGCATAGTAGCTCTACCGGAGGCCATTTTGGGGTAATGAAGACTCTGCAGAAAGTTCGGGAACGCTTCTACTGGTGCAAGGCAAAGGAGGATGTGGAGAAATGGTGTAAATCCTGTGATGCTTGTGCGGCACGTAAAGGCCCGCAGAAACGAAGTCGAGGAAGACTGCAACGGTATAACGTGGGAGCACCATTTGAACGGATTGCAATCGATATCTTGGGTCCTTTGCCACGGACCTCCAGTGGAAATAAATACATCCTCGTCGTGATGGACTATTTCACCAAGTGGCCTGAGGCATATCCCATTCCCAATCAAGAGGCATGCACAGTCGCAGAGGTCCTAGTGCAGCAATGGGTGTCAAGGTACGGCACGCCCCTACAACTTCATACCGACCAAGGTAGGAACTTTACCTCTGATGTTTTCAAAGGACTGTGTCAACTACTCGGCATAGACAAAACCCGGACAACACCATTACATCCCCAGTCGGACGGCATGGTCGAGAGGTTCAATCGTACCATCCTGAATAACCTCTCTCTTCTAGTATCAAGGAACCAGCAAGATTGGGACTTGAAGTTGCCATTGTTCCTGCTGGCTTATCGAAGTGCTGTCCATGAAACCACCGGCTATACTCCAGCCCAGATGCTGTTTGGACGTGAACTTCGTCTCCCTTGTGATCTCCTGTTTGGTTGTCCACCCGATGCGCCCTCATCGCCCGAGGAGTACATCCAAGATCTCCAGGCACGATTTGAGGACGTACACAACTTTGCTCGGGATCGGATTAACATGGCAACGGAGAAAATGAAGACAAGGTACGATCTAAAGGCTACACAACATGAGTTCCAGGAAGGAGAGAAGGTCTGGTTGTGGAATCCTGTTCGACGCAAAGGACTCTCTCCCAAGTTACAGTGCCACTGGGACGGACCGTACACAGTCTTAAAAAGGCTGAATGATGTAGTGGTGCGGATCACTAAAACACCTTCATCAAAACCGAAGGTGGTGCACTATAACAGGCTAGCCAAGTACCACAAGTAACGGTAAAATTAAATTTTAAAATGTAAATACTGGTAAAATTTGAGCATGTGCACTGTAAATATTTGTATATAAATATTTGTACATATTTGTGAATTTTGTAAATATTTCCCACTTAATTTATATTTCTATGTTATCTTTATGTGCAACTTAGTTTTTGTGTTTTAGATTGTGTAAATTTGTTTAGTTTCGCCTCTTGACCAAGGGTTGCACTGCCCGGGACGTGCAGTCCTTGGGAAGGGGGCAGTGTTACAAAATTGTAAATAATTGTGTTTATTTTTGTATAAATTCTTTCAAAGAGGCTTAGTAAGTTGATAAAGTGCTAATTTTGTGCATTTCTAGTCGTTTTAGCGTTGAAATAGCCTTATTTTCCCTTAAAAACGCATTAAAAAGCCCCAGTAATGCAAGTAATGGATTTGGCGCCAAATTTGGCGACTTTTTCCCACCTTGGCGATTTTTTTGGTGACCTTGGCGAGAAAATCCTTATATGGGATATACCAAATATGGAAGCTGTAAGTTGATTGGTTGACCACTTTCTAGAGTTTTCTCGAAAAATCTGGGCTCCATGGAACAGCATATAAGGAGCGCTTCCTCGCCAAGGCAGTGAGTTCAGTTCAGTTTTCAGCCAGCTTCGCTAGTGCTTGCATTGCTCTTGAGCCTCTTTGAGAGAGACTTGCTTCAAGTGTTATTGCTATACAGTTTGTACTGTGGATTTGCTATTGACAGCTGTTGTTTAAGCTGTGGTTACTGCTTGAATTGAAGCTGATAATTGATTTATTGACCTGTATTTTTCTGGAACTTTCTGTGAATAAATTACTGAATTTTTGTAAGTTTGGCCTTTCATTCCCGGACAACTCACGAACCCTCAAGTACGCAACAGTATTTTTTTTTAATTTTTAATATTTTATTTTGAAGCTGTAAAATACAAATTTTCAATATGTGAAATTTTCCATTGTGATATATCAAAATAAAATAGTAAAAATTAAAAAAAAATACGTTTTTAAAAAAGGTGCGTCAATTTAACAATTGGGAATTTTCTGAATGTGAAAACAGAATTTAAAAATATGTGTTATTTAATTATTTATAAGTAAAGAAAATTTCCCATAGAATAACATTGGCTCGGGTTTCCGACGACGGTAAGTGAAGAGGGACGTGAAGGTCTACATGAATAACATTTTTGATAAAAAATTGTTTTCCTGTTTCGCGAGAAGTTAGTCAGAGAGTATATATATGTAAAGTTTTTCTTTTTCTTCACTTTGTATTATTTTTGAATTCACAAAATCATAATCAAAATGTTCATAGCTGTTCTTCTAAGAAATAAAATTAATTTTTATTATGTTTAAAAATATACTTTGCCAAAAACATGCATATTCAAGTACAAATAAAGATTAGAAATTGTATATTCTAAAACAGCTGTATGAAATCGTTTAATATTTAACATTGCTTTATTTAAATAATACAAAACGCTTTAAAAAGAAAAAAAAAATATTTTTGGTTCATGAATACTTTCAAAACTTATTTGTTTAATATATAGTACTTGCTTTTTTAAAATAAATTACTTTTGACGATAAAGTTTGTAAACAATAACAATGTTTTTTTTTTTACTTTATTTTATTTCTAATGGCTAGGCAAAAGTTACAGAGGACTATAAAATTACAAAGCAAATTATAAACAATGTAACATAAAGCAAAAGACCGAAGTCATTGCCTAAGGAGCGATCTTGCCTCCCAATATCTCGACTCTTCTGTAGAACATCGAAGAGCCCTACAACGGGACAGATGGTCCCGGTCCATTACTTCTCCAGAATCACAAAGAGGAGAAGTAGAATCATTTAAGATACCCATTCGCTTCAAATGAGCGGCAAGGCAGTCGTGTGTTTTAAATAGGCGGAAAGTCGCAGCTGCCTTACGTCTTGGTTTATCAAGAATAAAAGAAGGACTTAAATTCCTCCAGTTCTTTAGAGCTGTGCGATTCGCAAGATCTCGTAAGGCATTAGATTTTTTTTTTTTTTTTTTTTTTTTTTTTTTTTTTTTAAGTTCAATCCTCGAGTATGAAATATCTGTATTAGGATATTGTCATAAGCTGGCACCTCTTTTTTCAAGGAAGTCTGCTTGTTTATTGCCCCAAAGGCCACAATAGCCGGGCACCCACTGGGGAATAATTTGTTTCCCCTTTAAAGTGAGAGTTCTCAAGGATTCTTCACATTGGCATATTTCAGGTGTTACTGGATTATAAACAGCGCTAATTAATTGGAAGGCTGAAGGCTGCCTGAGAATCAGAAAGAATGACTGCTGCAATGGAGAGCCAATAGTTGATAATAACAAAGTTGCCAAGCGAAAACATAGTTACAATAAAAAAAGACGAGTGATTGCGTAAGTTGGAGAGCACGATAAAGTTACAGCCGTTGCTCGTAGGGTCAGTGTAGTCACATTTTGGTCACCATTGTGTATATAGGAGTGTCTTATCTGTATAATAATCTCTGGCTTAGATTAGCCCTACGGTTGGCGGGTATAGGCTGGGCAGTAACCTGGAAGACGCTTTATCACAAGGACCTCCGCTTACTCATGGTAACCAGTACGCCATTGCTTTGACAAGTGTCGTGGGCATGATACTTGCAACAATCTTGTTTCCCAAAATGGACAATACTTCTTTTTTCTTCCACAAAGGAACTGAAGTATTGTATGAAATACGCGGATTACTATAATACCACCGTGAGCTACCGAGGATGCCATGCATTTCTTCTAGTCAATTAACTTCGCTATTCTAATGATATGTCCGTGTTTAGAAGCCATTTAGGAATTGCTATAGACGTTTGCCAAAAACAAAACAAAACAAAAAAAACTTTAGGTGCTATAGAAAAAATCCTTATATCACTGAAAACGGCTGACAATTCAAACGATCGAGTACGGAGCCGAAGCTCCCTACGATCGAAACGATCCCATTTTGTTGCTCAATCACATTATTCATCGCTCTTCTCGCCCAGATCACGTGATTCATCGCCCAGATCACGTGATCTGAGTTGTGAAAAGAGTTCTGGCTCTTCCGGCACTCTTGCCACTTGTGGATTCAATGACTAGCATAAAAGATCACAAGAAGAACACAAGGCCACGATCCCTATTCTATAGCAGTAGTCCAGGCAAATATTTCATAGAGTTCGACAGTGGGAAGTCCTTGAGAAAAAAAACTTTTTCCCTCATACAGTTGGCAGCAAAATTATTAAAGCACGCATCCACATTTTAAATTTTATTTATTTATTTATTTATTTATTTATTTATTTTTATTTTTTAGTTTGATCGCTAATTTTTACCATCAACTTACTTTTTTATAAATAGCATAAAGACTAAGATCATGATTCAACAACTATTTACTTAACAAAACAGCAGGAGCACACCTTTTAAGGACGAATTATTGAAGCGCTATAAATAATTTGTTTTTAAAAGATGTGCATCTATTACTTCTTTGTTAAATAAACATTTGTCGAGTCATGATCTTAGTCTCTATGCTGTTCATAAAAAAGTAAGTTGATGATAAAAATTAGCGATCAAACTAAAAAAAAAAAGAAAAGAAAAAATGTGTGTACGTGTTTCTATAGCTTTGCTGCCGACTGTGCACCTCCAGTGCGTAGTCAGGCAACGCCTGATTGAACTGCCACATATCTCACATTGATATGTAGGATTCTTCTGGAAGAAGCGGTACTGGTGTTCGCCAAATGAATCATGTCCCGTAAGTACATGATTAAAAAAGTCTTTCTGTAGTCGGTGAATGCTTATCTGCACTAAGATGTCATGCATGAGTCGGACTGTTTTCAAACTGTTTCAATCATTTTTTTATTTCTCAATTGCTACTTATTTAATCAAGTATAATAATAGATTTAATTGACGGTTTGTGTGTGAAAAATTTAAATTACTACAGTCGATAACATAAGTGTCCGAACACTAGCAGAAATTCCTATGTATAAAAAGTGCACTTCATACGGTTTTGTTAAATAAATCCTTATCGAATCCTGTTCTTACACTGACTAAGAACATGATTCGACAAGGATTTATATAACAAAACCGTATGAAGTGTACTTTCTTTACATAGGAATTTTTGCTAGTGTTCGGACACTTTTGTTACCGACTGTATGTGTGTGTATGTATGTATGTATGTGGAGAATCTTCTGGCTATTATAGCTCAGAATCTAATAAAGATAGAGCTACGAAACTTTAGAATTGAAATACGTCTGGTGTACAGATGAAATTTCCAAATTTTGGTGAAAATTGAAAAACCGGAAGTGGGACATCGGAAACCGGAAGTGGGACATCGGAAACCGGAAGTGGGACATCGGAAACCGGAAGTGGGACCGTAAGTCTGTATCTCAAAAACGGCTCTAACGATTTTCTTCAAACTTGCTATATAAACATTCTATTAGATGTCCTTTCGAATGATATAGTTGGTTAGTTCAGGAAAATTGATTGGCGTCCTGTATAAATAGCTCAATTTCAGGCCTCGCATAGGCGTTACCGACTGTACTTACAGATTTACAAATGCCGTTATTTTGGTTTAAAATTAGTTCCTTTATTGATACATTACGTGGGGCATGCACTACATTCTCAATCAGAAACAGAGGATTATTCCTTATAAATATTTCTTTTAGATTTTGTATTAATCAGATCTTTAATGCAGTGATGACATAGTAATGGGAAAAAACAGCTCTGATGTATAGTCGCTAACAAAAGTGTCCGAACAATAGCAAAAATTCCTATGTAAAAAAAGTAGAGTTAATACTGTTTTGTTCAATAAATCCTTGTCGAATCATGTTCTTAGACTAGGCTGACCAGATCAAAGTACCTTTATAATAGAGAAGTATAAAAAATTGCTAGAATTATCAAATTATAGATGCCTTTTTTAATTCCTAATAAATAAGGACTAAAAATAAAGTGTTACTGATTAATAATTTAGTTTTTACAATTTCTTAAAACTTAGAAAAATGATTTAAAAAAAAAGGGCGTCCCCATTTGTCCCCAGAAAATGGGGACGTTTGGTCAGTTTATCTTAGACTGACTAAGAACATGATTCGACAAGGATTTATTTAACGAAACAGTATTAACTCTACTTTTTTTTATGTAGGAATTTTTGCTAGTGTTCGGACACTTTTGTTACCGACTGTACGAATGTCTTAAAAAAACTAGATAGCGTGAAACTGGAACTTAACAGTGCATCTCTATATATTAAAATCAAGTTACTGTCACTGGCACCTTTTTTTTTTTTTTTTTTTTTTTTGTCTGCGACTATATTTTTTCACGGAGGGCAGGGTTCTCCACTTCATGAGAGGTATTAATGTGTTCCGAATACTCCAAGGAGGACATTTCAGTCAGTTAGAAATTTCTATCAAAACGTTGGGTTTATAAAGGCAATCCATTTGCCGTTTTACAAAGCGTTTCTGAAATCGTTGTTTTTTCAATCTTATAACGTCATTTTCCACAGGAGCATTAATATGTGATCAATGGCGTTAAAAAAGTTTAGAAAATTAATTTTCTTACTGGAAATTCCTTATGTTGTTTATGTATATATATCTTTTTTTTTAATGTCTTTTTTTACTGACTGCGTTTCTTTTTGTCTTTAAAGTGAATTTATCTTTTTTAATTTAAAAACATATTTTAAAATGCTTCGGATATATTTTGGTATAAAATATATTTTAGATTAAGATTCAAACTCACTTATAAATGACAGAATCTTCTACTTTAGCACTGATGATTTTTTAACATTACAGAATTAGACATTTCTATTATACATTTCATATTTTTAATTATGGCAAGAAAAAATTTCATCACCTAAAACTCTTATAAACAATCGAATAGATTTTATTCTTCGTCACTTTAAGAAATAGGTAGGAGAGAATTAAAATTGAAGCTGTAGGAGATTTTTCCAAATTAAAATAATAATAATAATAAACATGTTTCTTTTCAGATGTTTTCGAATGTGTAAAATTATTATCTAGCTGTACATTAAAAATTTATAGACAATGTTAAATAATGCCCTAATTTAACTAAAAAATTCTCAAAAGTATAGGCATTAGAAAAAATAGGTACTTTTTTTTTTTTTTTTTTTAACAAGCAATTATAACAAAAAAATTCATAGCCAAATAGTGACGAAAATGTAAAAGTCGCCAAGGGGTTCATATACTAAAGGTGTAACGCAAAAGTCTAAATATTACAAATTTCTTTCTATTCTGAAAAAAAAAAAAAAAAAAAATAAATAAATATTATATATTTCAATTTGACATTGAATATGGGGATTTCTATAATATATATTTGACTTTGTCTTGTGTTATGCTCTATTAATATTAATATTCAGTGAAAGTCAAAGAAGCAAATGGGCGGGCAGAGCGCCGCAGGGGTTAAATGAAGCGAGCAGGAGGCAGAGCCCGTTAGTTATTAAAAAAGAAGAAAGAAGGAGCCATTTTAATGTAGAAGCGTTTTGAGGAAAAATTGAACGACCCATAGTCCCAGTTTGAACCATTAAAAATTAAAACTTTGATAAAGTGTAAACAACATGTATTTGGACCAGAAACCGAATTCATTTTAATACGAGTCAAAAAGTGATTAAACCAGAAATTTTACCCTAGTTGGAAATTTTCTGCGAATAATGACTTTATCCACAGAAAATAGGTAAATTTCCAATTTCAAAGTAAACGAATACCGCCGATGAGGGATCGACTGAATAGGCATAATTGCTAGAACGCTGGTGCGTTTTACTGAAAGACCCAAATTCGATTTCTGGCATTGGCAGCGGAAATCCTATTGGCATACAGTCGGTAACAAAAGTGTACGAACACTAGCAAAAATTCCTATGTAAAAAAGGTACACTTTATACGGTTTTGTTAAATAAATCCTTATCGAATCATGTTCTCACACTGACTAAGTACAGGATTCGACAAGGATTTATTTAACAAAACCGTATAAAGTGTACCTTTTTTACATAGGAATTTTTGCTAGTGTTCGGACACTTTTGTTACCGACTGTAGCTTAGAACTCGTCCTTGAAGGATTACGCATTCAATACTCGAGCTGACCAATGGACTTCATATGCATAATAATAGTAGCTGATGCACATAAAAACCATTATAGTTGCAATGTTTTACATGTTCCATTTAAATAATACCTCCTGTGGTCACCGAAGCGGGAAAGTAATTTCCACCGAAGAGGATTGCGTAGCGCTAGTGTGACGTAAAAACCAACCAACCTTCCGAAGAGATAAAAATTGTGATGGGATGTTTGCAAACCACCCCTACTGGTGAAATCAGATTGTCGACAATTGCCCACTGTGTTGCTGTAGTGCAATGTGACACCAACTCTACCCCAACCTCAAATACTGGCCTAGTCATTTTTCGCTCTTGTTCATCATCAAATTTAATTGTTTTAATTTCTTGTTAAAATTAATCAATTTGCCTATCCATCAAATATATTTTGTTCCCGAATTTCAATCATTAGAATCAGGGACCGATTTACTCACTTGGAGGCCCAGGGCACTCATATTTAACGGCCCCCTTTTTTTCGTAATTTAATATTACAACAAACAAAATAAACCGCTTATTACTGATTCAGCCGTCTAAAAATTCATTTCACTTCACTTTTTATTTTATTGGTAAGAGTAAGGCTAAACAAGATCTGTCGCTTGTCTATCAGATCGACATACATCGCCCCCGTGTATCTGCATTACTGCGCGTGCCTCAGATTTAGATATCTTTAGTAAAAGTTTGGAATGCAAGTATCCAGTTGTATTTTCGTTTAGCAAAAATATTGCAATTTTTCCGATGAGTCAATAGTTTCCTTGAAAGATAATCACGCCGATTTATAAAACAGTATATTCCTCCCTCCATTGACGAAAAATAAAAAACAACGATCATTTTAGCAAAATTTGGAAATTTTTCACTTGAACTATTTTTTAAAATGTATGATGGAATTTCTTGGGGGGCCCCCTTCACTGTGAGGGCCCAGGGCACGTGCCCCGAATGCCCTGCCTTAAATCAGGCACTGATTAGAATATATATATATATATATATACAGTCGGTAGCAAAAGTATCCGAGCACTAGCCAATAATTCCGATATCAAAAAAGTACACTTAATAATATTTTGTTAAATAAATCCTTGTCGAATCATATTCTTAAACTGACAAAGAACATGGCTCGACAAGGATTTATTTAACAAAGTAGAATTAAGTGTACTTTTTTGGACAAGGATTATTGCCAGTGCTCGGATACTTTTGCTGCCGACTGCATATCATGAGAAAATATTTTTGTAAAAAGAGAATGACTTGAAAACCTAGCTTAAATGAATTACACCATTATGCATACATATGCTTAAATGTTCTTAAAAACTGTTAATAGTCTTTAAAAACTTCCTTTTTTAAAAAATATGTTTTAAATTTCCTCAAAGAGTACTTACTTTTGTGTTTATAATGTTTAAGACTCCTTTCTTTCTTTCCTTTTTTTTCTTTTTTTTAAGCATTGATTTTTAAAACTGAAAAACTTTCAATAACAACAATAATAAATTCAAAACATGTAACTTTTTAAAGCAATTCATTTTCTTGCCTTACTGCACAGGTGTTGATTGGTAGAGTTAAAAACTGTAACAAAACAGAATCTAACCAAACCAAACATTAGAATAAAAATATAAAGAATAATCTCACACTTAATCTATGCTTCAAACATATATTAAAAAAATTGATGACTAAAGACAATTATACAGTCGGCAGCATGTTAAATAAATCCTTGTCGAATCATACCTTAGTCTGACTAAGAACATGACTCGACAAGGATTTATTTAACAAAGCAGTATTAAGTGTACTTTTTTTTTTTTTAGACAGGGATAGTGCTAGTGCTCGGATATTTTTGCTGCCGACTGTAACCGACAAGGAATTATTTAACAAAACAATATGTAAGTGTACTTTGTTGTTACGGGAATTATTGGCTAGGGCTCGGATACTTTTGCTGCCGACTGTAATAGCTGTGCTGGAGCTTAGCGGCTGCAAAAGAAGTTTAAATGAAAGCGTATCATATTGTACATTACATGATCAGTTATAATAGTTTTTGCGCTGCTCTGTGTATACAGTAGAAGATCTTTATAACACAATTCTAAATAATGCACAGGGCTGTATTAAGTGTACGTTTTTTGTACAGGGATTCTTGCTCGTGCTCGGATGCTTTCTGCCGACTGTATGTTACAGTCGGCAGAAAAATTATTCGAGCACTAGCAATAATTCCTAGATAAAAAAAAAAGTACACTTAATACTGTTTTGTTAAATAAACCCTTGTCGAATCATGCCCTTAGTTAGTCTAAGAACATGATTCGACAAGGATTTATTTAACAAAATACTATTAAGTGTACTTTTTTTACATAGGAATTATCGTTAGCGCTCTAATAATTTTGCTGTCGACTGTATAATGCACAACTTCTCTCTCGGACATAAACAATGATCATAATTAAGAAACAATTAAATAAATTGTAAAAATCTGTTACTCTCTAGCAAACTAAGTGTGATACATCTGATTTTCTTTATCTCCTTAATCCAGAACCTTTTAATAAATAAATAAATAAGTAAAATTGCTCCACCCAACTTCTGTTCCAAGGAATGTAAATGAAAAATACCCTACTCTGTTTCGATATGTTTCAACACATTTGGTCATGCTTTTAAGGTAAGACAGGTGACACAAGTTTAATGATATGTGAAGCATAATCTATATAATGCAAAATTTGGGTTTTTAAGTTTGCGTTATAAAGACCTTCTAATGTACTGTACAGTCGGTAACAAAAGTGTCCGAACACTAGCAAAAATTTCTATGTAAAAAAAGTACATTTCATACGGTTTTGTTAAATAAATCCTTGTCGAATTCTGTTCTTAGTCAGTGTAAGAACATGATTCGATAAGGATTTATTTAACAAAACCGTATGAAGTGTACTTTTTTTACATAGGAATTTTTGCTAGTGTTCGGACACTTTTGTTACCGACTGTATTAATAATAATTTGTGAGACAACTGAACATTTTTTCAAGGCCTCAACATTAAGAGGGCCACAAAGTATAGAATATGAAGAAAACTGTTCATTTAATGAAATCACGAATGTGAAAAAGGCCACAAAATCTGTATTTGCCTGGGGCTTCATATAGTCATAATTCGGGTCTCACTCCTATATCAGTTTGTCATCGTAAAGAAATTGTTCTTAAGATGCTCTCTTGATCAAAATTTAATCTACGTATCTAGGAGTTATTGATCTGTTGATGAGTGATCTCTGTAGACAAATTTATTATTGAAATAAAATTTATAATCAGAGTGGCCAACTTTGTTGCCAACTGTACAGTCGGTAACAAAAGTATCGGAACATTAGCAAAAATTCCTATCTAAAAAAAAGTAGAGTTAATACTGTTTTGTTAAATAAACCCTTGTCGAATCATGTTCTTAGCCAGTCTAAGAACATGATTCGACAAGGACTTATTTAACAAAATAGTATTAACTCTATTTTTTTTATATAGGAATTTTTACTGGAAATTTTAATTGAAAATTCGAGATCAAAGGAAGGTTTTTTTATGAAAATAAAAATAAAATAAAAAGAATGTCTGTATATAATACTTAGTTTGTTGAAAATTGAATTGCTTGAAGTCTCAATTCAAAGTAAATTCTAAACCACTACAAATATTCCGAACAAAACTTTTGAAACTAGCTTTTAAATTACATAATGATACATTTAAATGTTGAAAATATCAAAAAACAAAAATCGCATGAACTGTTCTGAACACAGACCGTGGTTCTTCATCAGAAACAAAACAAAAAAAAAAAAAAAAAAAAAAAAAAAACACATATTGTATTACCTTGTGGCTATGCCATTTCCCAAGGACTCTCCGACTAAAATATATTCGGGAGATTTATTTACTGCTGCTTTTTCATTAGAAAAGAACTGAAAAGAAATTAAAAAATTCTACCATAAATACAATAAAACGAAATTACAGAATACAACAGTAACTAAAACAGTATGATGTATACTAAAACCACGGTTATCCGAGCCCCGGCTTACTGAGTTCCCGGTTAACCTAGGCAGTCCAGAAACGGCCACGTCCCGAAGGAGGCATAGCCTTTGAAAAATAGCGTGGATAACTTTGACAAATTTTACTATACAGTACTGTATGTTATAATTTGTGCATATACAGTCGGCTGCAAAATTATTCGAGCACTAGCAATAATCCTTGCCAGAAAAAAAGTACACTTAATACAGCTTTGTTAAGTAAATCTTTGTCGAGTCATGTTCTTAATCAGTCTAAGAACATGATTCGACAAGGATTTACTTAGCAAAACAGTCTTAAGTGTACTTTTTAAATATAGGAATTATTGGCTAGTGCTCGAATAATTTTGCAGCCGACTGTACACTCCTTCTTATATTTATAAGGACACTTTATGTTTTGAAATAACAAATGTAAAAATAATTATGAAAAAGATTATACTAAGTGCACTTAATATATCTAGTATTCTAAAAACCAAAACTGCTATAATTTTTTTAATATGAAGCAAAATTAATAAACAATAATCCAAAATACTTTTTTCTCCACGCTTTTAGATGATCATAATTATAGGGGCAATCAAGTTTTTTTCATTTTATTTAACTTACTAGTGGATAAATTACAGTTGACATGCGAATTTGTTAACTACTGGGCTAGATTAATTCATATATAGGCCTTCAATTTTTCTTGGACGGACATTACTGATAATTCATCGAAAAAAAGAACGTTCATGTAGTGAAGTATGATTAATGTGTTTTTTAAGTGGAAGGATAATTTCAATCCACCGAATTTCTAATGAAATTCGAAGATCTAAAATTCCTGAAGGAAATGTGATCAAAAGTTGAACTACTGGTTCGATAGGAGAGAGATCTGATGAAAATCAGAGTTGTTTTAGAGAGATCGAAGACTCGTAATTTCTCTTACTGTTTTACTCACAATGACTGCTGCTGAATTTGCTCGTAATTTTTAACGAAAGGTTGGGGTCCACATTTATGCATTTTTAAAATAATTAATAATATGTTAAAATGAATAAAAAACCTGTAATAATCAATAAGAATTTAATGGGGGAAAGAACGTCTGGGTTAAAGTTGAATAAACACAATATTAAATGGTAAAATGTTGCATTTTCGGATGAAAAACATTTTAGTCTTTATTAACCAAATGGTTTTAACAGTTACTGGCACGATCTGAAGATAGCGAAGGACAGAGCAGATTTTTTAAAGGCAGATATGATTCGGTCATTTTAAAGGTGGATCTACGGTGCTCTGGGGAGCTGTTTCTACTGAAGACGGAATGAATTTAGTAATTTTTTCTATTATTATGAACATCAAGAGAATATCCGCAAATTTTAAACGAGGAAGTCTCAGATTTTTGTTAGATTTTGGGGAGTAATAATATTTTTTCAACAAGACTTACATTTTTGCTCTACTTCTAGAGCAATAGGAAATTGTTTGAAGAAAGAAACTTCTGTATTATTGCCTTTCCCGTGGCCTAAAAGTTGAAAAAACCTTAACTTATCGTATTAGAAAAGTGCATGCAAGTGGAAAACAATTTTAAATAGTTTAAATGCATTCAGAACATCATCTATGCTGTATGAAATGGTATTGAAACTGAATATTAAAAAAAAAAAAATGTATATATACAGTCGGTAACAAAAGTGTCCGAACACTAGCAAAAATTATTATATAAAAAAAGTACACTTAATACAGTTTTGTTAAATAAATCCTTGTCGAATCCTGTTCTTAGTCAGTCTAAAAACAGGATTCGACAAGGATTTACACGGGAAAATTAAAATATGATCCATGTTTGTAGGTTTGCTCGTTTTACTTTCAGTGAGGATTGTGAGTGCTATGTGTGTCTCTGAGAGGTCCGCAGATCCAGCTCAGAACTTAGTTTCTGGATGGACACTGAGACTTTCGTAGGATTCATGCATGCACTTCACTTTAATCCCCCTGAATTTTAATTATGATAGGAAAAAAAAAATTGTATGGCCCCCTTTTTTTTTATTAATTGCGGGTCTCTGATTATTATTAGCGGTTTCCTGTGCCCCTTTGGACGCCCTGCTCATCTCTTAATTCCTTTTCGCCGTCCAGACCGTCTCGTCAACGCACGTAACAGTTTCACTGTTACACTTAGGTTTTTTCAAGGAGTTATTTATTTATTATTTATTTTATTATTTATTTTATTATTTATTTTAATTTTTTCTTTCTTTCTTTCTTTCTTTTTTTCAAAAAAAAAACTCCTGGTGCTTCACTCTGATTGGTCTCTGCTCACGCGGAGATTTATTCAGAGATCAAAATTCTAAATTCATCCCTTTGGCGTTTAATTATTTTATGGAAAATTATTTTTATGTTTTTCGCATTTTTCGTTGGAGGTAAGCATAGGTTGCGACCAAATGCAGGTACTCCGAAGCACATCGTTGACTAGGTAGATTGGGTTTGACGTCGCACCAGAACTGAGCTAAGGGTAATTGGTGACGGTCTGGGGCGAACCCCTAGGAATGTTCCGGAGACATACTATCACAATTTTGACCCACCACGGAGGGGATGGCTATCCCGCTTTGATGATCTCCAGAGGTATAGTTTTGATGGGAACATGGAGGTCTTTGCGGCCTTGGTAGATTTTATGTGCACCAGCCACCATCAGTGTACACGATGTCTTTGGCCGGCTCAAGTATCGAACCGGCAATCTTCCAGTTATGGGTTTGGCGCTTTATCAACTGGGTTAACTCGGCCTGGATCCATGGTTGTAAAAAAGAAATAAGGATCATATAATAAAGCTGTAATGCAAAATTTTCTAGATATTACGAATTTTTTTCGATTCAAAACAAAACACACACACACAAACACTCAATAAATAAATAAAGAAAGAAAGAACATTTTAAGCACAATTTTTATAAAATAATAATAATAATAATAATACTAACATTGTATTAAATATTATGTATTTCAATTTGACATTGAATATGAGGATTTTCGTAATATTTTTCTGCCTTTGTCTTGTGTTTTGCAACATTATAATATTCCTATTCAGTGAAAAACTGAGCAGCGAATAGGTAGTAAGAGCTCTACATGGGTTAATAAGTAAAGTGAGTTGGGGCTAGGCAAAGCCTCCCTCGGGGGTTGGTGAGCGGATCGAGCAGGGGGCAGGACCCCCCCCCTAGTAATTTGGAAAAAAAAAAAAAAAAAAAAAAAAAAAAACTCCATACTAAACTAAATTCTGCGTTTGTCAGAATTTCATCGAAATCTTTTTTTTTTTTTTTTCTTGGAGGGGGGAAGGGTGAGAATGTTGAAATGTGTATATTTTATTAATATTTTACGCCAAAGTCGCTAGTAGAAAATGCTGTTCGTCTACTGTTAATTTTGTTATTTATTTTTGCAGCATTTTTAATTATTCTTATTTGGACTGGTTATGGAATACTGTTATAAATTAAAACAGTGATGGGAAAATAAAAGAATAGTTAATAATACTCTAAAAAATATTATATTGTTTTTTCATTTTCATTTTTATTTACTTTAAAAAAACATACTATTCAGAGCCAGTTGTAGCTCTATCCAACCACCAAAATGGTGCCAAACTTACTATGAGGACTAGTTTTATGAATTTCTACCGAATTTTACTGTGACTCTTTCTATTTCCTCCCAGCAATGGACTCTTCCCAGTTTCGTCTGGTCAATCATGTGATAGAGGAAAATGAAGAACCGAATTCAATTAGATATTGTTCTTAAGAACAAAAATGTTAATATTTAATATAAAATAAAATAAAAGTAATATTGTGCATTTTAAACAGTAGTATAATTGTATTTGTAAATTTAATAATTTTTTAAAAACACTTTATGTGTTTATTTATTTACAACTGTAAGAATCGGTTTTTGTATGTTCTAGTGTAACTGTTATATTAACTGATCTAGCAATAAATAATATCTTGTTCTTGTGGAATCTTTATGGATTATAATTTGAAATTTTAAAATGTTTTAATTTAATTTAATTGCGTAAAAGTGTTACAACAATTTAATTAACTTTGTTACTGGTCTAAATGGATTTAGGCTGTACGATGTTGCACTGCCAATGATTTAAGTACCAAAAATCAGAGTATTTAACATGTTCTTCATGAACATCAATAACAAATATAAACTAAATGATGATTGTAAATGTATACAGCAAACAAAATATGATGAATAATGATATAAAATGGATTTAAAATGATGATGTATAAAAAAAATAACACAGATTAAATACGATTGATCAAAAATAAGAATAGAAAATATGTTATTTCAGCAATCGTTATAGATATACAAGAGTTCGTCTGCTATTTGTTTTTCATCTATCATGTGATCTCTGACGTCAGGTGGGAAGAGCCCATTACGCCAAAGAAGCACTCCTACTATTTTTTTCCATTTTGTGCCGTTCTATATGTCAATATAACTATGGAATGGAACCAATTAGCGAATTCACCACACGTAAAACAGATATTCCGTTTTCACTTTTGCTCTGATACCGGTATTTTTAATACTTTTGAATTATTCTATGATTGTTTAAACATCTGCTTTATAAAATAGCATAGAAAATTTATTGAAAACTTTAGAATGCTCTATAATAATCTTTTTTTATAGGAGACAATATTGGATTCATGAATATTTTCCACTTCTGATTTTAGAAGGGATTTACACGTTTTGAGGTGCCCGTAACACGATTTGACCACTTTTACAAAATGTCTACCTGTGTGTGTGTGTGTGTGTGTGTGTGTGTGTGTGTGTGTGTGTGTGTGTGTGCATCCAAAATTTTACAGATATTATATCTCAAGAACCAATGGGCGGAACTCAATATATGTTTATATTTGTCTGTACCTTGAATCAAATCAATGCTGTTGATGCACATCGCTAACCGTGTGACGCTGTCATACCGTAACATTTTTAATATGGCAACATACGACAAAGTTTTTGTATCAGTGTACCCAATGAGGTTATTTTCAAGGATGAAAGAGTTACATCTCTATTTTACCATGTTTTTATTAACTTCTATTCTTGTTTGTTTGTTTGTCCGATACAAACCTTGCAATCGAATTTTAACTAACTTCCCTACTAGCTAGACATTTAAAACTTTCACAGTAGCTCAGAACCCGGTGACAACACAATACTTCGAAGTCCGATTTTCGAATTTTTGATTCGTTTTCTTATAATTAATTAAAATATGAAAATAATAACATCCTAATAGCCATTAAAATATTAGCTATAATTTAATTGTTGCCAAAAAAAAATTTACGAGTTCATTTTCTTTCGACATAAAAATAAATACATTTAATTAAACGTGAACATTAAAAAATTATAAAAAGTTAAATTATGCATCTCACAAAAAATGACGTCATTATCATTTTAAAAATTTTATGCACATCGATAAGAGCTCTATGATTTATCAGAAAATTTAAAACGTGGTATATAAAAAGTTATTTTTATCTGATAATTATTTTTAGAATAATATCCATCTTATTTAATCACAAAATGTGTATATATATGGAAATGGAACAATATTTTGTGGAGATGAATAGTTTGTTTTCTAGGGGATATGTAATATGTTGTATATATTCAGTCCAGGCGTACGGTTAAATATTTATTGATGGAGGACTCCAGCTACAAACGATGTGAGAGGAATGACAAACTAGATCGTATCATTGGAATAGTTTCTTTCTTTGCTTTCCATTCATATTGCTTCCTTCACGAAATAGTTCCTTACTTTGCTTCTTAATTGTTTCCTACACGAAGCTGTTTTGCAATAATTCATTTATAGTAACTTTTTTTTCCGAAGTCAGTTGTTATTTTCATTTCAATCTTTTTTCCATCTTTTTATTTTTTAGGACTAGGAGGGCTATTTGTTTCAATCTGGGTAAAAAAACATCATCACCAGTTTTTGTAGACCAATTCTATGTAACACCAAAATAAATTAGAAATATTAGTCTTATCGTTACAAATTCGGTACCAAATAAAAGGGGCGATTTATTTTTAATCCAGGAGTTCAAAAAGGTTTTTCTAAACGACAGTTAGTTTTTTTTAAATTAACTAAAATATGAAACTTAGATGGCAACACTTCATTTTAATTAATTTCAGTCATTTTAAAAAGTACGTGGACCAATTTTACGGTCAAAAAATGAGATTAAAAAATTAAAAAAATAAATAAATAAATAAAAAATAAAAAGGAAAATGAAATTAATAGTCCTCCGTACTAAACTAAATTCTGTCTTTGACAGAATTGCTACTTCTTTATTTTTTATCTCATCATTATCATTATTAGCGGCACTTGCGACTATGCGTTAGACAGGGGGCGGGCGTCGCCAAATCGATGACCATCTGTGAAGGGGCACCAAGTGGGCGGTCATCACTACCCCCAATAGGTACAACCCATTTATGCCATGTCCGGGAAAAAAAATTATTTCTTTTTCGGTGAAGACAGGGCTCTCGAGTAAAACCAGAAATAAAAAATAAAGAGATGAAAAAAAGTTTGAAATGTAAGTAGCTACAGTCTTTGAGAAGGAAGTTATGTTATTACAAATGAATTACTGTGAATCAGCTTCGTGTAGGAAGCAGTTAAGAAGCAATAAAAGTAATTGTTTCGTGTAGGAAGCAATTTAGAAAGTAAAGTAAGAAATTGTTCTAAAAGTGGGGTTATTGAAAAGATCTAGTATGTCATTCCTCTCATATCGTTTTCGGCTGAAGTCCGGCATCAATAAATATTTAATTGTAATAGTGAACCAGGATAAAATTTTTGTACATGTAGTCTCATCCCACCCTCTCCGTGGTATAAAATTTCAAGATGAGTATTTTTCAGAATAACTCGTCGATAACTTTAAAACTAATGGTCGGACTTTACACCTGTGATATTTGGAAACAAAGGCATGCATTTTTATCATTATTCCCCAAAATAAAAAAAATTATATCCTAAAAAAATCTAGTTGAGTTGTTTGTATGGCACAAATTCAACTTTCATTCGATATTTAGAATTATACTTCTCTGAGATGAGACTGGTCTGCACTCATCATGGAAAGTAATTTTACTAAATAATAATTTTAATTAATTATTTGCACTGTGTGAATTTGTATAGAAGATATAGAGGAATGTTTTGTGGTAGGCACAACATACTTTTTTCTCCTAATGCTTTACTTCCAGGTGAAATTAAAACATAATATATATATACATACACACACATATATATAGTCTAATTACACGGTCCTATTTCAATTTGTAACAGGTATTGTTGTACAATGGATTGGCGACAGTGCTATTATTGAACTTGATAATTGAATCAATTTGGGAAATCTTGTTGCTTTGTTTGGCGTGTGTATGTCTCTTTGGTGACATTCTTTGAATAACTATTCTTCGTTCTCATTCTTTGCTTCTACTATCAAAAGGATTATATATATATATATATATATATTATATTATATTATATTATAAGGAAAAAAATATTATGGATTACTAATATTATTCCTTTAATAATTGATTAAAGCAACATCTATTGTTAAATTATATATAGAGGTTTTTACATTATTACATTTTGCTGTAAATTTATACATGTCTTAAAGTAAAAATTTACAGTAGTTTCTCTGTTTATTTTTATTATTATTTATTTATTTTATACCAATGTGATATTTAAAGCTCAAATTACGCTGATTTATTATGAAAGGTTTTTTTTTTTTTCCTCAAATCTACACTCGGTAACAAAAGTATCCGAACACCAGCAAAAATTCCTATATAAAAAAAATCTGGAGTGACTCCACTCGACTTTCCGAACATAGAGTAATTAACAGTTTTGTAGATAAAGTAAAGAAAGAGGAGTTGTTAAACAAACAAAAGAGAGAAAACCATAATAGAGTGTTTGAGTATTTTTATCCATATATTACACGATATTTTATTTAATGCTACTGAACTTTGAGCCCATAGATCATAATGATAAAGAATCTTTCGTTGTGTCCCTGTAAAAACCTATAAATGCTAGATTCACCAAAATGCTTATAGTTAGTGCAACAGTGATTTATAATATTCATACAAATTTTCAGCTCAATTGAATAAGGCGTTTAGGTGCTATCGCACTTTTAAAAATTGGGTCCCATAGGCCATAATGATAAAGAATTTTTCTTTGTATCCCTGTAAAAAAAACTATAAGTGCTAGATTCTCCAAAATGAATACAGATTGAGTATCCGTATAAATTTTTTGCTCAATTGAATAAGGCGTTTAGATGCCATCGCACTTTTAAGATTTTGGTCCCATAGGCCATAATGATAAAGAATTTTTCTTTGTGTCCCTGTAAAAAAACTATAAGTGCTAGATTCACCAGAATCAATAGGGTTCGTTCTATGGTGACTTACAATGTACGTACCAACTTTCAGCTTATTCGAACAAAGCGTTTAGACGCTAGCGTGTTCACTCACAGACATACACACACACATACGTACACACACATCATCTCAAAAATAGTGAAAACGGACTCAGGGGACCTCGAAACTTATAGAAACATCAAAATCTCAAATTCTGATTTTTGACATGATTACAATACTTTCCTCACTATAGTGTTCGGGAAGTAAAAAGTATAGTTAATGCTGTTTTGTTAAATAAACCCTTGTCGAATTATGTTCTTAGACTGACTAAGAACATGATTCGACAAAGATTTATTTAACAAAACGGTATTAACTCTACTTTTTTTTATATAGGAATTTTTGCTAGTGTTCGGACACTTTTGTTACCGACTGTACAGTTGGCAGCAAAGTTATTCAAGCGCTAGCGATAATTCGTATTTAAAACATGTGCACCTAATATAGTTTTGTTAAGTAAATATTTGTCGAATCATGATCTTATTCTTTATGCTGATGATAAAAAAGTAAGTTGGTGATAGAAAGTAGCGATCAAATTAGAAAAAAAAAGTATGAAAAATGTGGATGTGTGCTTCAATAATTTTGCTGCTGAATATTAGCTGGCAATGCAGACTCTGAAAGAATAAAAAGAAGAGTGACATAATAATCTTGTACAAAAAATAAACATTATTAAAAGAGAGTAAATTTTATTCAGTTTGTTCAGATAAAAATATATTTTATGGGCAATATTTAATAGGCTTCTTAGATACGATAAGCTTTAATGTTCATACCTTTACTGCATGTTCACTGAAGATAAAGAGAATTGGACGAGTGATATAAGTCATTACAATTCCGTCTTTTGAATGCTCTTGTAAAATGTCCAACAGTCTGTGAAATAAGTCTGAAAAATTTTGGTATTATTAATAAAAGAAAAAAAATATATATATTTATTTAAAAAAAAAAAAAAAAAAAAAAAAAAGTATATTAATGTAATTGTTGTGAGTTATTTTATTATCGATGCAAAAAAAATTTAAGAATTTTAAGAAATTTAATAATTATTCTGCAATCAGTTATTCGGCAAAAGCCTTGATGTCGACTATTACATTACGGAAATATTTTTTTATATCAGGAAATAGAAACCTTTAATGAATCGAAATTACAAAGTGTCCCTCTTTTTTTTTTTTTTTTTTTTTTTTTTTTTTTTGGTAAAGAAAAGAGTAATAGTTAATATTTTCGTTAATAGTGAACGCTGAATATGAACAAGTCCAACATTTCCATGAAAAACTCTATTTATTTCCTTGCAAATGTTTACAAGCGTATAATTCCTATCGCATGTGTCTGCCATCACTACAAATTAAGTTTGCAAATTAGTTACAATACCGCTAACTGCAGCTTCAGTTGGCGATTCATAGTTGGGTAAAACATCTTCATAAATACACCAAGTCAGTATCGCAATCAAAACTTCATATATGCCCAGGCAGGTAGGAGAGTAAATAAGAAATGAGCTGTTAATCATAAAACCCTGTAATTTATATGACTCTGAAATCATGTTTTTAGTGGTTCGTCTGTGTGTTTGTCTGTCTGTTATCAACGTATCCCGAGAACAATTGGTAACAGAGAGTCCAAAATTGGTATTCTAAATGTGTATGATATACGGATGCTACACTAAGTTTTTCGTTGAGATGAAGCAAATGGTTCGTGTACAGAGACACCCAAGAGAATTCAAATACATTACGTCTATGGGGGAAATTGCAGGTAAGTAGAGTTTAACAGCTATGGACTGCACTAAAACAAATGAAATGAATATACATTTTTTATATGCGTAAAAACATGTCTCATGCAGAGTATGGTTCGGAAATCATTCACGGTTCATTTACAGGGCTACACAAAAGAACTAGGTTATAGTGCGACAATAGCTGAAAATTGATGGAAGTTTATTTCATGTTGGGCCGTGAGTTATTACTATAGGATTATATTTAGGTGCACCATGTGGTCTGTACATAATATTTAAAAGATATACATGGTTGCAAATACTTAAGCGATAACATTCTTTTTTATTGTTAGTGGAAGTGCTTTACTATAATATTTATCATGTCCTGGAAAGCTGCTCAGGATATGAAATGAATTTCTCATATATAGACATATGGTAAATAATATATGTTTTAAAGCTAAATATTCATCGCTTGCTTTTTGTATATTTACACGTTTTGAGGCTTCCTGATTACTGAAGTCATTTTTTTTTTTAAACATTTGATCTTTGTCTATGTCTCTTAACTTAAAAACGATTACTTTCAGGAGATCTAAAAGTTGTATTTTCAAATTAATATAAGTTTGTTGCTGGAAAAGTTTGATCAAGTCTGATAAATTTCAAGGAATGTTGCGTGTGAAAGTTGTCTGAATAATTTTAAGTGAACTTTTAATTTTAATAAAAGATTAAAATTTTATATAAATGTAGGTGCAGTAATGAAACGGAAGGGTTGAGGGGGGCGGTAGCCCCCCTCACATAGAACTAATTATCATACTAATTATCATAGAACTAATTATCTTCCGAAGCCTAATTTGAATTGTTTTAACATAGGTTTACATATCAGTTCTCGTTATCTTACCTGCTTATCTTCAACCAATATTTATAGTATTAAATTTCAGAGTAAGAGAAAGTCGTGTGAGTAACACACCAGACTATTAAAATACCTACAGACTTAGAGACACCCGGTATTATTGCTCTGTTAGACAAAAATAAAGAATCGAAACAAACTAAATTTGAATGCGAAATTTGGAATTGAAACCTGTAAAAATCTGATTTCTTGCAAAGTTTTAATAACTTTTAATAATAATAATAATAATAATAATAATAATAAACTCTAGCAATAACTACGGTAATAAACAAATTTATTAAATATTGCATTAAATGAGTAAGATTTTCATTTTCACATTTAAATATATTGTTTCTAATTAATCATTACATACTCATTAAACTTTTTAGTTCCCCATCATACTATAGGTATGGGGAACTTAGGTAATCGCGAAAATTTTTTAGTTCCCCATCATACTATAGGTATGGGGAACTTAGGTAATCCTGAAAATTTTTGACCTCGTTTAGTTCCCCATTATACTATAGATATGGGGAACTTAGGTAATCGTGAAAAGTTTCGACCTCGGTTTTTTGACTTTTTTACACGTTTTCAGGTGTGAGGAATCCGAAAATGACAAAATTTGTATGGTGTCTGTCTGTAGGGTGTCTGTTAGTGTGTTAATCCGTTAGTCCGTAAGTTTGTTAGTCTGTGTACACGATATCTCAAGAACAAATTGTCGCAGAGAGGTCAGATCAGTTTTAAAATATTAATTTCGACACTGGCAAAAACCCTATTCATTTGCAACATTCGAATTTCAAAACTTTTTAAGTTATTAGAAATTTACGATTTTCTTAACATGGGAGAATAGGAAAAAAATTCACTTAAACGAGCATTAATTGGAAACTTTTTACTGTAAAAATGTCAGACCAGTTTTAAAATATCAGTTTTGATGCCGGAATAAACATCAGTAACTATAAATATGCTACTTTGAAAATTTCACAAGTTATTGGAAATTTACGAATTTCTTAACATGGCAGTATAGGGTAAAATTTCACATAAACGTCAATTTTGAGAGATATTTTCATCGTAAAGATGTCAGACTACTTTTGAAATATTATTTAGGACACTGGCATGAATATTAATGACTATGAATTTTCCAATATAAAAAATTCGTAAGTTATTTGGAATTTACGATTTACTTAACATGTTAGAATAAGGCAAAATTGAGCATAAACTTTCATTTTGAGGATCAGAAATACATTAGGCAACTTCAAAATTACATTTATGATATTTGTTTGAACAAGATTGAATACAAATATTCTAATAGGAAAATTTCGTAAATTATTCGTAATTTACGATTTTATCAACATAGCGAAATTGTAAATTTTTCATATAAATATGAATTTTGAGGATTATTGCATTGGAAATAGTAGCATGAAAACTAAACAACGGAATTGACCCTGATAAAATAAATTAATAGATTAGAATAAGATAAATATATCGAAGTGAACGATGGATTGCCTATTAGGCGGGGATTTCGTTGTGTCACTGTATCAAACTTTGGTCAAATTCTTTTTTTTTTTTTTTTAACATGATTATAATATGTTTCGCACTAGAAATTTATGAGCACATACAGTGGTGGACATAATTATAAGACACCTATCTAATTTGACAAATAGTGAAAGAAAAGATTCAGAGCTTAAAAATGTTTCATCAAATACGTCAAAAACATAAATTTATTCTGTTATCACACGTAATTGTTTTACAGAAATGATATTTTTAGAGAGTTTAATAAAAAAAATTAAAAATACCATGGACAAAATTATAAGACACCCTAACATTTTAATTGAAACACCTGCTTTTTTTCAAAAATAATGTGCAATATGCAAATTTTCTGCACGCTGTTATGACTTCAGCAGTTAACTAAAGCAGACGATAACAGACTTCACGCATTTACAAACATGTCACGAGGTACAGAATTAAAAGAAAGTGAAATTCGAGAAATTTGAAGATTAAATGGAACTGGTACTTCAATTAATAATATTTCAAAAGTTATTAAACGCTCTAGATGTGCAATTAGAAATGTTTTGAAAAGAGGAATTAATGGATCGGTGATTAAAAGATCTGGACGTACTCCTTGCTTGTCCTCGAGAGACAGACGCCATGTGATTCCACTCGCTACATAGAATAAGATGAACACTACAGGCATTAAAAATGCTTTGAAACTGAGTTGTTCAAGGAGAACCATTCGCAGGGTATTGCATAATGCTTCCTATGTGAAATATAAAAAATTAAAGAAGAAACCATCGCTTCTAAGCTGGCACAAAATGGAACGTCTAAACTTCACTAAACAAACTATGGCCTGGACCTCCAAATGGTACTCTGTGTTATATACTGATGAAAAAAAAATTAACCTGGATGGTCCTGACGGGTTTCAATATTATTAGCATGATTTACGGAAGTCTCCTCATTTACTAATGAGCCTCCAAATGGGTGGAGGCTCAGTAATGGTTTGGGCTGTTTTTACGGCTCAAGGGAAAATGGATATTGTTTTTGTTCATTCAAGAATGAATTCCGAAAAGTATAAGAATCTTATTAAAGATCAACTAGCCATATACGGTGAACTTCTTTGTGGCGAAAACTACACTTTCCAGCACGATAACGCGCCGTTTCATGCACCACACGAAACAAAATAGAGGCTTTCAGAGCAAAGTATCAATATTCTCCCATGGCCTTCTCGCTCCCCAGACTTAAATTCCATAGAAAACTTGTGGGAGATCTTAGCTCGTGTGGTTTACCGAAATGGGAAGCAGTTTATATGTGTCGAAGACCTAAAGAATGCTATAAAATATGCCTGGGAAGAACTGTCTGCGATATTTTGTTAGAATTGATAGATTCGATGCCGAATCGCATCTTTCATGTTATTAAAAACAATGGCGGCTCCACCAAATACTGAATAACCATGTAAGAGGATTTTCTTTTAGACCATTAGTGTCTGCTAATTATGTTGACCACTGTATTTGGAAAAAACGGTTGGTGTCTTATAATTTTGTCCATTATGTTTTTAAGTTTTTTCATTAAATTGTATGAAAATATCATTATTATAAAATAATTATATATGATAACAGAATAAATTTATGTTTTTGACGTATTTGATGAAACATTTTTAAGCTCTGAATCTTTTCTTTCACTATTTGTCAAATTAGATAGGTGTCTTATAATTATGTCTACCACTGTAAATATGGTGGGGAACTGAGCAGAGTCCACCTATGCCAATTAGTTTTATGTATTTTTATGCAAAATCAAATATAATAATAATAAAAGGAAAGGTTTGTCTGTTGCCTGTCAGTCTGTCTTTTCTTCTATACGTTCAGCCCCTATTGAACGCAGAAGTACAAAAATTGACATACGGATGCTCAGGAGCCTTCCCGAGGGGCTTCTGAAAACAGAATTTAAAAATGTTAATTAGTTTCGTAGATATTAATTAAAACATCGACACATGTTGATCGAAAAATGACCGAGAATCCACGGCTAGTTGCTTAAAAAGAGACAGTCTATCAGCAGACGATTTTCTCCGCTGACTGGAATGGAAACAAAACATCTGGAAATCATTAATGTCACATGATCTTGAACTAGGATTAAAAATTGCAAATTTTAAAATTCTTCAAATTTTCTTTCCCACACACAAAACTTAATATACAACCTATACAGCACAAGACCAACCTGCATTCAAATTTCATCAGTTTTGGTTAATAAACAAAGAAGTTACATTTTAATTGCAAATTAAATTTTAAAAGAAGACGATGTGAGTTACCATTTGAAGATCAAAATATTTCTTTTTATTTTTACTTAATCGTTTTTGTGGGCCTCCACTTCAAGTCTCTTCACTTAAATTTATTTTTAATAGTTATTTTCAATTTCTATAGTCGCCTAAGTTTTACTGCTTATATCTTAAAAATATTCTATCAAAATAAATTGCACTTAATATTATAATGCTTTCTTATCGGATAAACCCAGTGATTTTTGCGACAAATGTTCGTATGTAATTTACTATTGGGTGAGTAAAAAAGTTCTACTTGTTTTTGGTTATGCAAATTTGCAATGGAATTGGCGTCACACATGACAGTGTAATGACGCAAATCGTCAGCCAATCAAACGTGTGGATGCCTCACATATAAATGCATTGTGTCTCACAAAGTTAATCATCTCAAAAAAACAAAAAAAATAATAATAATAATAATAATAATAAATAAAGAGGGTGTAACATGGAAAGGAAGGAGCATATAAGACATTGTTTATTATACGACTTCGATAAAAAGAGTACGGTAGCCGCAGGATGTCGCAATGTTTGTCAAGTTTATGGGGAGGATGCAATAGACGAAAGTCGATGGTTTCGTAAATTTAGGGAAGGAGACAGAAGCTGCCAAGATCAGATTAGGAGTGGAGGGCCATCACACGTTGGAGACGACGATATTGACCAAGCCATAAGGAACAACCCGAACCCAACCGTGTAAGAATTAGCAAAGACCTTCAACGTACTCCGGACAACGGTCGAGAGACGGCTGGTTAAGTCGGGTTTTACGAGAAACTTGGATCGTTGGGTTCCACATAACCTGACAGTTAATCAACGGGATGACCGAATAGCCACCTGTGTTTCCTTGCTTTCCCAGTACAAAAATGACACATTCTTGACACGAATTGTGACAGGATATGGGAATTGGGTTATGTACTGTAACGTAAAGCGTCATAGGACAGTGTGTCGCCCTTTTGATCCGCCTGCATCGACTTCGGAAGCTGAACATCATCCCGAAAAGGTGTTATTGAGTGTGTGGTGGGATGTGCAGGGAATAATTCACTGGGATGTCCTGCCGCTGAACCAAACCATCAATGCTGCCTTCTGCTGTCTACAGATAGACAGGCTGCATTCAAATTTGGTAGCAAAGTGGCCAGGTCTAATCAATCGTCGCGGTGTTATCCTTCATCACGATAACGCCAGGCCGCATGTTTCTGTCATCACTCGGCAAAAGTTACTGGGCTTTGGTTGGGAGGTTTTACCCCATCCTCCCTATTCTCCTGACTTGGCACCAACTGACTATCACCTATTTCGTGCGTTGAACAATTCCTTCAGTCAGAAAATCTTCGATGATCTTGATGCTGTGAAAACTGCCATCCAAGACTTTTTTGACTCGAAACCGCTGGAATTTTACCGCCGTGGGATTCATCTTCTACCAGAAAGATGGCAAGAGGTCATAGATAGCAATGGGGATTATGCGTAATAATAGGTACTGTTCATTTTGCGTTTATTTGCTCTTATGTATGTTAATAAAAACGGGTAGAACTTACGCAATCATCCAATATATTTTTTTTATGTTCTCTAGTTAATCGTCACTATTCCCTTAAAAATTACCTTAGCATGCCAATAATCTTCTTCAGACTGGCAGTACATAAGAACTGGAATAATATAAATAAATAAAATGCTCTTCAAAATTTCCAACCAGTGTCGGTAATTGCGGATACATGCGAACATTATTATAAATCATGAATTCATATAAGCCAAGAATTAAAATTTGAATTAGACCAAGACCACACCATTTCAAAATGAGATTAATTCTTTTAATCTCAATGTTATTTCATAGTACTTTGTATAAAGGTTATGTTAAAAAAATCTGGAGTGACTCCACTCGACTTTCCGAACATTGAGTAATTAACAGTTTTGTAGATAAAGTAAAGAAAGAGGAGTTGTTAAACAAACAAAAGAGAGAAAAACATAACAGAGTGTTTGAGTATTTTTCTTCATATATTACAAGATGTTTTATTTAACGCTACTGAACTTTGAGGCCATGATCATAATGATAAAGAATTTTTCGTTGTGTCCCTGTAAAAACCTCTAAATGCTAGATTCACCAAATTGCTTATATTCAGTGCAACAGTGATTTATAATATTCATATAAATTTTCAGCTCAATTGAATAAGGCGTTTAGATGCTATCGCACTTTTAAAAATTTGGTCCCATAGGCCATAATAATAAAGAATTTTTCTTTGTGTCCCTGTAAAAACACTGTAAGTGCTAAATTCACCAAAATCTATACAGTTGGTTCGACTGTGACCTATAACATGTGTACAAATTTTTTGCTCAGATTAATAAGGCGTTTAGACGCTATCGCTCTTTTAAAAATTTGGCCCCATAGGCCATAATGATAAAGAATTTTTCCTGGTGTCCCTGTAAAAAAAACTATAAGTGCTAGATTCACCAAAATCTATAGAGTTCGTACTATCGTGACTTACAATATACGTACCAACTTTCAGCTTATTCGGACAAAGCGTTTAGACGCTAGCGTGTTCACTCACAGTGTTCACGTGTTCACACACATACATACACACATACATACACACACACATACACACACACATACATACATTATCGTAAAAAAAATGGAAACGGACTCAGGGGACCTCGAAACGTATAGAAACATCAAAATTTCAAATTCGGATTTTTGACATGATTACAATACTTTCCTCACTATAGTGTTCGGAAAGTAAAAATACGTTTGTTGAAAAAGTATAACTTACAGCTTGTAATTGGAACATCTTCTGGTCTTTTTCCTGTAAGCAGGTTGTATATAATAATTGGAACAACAGAAATAAATGGAAACCCTTGTATTCTTTTCTTAGCATTCCAGTAGTATCGAAACAGAAGTAGGATAATGGATAGTAAGAGTACATACGTTACATAAGAAAATGGCAGACCCATAATGAAAAGTTAGCTCGTTCGTCATTAACAATTTCTTCCTTAATTCTAATAAAAATGAATGGGAAATTTCAAATGTATTGCAGAATAAAAACTGTCTATATATTTGAATGTTAAAGTGAAAGCTCAGAAGGAAATATTACCTTCCCACACCTGTTGGGCGGCTGGCTTGATTCTTTGTTGAAACAGATGTGTAGAAATACAATGGAAACTTCTGTTAAAATCATTTAATCATTTAAGTCATCAAGTCTTGTGTAAAATTAAAGAGAAAAGTAAACAGAGATGTTAGAAAATCTATTTTACACACTGAGAAAAAAATTCTCTAATTGACATCTAGAATCTAAATTGTGGCTCTAGAAAATTATTTTTCTGTCACCCTTATAAATTCTAGTCCCATTTGAAAGCGAGTTCTAGAAACCCCTATTAGAATTCTAGAGCGTTTGCTTATATTCTCGAGGGCAAAGTTGTTTAAAAATCTCTGGAAATAAATGCGAATACAAGAAGTGGGTTTCAGCAACTATAATCTTATTTAATTACCTAATTCTAGAAAATCAAGCGAGAATTTTTCGCAATACAAATGATTCAGAATATTGTTTCACCATTTAGAAATGTGTATATTAGAAATTTTCGATCATTTCGTATTTTTAGTTTATTGGCGTGCCTTATGCGCATAGCTCAGAAATATATATATCTAGTTAACGGATTTAGAAAATGGCCACTTATTCAATCTAGATGAAGGCGGTATAAATTTTTTCTCAGTGTAGATGTATTTTAACATATTTGCCAACATCCTAATTAATAATTCGTAATGTTGTTAGTCCCGCCCTTTTTCTCACACCAGTAAATTTCTAGAGTAATATGCTCCAAAAGCAATTACAATTAAATAAGATGAAAGATACTCTAAAAAGATACTGGTGTGAAAAAGAAGGCGGGGCTAACAATACTACGAAATATTAATTAGTATGTCGTCAAGTATGATTTTAAAGACTAATGTTAATTTAATTAATTATTGGTGGGAATATATTAGTGACTTAGAGTGCTTTCGCTAATATAGAAACATTCATCCCCAAATTCTTATGTACTTACTGTCATTCACTGCGGTACGTTTGTGAATCTCAAGCTAATAAAAAATGCGCCTCCATTTTAAGGTAAATATAAGCTTTTTCATTTGTCTGTCCGTGGCTCAGGTGGTTAGAGCGCCATTTTAGTGACGCGGGGGTCGAGCGTTCGATACCCCGGAATGTTAATTTTTTCAGATAATTAGTAGAAAAGATACCAATTGATAAAAGAAAATTTTTCGTTGACTACACAGTATCCTAAGAATTTTTGAAGAGTTTTTTTTTAAGAAGCCTTTTTTTTTTTATCTTCGAATGCTGAAATTTAAGGCAAAAATTTAGTATTCAAACATAAAAATGTTTTATAAAAATTAACTCATCGATAAATTCACAAAGTAGTACACAAACATATTTAAAATATTTTTTAAAACTCAAAATTAAAAAATTGTTTGCAGGGAGCAACATTGTATGCATATTTTTATAATTCTAAAACAATTATGAAGTTATTTACAAAAAAAAAAAAAAAAAAAAAAAAAAGATTGTTTTCATAGATATGTACGTTTGTAATGACTGATACATGGCACAACCAGAGCAATAAAAATTGTAATAAGGCACTGTCTGAAAAGGAGATTGAGAAGAAAATGCCGAAAGACTCAAACAAGACAGGCGCACTCGAAAAACAACTTACTCTATACGAGGGTGCAAAAGTTATGCTTCGATCGAATCTTGATGTTTCTAAAGGTCTTGTAAATGGAGCAATCGGCAAAATTTTGTGAATTACTAATAAATAAGTTCTTTTTCGATTAAGACGTAAAATAATCAAAATTTCTTCTCAGCGTAATCATAAGCAATGAAGCAACTGGCACTAAAATGGAGAATTTCGTCAAAAAGCCGGCGCGCCAATGTCCAATCTCTCTCTATCGAGGTCCCTAGTATTAACTTCCGATTGTTTTATGTCATGCCGTCACGGGTCACAAAATGCAAGGTGGAACTCTTTCAGCAGGAGTTGCATATCTTGATAAACTCTTTGATTATGGCCAAGCTTATGTAATTTTGAGTAGAGATGTGCCGTCATTCGAGTGAAATAATCGATTAACTCGATTATTTGTAATCATTCGATTAACTCGATTATCTACAAATCATTCATTAATTTCATTCGATCATTTCACTCGTTAATTTCACTCGATCATTTCACTCGTTAATTTCATTCGATCATTTCATTCATTGATTTTATTCCGATAGACAGAGTGACAGTCGGACAGACAAATACACTAATTCAAATCATATTCACACATAAAAATTGATAGAAAGTGTTAAAAACGTAATGTAATCGAAAATGCAATTCAGCAAATTTCCAATAATAGTCCTTCATGTAATTGAATATTTTTGTGTAGCCCCGTAAATTTTACTGCTAATCATACTACTGTATATTCACTAGAAAGCATTCTTTTGTGCATATGAGTAACATATTTCAATTTCATTAAGATTTGTGTAAAGTAAAGGTATTAAAATATGGTTTATAGAAATACCTTTTATAGAACGCAATGCTTTGGAATAATTTTGAGCGTCCTTCTACACAAACCAATAATAGTATTAACTCCATTTTCAATTGGGAACATCTGATAATGAACTTTAATAACATATATCAGTTTCAAGAAATTCGATAAATATTTACGGGAGTTATTGAGCGCGGACAGAGAGACTAGTAAAAAATTAAAGAAAAATCAAAATGTTTTGGATCACCCTGTAAAAAGAAATGCTTGAAATGCATTTTGGCTGCAGCATGTGATGAAGAGGAATTTTCTCATTATCTACATAGATTTTTAAGAGGCTACCACATATATTCATGGAGAAAAATTGTTTTAAACAATGAAAAAAAAAAAAAAAAAAAAAAAAAAAAAAAATCAACTTTCTTAATTATAAACACGTAGGGTGTTAGACCCAGAGCAAAGACATTTTCAGAAAATTCGACATAATTAATTAGACTCAGCATACTGCAATCAAAATGAAAAAGTGAAAAATATATTTCGAAACATGGGCATTTTTACTAAATAATTTTTATCTACGCATGCGCTAGCTTTAAAAAAATTTCATTTCCATAATTTAATAGCCAAATGTATTGAGCAAATTATATAAAAACCCCAAACAAATATCGTGTAAATTTAAAGAGTTATGAAAGATAGAATAAACAAATTTTTAGTTCTTTTTTGTAAAAAAAAGGAAGATGATAGGGAGTTTTATCAATATTTATTCACTTACAATGAGCGAACACTGTATTGCCATTGCGCATTAATTGAATCAAAATAAAAATGTGAGTAAAACACTTGCAGTTTAGCTTTTATTTTGAAAGAAATGAAATTATTATTATTATTTTTTTTTTTTTCCTTTTCAGGACACAACTTTTGCTGCAATATATGAGTTACAGCGTGTTCTTAACGCTACCCAAGTTTCAAGATGATTCCGAAAGAACTTTTCTAGGTATAAGACAAAATGTCTAAATTCGAAAGTGTCCAAATACTTTTTGGTAGGCAGTGTATAAAGTCGCATTCGTATAGATATAAATTTCTAAGAATAAATGCTGTCTTTTCATTTACACGCTTTTTTTTTTTTAACAAGTCCAATGAAAAACATATAAACAGTGCTTTGGTATTGGGTCGTTCCATAATTATTGGCAGAAAATGAAACACGAAAGAAAACGTGATGAGTCACAAAGAGAGAAATGGATTTTATTCAGCTTTGTAGCCGCCATCGGCAGAAATAGACTTCAACCAACGAGTTTTGAGCGAAAAAATGCCACGGTGGCAGAAGTCGGTGTCATATTGGTCAAAGAAATCACGAACTCCCTGAATCAAAGCATCCTGGTTCGGAAATTGTTTGTCACTCACAAACCTGTCGAAATGGCGAAACATGTGATAATCAGTCGGATCCAGGCAACACCACCTGTAATAATGCCTCCGAGCTGAGCTCTACGTCATGGAAGATCGGCCGATTTCATCCAATCCCACGATCCAACATGTATCACAGGAAGTGTTGATTGGATAAAATCGGCCGATCTTCCATGACGTAGAGCTCAGCTCGGAGGCATTATTACAGGAGGCGTTGATCCAGGTCTGGAGAATAAGGTGGGTGCGGGAGAAACTCATACCCCCAACTCCTGAATCTTTTGCCGGCTACCAACTTAGACATAGGGTCGAGCTCCATCCTGAAAAATTATGGGACCTGACCTACTGACGAGTGCTGGCTGTTTGATTCGAAGTTTCCCGTGGTATTCATCCAATTGACAGTACACGTCCGTATTAATGGTCTGGTCTCTCGGGAGGAATCCATAAGGGACCACGTTCTTGGCGGTCCACCAAACGGAGACGAGAATTTTCTGTGGATGTAGGTTTGGTTTTGGGATCTTTTTCGCAGGTTCGTTTCTAAACAGTCACTGTGCTTTCCGTTTGCGATTGTCGTAAAACACCCATTTTTTATTCACAGTCAGGATACGATGCAAGAATGGCTCTCTAACCTGGCGCTCCTGTTGAGATTTATAGGTCTCCAGGCGCCGTAGACGTTGATCCTCCGTTAGGTCATGTGGTAACCATATTTCGAGCTTTTTCGCCATGCACATTGTCGCCAAGTATTAGGCGTTTGTCTGAGGTGCTACAGGGATATCTGCTCCTAGCTGTCGTACAGTTGACGTTGGTCAGGCGTCGACTTTTTGCCGTAAATGATCCATATAACCGCACTGGACGACCAGCTCCACGTTTAAGGTCAATCTCCGTATCGCCGCTACGAAACTTGGCAAAGAGTCTACCGACTGTCCGCTCACTTGTCGTGCCCGCACCCCATGCTTTGTTGACGATGGCCACTGTTGCAGCCGCCGAATGTTCAAGCCGTAACTCGTGCTGAATCACGATTCGCACGTCACAATACTCCATCACGTCCTTAAATGTTTCCAGTGCTCCGACTGGCGTTTATATAGTTTGTGGACTCTTCCACTTCACGTTGCAGGGGTGGCTGGTGGTGCATCACTACTGTACCGATCGGAACGATCAGTAGAATTTGCCTGTATCGGTTGCTGCTAATAATTATGGAACAACCCAATATATTGTAAATAAAATACTATGTTGTATTTCGTGTTATAAGATTTACACATTTTGAGATGCCTTGAAGAAAATTTTACTATTTTTCTGAAAAATTGAAGGAGTTGGTAGAATTAAACGTGGTTTGCGAAAAAGGTATTCTCATGAAGAGTTTTTTACTTTCTTCTATATGTAATATAGAGAAAGTATTGGATTCGCGAAAATTTTCGACCTCCGTTTTTTGACGGATCTACACGTTTTGGGATGTCCTGAACACGAATTGATAGTTTTTAAAAAATGTCTGTCTGTGTGTCTGTCTGTCTGTCTGTCTGTGTGTCTGTATCATTTTTTTGTGGACGCTGTATCTCACGAACCAATGAATGAAATTTAACCAAACTTGGTATTTAGTTGCACCCTGACATGAACTGATGCCCATTAGATTTGGGGATCAATAGCTCAACAGGTGGCGCTGTGATCGCATTTTATAGGACAAAATTCCGTATAAATGGGCATAATGAGAGTTATTTTAAACTTGTGATTGTAAAATTAATATGAATTATTGATAATAGTAGTAGTTAACTAGGAAAAAAAATTGTGCATGGGGGGGCATCGGTTCCCCCTGGGTTAAATTTTGAAGATGGGTATCATTCGAAAGATCTCGTCAATACCTTTAAAACGAATGGTTGAACCATAAATCTGTGATAATTTAAAACAAAGTTATCGATTTTTTTTACTTTTAACAAAAAAAAAACTTAGAAAAAAAAATCGTATTTTTTTTTTTTTTTTTTTAAATATTGTTACTGATTGAATATGTATAGGAAAATATAGAAGAAAGTCTTGTGGTGGCCACAACATACTAGTTTTTTATGTGTGTGTGTGTGAAATGAAAAAAAATAGTTCAAATTTTCGTCGACAGAGGGTGCTGCACTGATGCGTAACGAGAAATTTGCAAATCAGAGTCCTATAAATTGTATAGTTTTGGGATTTACATAACTTATTTCTTATTTTGCCTCCTATTTGCGCCTACATCGATGCTAACTTGGTGGATAAAGCGTTATTGGTGAAGATGCTTTCCCTCAGATAGAAACGTCAACTGAAGCAGTAATTTGCAAACTGTAATTTGTGGTGATGGCTGTAACATAGAATGTCTGTAAACATTTGCATACAAATAAATATAGATTTTCACGAAAATGTATGAATTGCTCGCATGAAGCATCCTCTATCGACGAAAATTTTAACTATTATTTTTTTCTTTACCACAACCCCCCCCCCCTGCACGAGAATACATTTTTTGCATACCACGTTTAATTCTACCAATTCCTTCAAATTTTATGAATTTTTAAAATGTCTACAGACCAACGAGATATATAAATTAGAGTAATAAATGGTAACCCTTGAAAAGGTCCAAGATGAGTCATGTGACATGCTCTCCTTGCACCTGCGTATTCGGTGGTTCCCTTGGTAACAGTTTATTCTCAGTAAATTTCTATGGCAACGGTTTGGAGATTGTTCTTCGCATAAGCCATAACCGCCAATGTTTTTGTTTACTTACGTAGTTTAATATTCTTTTGTTCTAAATCATTTTGATTTTGATTTTACTTCTTTTTTATTTCATGTAGTTGAACTTTAACCAACAAAATGCTTAAAAATAGTTGAAAAATTATTATTTGTTGTTAAATTTAGCTCTTTAAAAGTTTAGATTTTCTTTTATAAACACTTTTAAACTTTGTTGGGAAACGATGAAAAAAAAGATATTTTATTATTTATTAAAATGTGAAATATGTGTAAAATAATTTTAAAAACAATTTATTTCGGTCATAGGACTGTCATGTTACCTAATAATAATAATAATTTGTCGAACTGATATTTTAAATGCCAAAATAGCGATAAAGGGCCAAACACAGCAACGTATTGGAGCATGTCATGTGATTCATCTTGAACCACGGAAAGCTAATCCTTCATCCATTGAATCAGCACTCTAATTTATATATCTCGTTGCTACAGACTTATGGGACGTGCGTGTGTTGCCAAAATTCTATTGGCCGAAACACAGGATGGAATTTCACAAACTATTTTATTTGATAGGACCTTGATATAAATTGATTCTCATTAAATTTTTGTAAGTATCACCCAGCAGGTGTCCTGCTATGCTGCAATCCCCCTCCCCCCATTTATTGGAGGACTGTGTATTCCAGCTTCTGTAGTGTATAAATGCACAAAATTTGGTGTGTGGGATAGTCATTATAAACAAATATGCGATTCAACTCTAGTGTATATCGGAGACATGACCCGCTGTTTTGTTACTTTCTCTTACCCATAGGGTAGAGAAAGTATTGTTTTTGGGTCAAATTTTCGAACGCGAGATTTTGTTATATTTACACGTTTTGAGGTCCCCTGAATACGAAAATCATGTTTTTAGCAAATGGTCTGTGTGTATGTCTGTGTGTCTGTGTGTGCGTCTGTGTGTCTGTCTGTTATCAGCATATCTCAAAAACAAATTATTACAGAAAGTTCAAACTTGGTATTCTAAATGTGTATCATATAGGGATGCTACAGTAAGCTTTTCGTTAAGATCAAGCAAATGGTTCGTGTACAGGGACAATCAAGAGAATTCTAATACATTACGTCTATGTGGAAAATTGCAGGAAAGTAGAGTTTAACGTCTATAGACTGCACTAAACCAAATGAAACGAATATATGTTTTTTGTAATAGAGATAGTTAACTGGGAAAAAACATTTTGTGTGTAGGAGCCTCGCCTCCCTCTCCCCTGCGGGGAAGTCCCCCCTCGAGGGGAGTAAATTTTCATGATGGGTAACTTTCAAAAGAGCTCGCCAATACCTTTAAAACGAATGGTTGAACCATCGATCTGCGATAATTTTAAACAATGTTATCGATTTTTACTTTCTCTTACCCTTAAGCTAGAGAAAGTATTGTTTTTGGGTCAAATTTTCGAACGCGAGATTTTGTTATATTTACACGTTTTGAGGTCCCCTGAATACGAAAATCATGTTTTTAGCAAATGGTCTGTGTGTATGTCTGCGTGTCTGTGTGTCTGTCTGTGTGTCTGTGTGTCTGTCTGTTATCAGCATATCTCAAAAACAAATTATGGCAGAAAGTTCAAACTTGGTATTCTAAATGTGTATCATATAGGGATGCTACAGTAAGCTTTTCGTTAAGATCAAGCTAATGGTTTGTGTACAGGGACAATCAAGAGAATTCTAATACATTACGTCTATGGGGGAAATTGCAGGAAAGTAGAGTTTAACGTCTATAGACTGCACTAAACCAAATGAAACGAATATATATATTTTGTAATAGAGATAGTTAACTGGGAAAATTTTTTTGTGTATGTAGGAGCCTCGCCTCCTCTCCTGGGGGGGGAAGTCCCCCCTCGAGGGGAGTAAATTTTCATGATGGAAATCTTTCAAAAGAGCTCGCCAATACGTTTAAAACGAATGGTTGAACCATCGATCTGCGATAATTTAAAACAAAGTTACCGATTTTTACTTTCTCTTACCCATAAGGTAGAGAAAGTATTGTTTTAGGCTCAAATTTTCGAACGCGAGACTTTGTTATATTTACGCGTTTTGAGGTCCCCTGAATACGAAAATCATGTTTTTAGCAAATGGTCTGTGTGTCTGTGTGTGTGTCTGTGTGTGTGTCTGTGTGTGTGTGTCTGTGTGTCTGTGTGTCTGTCTGTTATCAGCATATCTCAAAAACAAATTGTGGCAGAAAGTTCAAACTTGGTATTCTAAATGTGTATCATATAGGGATGCTACAGTAAGCTTTTCGTTAAGATCAAGCAAATGGTTCGTGCACAGGGACAATCAAGAGAATTCTAATACATTACGTCTATGTGGGAAATTGCAGGAAAATAGAGTTTAACGTCTATAGACTGCACTAAACCAAATGAAACAAATATATATTTTTTGTAATAGAGACAGTTAACTGGGAAATTTTTTTTCTGAATGTAGGAGCCTCGCCTCCCCCCCTAGGGGGGGAGTCCCCCCTCGAGGGGAGTAAATTTTCATGATGGGTATCTTTCAAAAGAGCTCGAAAATACCTTTAAAACGAATGGTTGAACCATCGATCTGCGATAATTTAAAACAAAGTTATCGATTTTTTTTACTTTTAACGAAAAAAAAATTAAAAAAAAAAAAAAAAATAGTACTTTTTTTTTTTTATATATTGAGAATAAAATGGACTTTTTTTGTATATTTGGTGTTAAACTACTTCTCTAATATGGAAATCGTCTGCCTTATCATAAAAGATAATTTTTTTAAATAATAATTTTAATAAATTATTTTTTAAAAAGAGAAATATTTTTTAATAACCGAATTAAATTCTATATAAATGTAGGTGCATTAATGAAACGGGGGGTTGAGGGGGGTGGTAGCCCCCCTCACACAGACCTAATTATCATATAAAACTCTTCAGAAGCATAATATGAATTGTTTAACATAGGTTTACATAACAGTACTCGTTCTCTTACCTCTTAATCTCCAACCTGTATTTATAGTATTAAATTTCAGGGTAAGAGAAAGTCGTGTGAGTGACACACCAGATTATTTTTACTTTTAACGAAAAAAAAAAAAAAAACTTAGAAAAAAAAATCGTACTTTTTTTTTTTTTTTTTTTTTTTAATTTTGAGAATAAAATGGACTTTTTTTTGGATATTTGGTGTTATACTACTTCTCTAATATGGAAATAGTCTGCATTATCATGAAAGATAATTTTTTTAAATAATAAATTTAATAAATTATTTTTTAAAAACAGACTTATTTTTTAATAACCGAATTAAATTCTATATAAATGTAGGTGCATTAATGAAACGGGGGGTTGAGGGGGGCGGTAGTCCCCCTCACACAGACCTAATTATCATATAAAACTCTTCAGAATCCTAATATGAATTGTTTAACATAGGTTTACATAACAGTACTCGTTATCTTACCTATTAATCTGCAACCTGTATTTATTGTATTAAATTTCAGGGTAAGAGAAAGTCGTGTGAGTGACACACCAGATTATTTTTTTTACATTTGGTGTTATACTACTTCTCTAATATGGAAATCGTCTGTATTATCATGAAAGATAATTTTTTGAAATAATAATTTTCATAAATTATTTTTTAAAAACAGACTTATTTTTTAATAACCGAATTAAATTCTATATAAATGTAGGTGCATTAATGAAACGGGGGGTTGAGGGGGGTGGTAGCCCCCCTCACACAGACCTAATTATCATATAAAACTCTTCAGAAGCCTAATATGAATTGTTTAACATAGGTTTACATAACAGTACTCGTTCTCTTACCTATTAATCTGCAACCTGTATTTATAGTATTAAATTTCAGGGTAAGAGAAAGTCGTGTGAGTGGCACACCAGATTATTTTACTCATTTTCTGAGATATTCCGGATGGCTGAGTACAAAATTGCAGCAAATTACATATGATAAATCTTTATTAGGAGAATTTGTGTTAATTTAACTTTTGTACATTAACCAATAGGTGGCGCTGCTTTATAGAATGATATGGAAGAAAGCTTTGTGATGTCCACAGCAGAATGATTTTAATAGTCAATGCCAGATTAAAATATTAGGAACACATTAATGCTTTTATAAAATTATACCCTTCCTCTAATTAAAAAAAAAAAAAAAAAAAAAAAAAAAAAACTTGATAAATTTAAGACTAAAGTATATTTTACGATACTAAATTAAAGAATTGGTGCGCAAGCAATATTTAGACTGAAAACTTTTTCACACACCATGCAATTAATGAAAGCACTACTGGTTTCGAAAGAGCGTGTTCTTTCTTCTTCATGTGCAAAATACAGGCTACTTCCTCGGAGGCAAAAGCAAGACTGAAAGCAAGGCGAAATCCAAAGAGGAGGAGGACGAGGAGATCAATACAGCCAGCCAATAGTAAGCAGCCTGCAAAACCAATCAGGGAGGAACACAACCAAAAAACAGGAAACAAGAGAAGCAACACAAAATATGGAGGAAAGGGATTTTTAGATAATTTATTTACACACACACATACATGTAAATATATATATATATGTTTTTGTTTTTATTTAAATACCTTATATTTAATTTTTTTGTAATTTATTTAATTTTAATTTATATTTGTTTATTTGTTTTATTTTCATTCATTAAATTTACTTTATTTTATTTATTTATTATTTCTTTTTATTTTTTGCAAAATGAAGGCAATTACTTAATCGAATTAAACAATTTTTTCTAAGCTGTAGACAGCAAAGTGGAATCAGATATCTCATTAACAATTTTATCGCGATTGAGGTAGATAGCTAAATTTTTCAAGAAATCCAGCTCGGAAAAGAGTTTGCCATTAAAAATAATAATAATAATAATCTGGTGTGTCACTCACACGACTTTCTCTTACCCTGAAATTTAATACTATAAATACAGATTGGAGATTAAGAGGTAAGATAACGATATTATATAAACCTATGTTAAACAATTCAAATTAGGCTTCGGAAGAGTTTTATATGATAATTAATTCTGTATGAGCGGGGCTGCCGCCCCCATCAACCCCCCCCCTTCCCCCGTTTTATTAATGCACCTGGATTTATATAAAATTTAATTCGGATATTAAAAAATAATTCTGTTTTTAAAAAAATAATTTATTAAAATTATTATTTAAATAATCTGGTGTGTCACTCACACGACTTTCTCTCACCCTGAAATTTAATACTATAAATACAGTTTGCAGATTAAGAGGTAAGATAACGAGAACTGTCATGTAAACCTATGCTAAACAATTCAAATTAGGCTTCGGAAGAGTTTTATACGATAATTAATTCTGTGTGAGGGGGGCTACCGCCCCCCTCAACCCCCCGCTTCATTAATGCACCTACATTTATATAGAATTTAATTCGGTTATTAAAAAATAATTCTCTTTTTAAAAAATAATTTATTAAAATTATTATTTAAAAAAATTATTTTTTATGATAATGCAGACGATTTCCATATTAGAGAGGTAGTGTAATACTAAATATCCAAAAAAAGTCCATTTTACTCTCAATATTAAAAAAAAAAAAAAAAAAAAATACGATTTTTTTTTCTGTTTTTTTTCGTTAAAATTAAAAAAAAATCTATAACTTTGTTTTAAATTATCACAGATTTATAGTTCAACCATTCGTTTTAAAGGTATTCGCAAGATCTTTTGAATGATACCCATCATGAAAATTTACTACCCTCGAGGGGGGACTTCCCCCCCCCAGGGGGAGAGGGGAGGCTCCTACATACACAAAAAAATTTTCCCAGTTAACTATCTCTATTACAAGAAATATATGTTCGTTTCATTTGGTTTAGTGCAGTCTATAGACGTTAAACTCTACTTACCTGAAATTTCCCCCATAGACGTAATGTATTAGAATTCTCTTGATTGTCCCTGTACACGAACCATTTGCTTGATCTTAACGAAAAGCTTACTGTAGCATCCCTATATGATACACATTTAGAATACCAAGTTTGAACTTTCTGCCATAATTTGTTTTTGAGATATGCTGATAACAGACAGACACACACACAGACACACAGACACACACACAGACACACAGACACACAGACTCACAGACACACAGACACACAGACCATTTGCTAAAAACATGATTTTCGTATTCAGGGGACCTCAAAACGTGTAAATATAACAAAATCTCGCGTTCGAAAATTTGACCCAAAAACAATACTTTCTCTACCTTATGGGTAAGAGAAAGTAAAAAATTATCTTTTATGATAATGCAGACGATTTACATATTAGACAAGCAGTATAACACTAAATATCCAAAAAAAGTCCATTTTATTCTCAATATTAAAAAAAAAAAAAAAAAATTCCAAGGTTTTTTTTTTTTTTTGTTGAAAGTAAAAAAAAAAATCGATAACTTTGTTTTAAATTATAGCAGATCGATGGTTCAACCATTCGTTTTAAAGGTATTGGCGAGCTCTTTTGAAAGATACCCATCATGAAAATTTACTCCCCTCAAGGGGGACTTCCCCCCCCCCCCATGGGGAGGGGAGGCAAGGCTCCTACATACACAAAAAATATTTTACCGGTTGACTATCTCTATTACAAAAAATATATATTCGTTTCATTTGGTTTAGTGCAGTCTATGAACGTTAAACTCTACTTTCCTGCAATTTCCCCCATAGACATAATGTATTAGAATTCTCTTGATTGTCCCTGTACACGAACCATTTGCTTGATCTTAACGAAAAGCTTACTGTAGTATCCCTATATGATACATATTTAGAATACCAAGTTTGGAATGTCTGATACTATCTGTTCTTGAGATATGCTGATAACAGACAGACACACACACAGACACACACACAGACCATTTGCTAAAAATATGATTTTCGTAGTCAGGGGACCTCAAAACGCGTAAATATAACAAAATCTCACTCTCGAAATTCTACCTTATGTGTAAGAGAAAGTAAAAATGGGCTTGCTGAAGATTAAAACTATGATTAGATTTCCCAACTATTTCCCAACTTCGCAATAGAAGATTTAGATATTTCTTGTTTAGCAACAGCAATATTCCGAGCATGTTCACGTAAACGGCATTCAAGATTTCGTTTTGTTTGACCTATGTAAATTCTAATCCTATCTGGATTTTACCTATATAAGGAAAGGGCATGTTTACAAACAAACGCTCCGTCAATCAATCTTTGCCACTCTCGAGTGGCAAAAGATCAATCTCTATTGGTGGAAATACCAATGTTTTGCCACTTTACCCATAATTTGACTGCGAGTGACGTCACGTGCCCTTTCCTTATTTACCGAAACGTCAGTGGAGGCCCTCTGTTGAGACCCAAAACGGTTTTTGGCTCTGTCTGTGTGCTTATATGTCTGTCTGTCGCGCGATAGCGGCCGCAATAATCTCGCGATTGACTTGCAATTTCGTACACATATTCATGAGCCCAACCGAATTAGCTGTATAGTTTTAGGTGTGTATTCTATATGTAGTTCGAGTACAGGGACACGCGAAAGTTTCTCTGTCATTGCCGAAACGTCATTGGAGGCCCTCTGTAATGACTCAAAACGGTTTTGAGCTCCGTCTGTGTGTCTGTCTGTCGCGCGATAGCGGCCGCACAAAAATAGCGCTATTGACTTGAAATTTGGTACACATGTTCATGAGCCCCACGAAATCAGCTGTATACTTTTTGGTATGTATTCCATTTGTAGTTCATATACAGGGATACGCCAAAGTTTTTCTTATCATTACGGCCTACGGGAGGAATTTGTATGTACCGCGATATCGGTCACAAAAATCACGCTATTGACTTGCAATTTGGTACACATGATCATGAGCCCAACGGAATCAGCTCTATAGTTTTAGGTGTGTTTTCCATTTGTAGTTCGTGTACAGGGATACACCAAAGATTTTCTTATCATTATGACCTATGGGAAGAATCTGTATGTACTGCGATAACAACCGCAAAAATCAAGCTATTGACTTCCATTTTTTGCTGAAACGTCAGTGGAGACCCTCTACTGAGACTGAAAAGTATTTTGGGTTCAGTCTGTCCGTCTGTCTGTCTGTCATGCGATAGCGGCCGCAAAAATCCCGCTATTGACTTGAAATTTTGTACACATGTTGATGATCCCCACGAAATTAGCTGTAAAGTTTTGGGTGTGCATTTCATTTGTTGTCCGTGTACAGAGACAAGCCAAAGTATTTTTATCATTACGGCCTATGGGAAGAATTTGTATGTACCGCGATAGCGGCTCCCAAAATAACGCTATTGACTTGCAATTTGGTACACATATTCATGAGCCCGACGTAATTAGCCGAATACTGTTAGGTGTGTATTCCATTTGTCGTTCGTGTACAGGGACACGCCAAAGGTTTTCTTATCTTTACGGCCTATTTGAAGAATTCGCATGTACCGCAACAGAAGCCGCAAAAATCCTTCGATTGACTAGAAAATTGGCGCACACGTTCCAGCTTTAAATATAAGTAGCTCTATGATCTTTATTGCTATATTTTTTATAAACTGTGTACAGGGACACACCAAAATTTTTAACATTACGGCGTATGGGGTGAATTTCGTTTAAACGCATTTTAATATCATTACTTTGCAATGAAGAAAATGAAACTAGCGTACGTGAGTAAGATGCTTAAATTTATGTTGTTTGAAGAAAATATGTGCTCTTAAGGTTTCTAATTATTGTACAGGACCTTACAAAAGTGTTCTGACAATGTCACGTAGTCATCCAAACGATGTTAAATTTGGAACAATTATTAATTTTAAACGCAAAATAAGCTGAATAGTTTTTAATGGTGTATACAATGTTTATGGTTCGTTTACAAAGATACACGAAACAATTTCGTAACATTAGAGCCTATGGACAAATTTTTATTTAAGTGTGCACTTTAATGCGTTTATGCTGAATTGAACTTAATAAAGTTAACATACATTATAAATATGCTTAAAATCATGTTTAGTCTTAAAATAGGTTATGTATAGACTAATTAATTTATGGGACCACACAAAATAATTCCGAGTATATACTGTAATCATCCAAATGATGTCAAATTATTAAAACCTGAATTAACTACTACGTCAGAAACTCCAAAGAAAAATATTTTATGCATACAGCTGTTTCGGCAGCCTTAAGCGTGCCTGATGCACTGATGACGGCACGCTTAAGGCTGCCGAAACAGCTGTATGCATAAAATGTTTTTCTTTGGCGTTTCTGACGTAGTAGTTAATTCGGGTTTTAATATTCCAACGCCAAGTCTCCTGTTATTAAATGTCAAATTAGTTTGAAAAATTAATAGTTATAATTAATTAGGTTTATTCTTATTATTGGCGTTTAAAATGACTCTGGCTATTTTTCCGAGATACATAAAAAAATTTCGTAGTATTAAGGTCTATAGTCGGTATTTCTTAAAAGTTTATTTTAACATGGTTACACCCATCAAATATAATGAAATTTTATTAGAATTTTAATAGCCTGTTTTCCTGTTCAAAATTGTGGGCATAGAATTGCTAATTACTTGAAAGGTTACGCAAAATATTTCCGATATGCTATGTAATTTTTTCTGTATGAAATTTGGTATTTATGAATTTCAGGGAAATAATACAAGACCGTCGTTTATTAAGAATACATATTGCTGCGTACTTGGGGGTTCGTAAGTTGCTCGAGAATGAAAGGCGAAACTTGCAAAAATTCAGTGATTTATTCACAGAAAGTTCCAGAAAAATACAGGTCTATAAACCAAGGATTAGCTTCAATTCAACCAGTAAATACAGCTTAAACAACAGCCGTTAACAGCAAAACAACAGTACAAACTGTTTAGCAATAACGTAAAAAGCAAGTCACATTCAAAGAGGCTCAAAGCAAAGCAAAGAAGACGAAACTGACCCAGGTCTGAGATTGACCGCCTTGGCGAAAAAAATGCTCCTTTTATACTTTTCTATCGAACACAGACTGTTCTGGAAATTTCTCGTATCTCATCAGCCAATGAGATTAGAACTTCCATATTTGGTATATCCCTAATAAGGATTTTCTCGCCAAGGTCACCAAAAAATCGCAAAGGAGTAAAACAGTCGCCAAATTTTGCGCCAAATCCATTTCTTCCCTTATTGAAGCTTTTCAATGCGTTTTTATGGGAAATATAGGCTATTTTAACGCTAAAACGACTAGAAATGCACAAAATTAGCATTTTATTAACTTGCTAAGCCTCTTTGAAATATTTTATACAAAAATAAATGCAATTATTTACAATTCCGTAAAACTTTATATGATATACAAATAAGTATACAAAGAAAGATTCAGCGGGGGGTTCAGGGAGGCGGGAGCCTCCCTCAGGAATGTATCTGATTATGGTAACAAGTCGATGGAATCAATATATACTATTATATAATAAGGAATAAATGCAAATTACCTATTGAATAATGCCTGATGAAAATAGGACGTTGAGGCTCCTGATCTGCATATCCTGTAGTTTTTGGTGTGTATTACATTTGTAGTTCGTGTAATGATACACGCCAAAGTTTTTCGATCATTATGGCTTATAGGAAGAATCTGTATGTACCGCGATAGCCACCGCAAAAATCAAGGTATTGACTTCCAATTTTTGCCGAAACGTCAGTGGAAGCCCTATATTGAGACTCAAAAGGATTTTGGGTTCCATCTGTCCGTCCGTCTGTCTGTCGTGCAATAGCGGCCGCAAAAATCACGTTATTGACTTGAAATTTGGTACACATGTTCATGATCCACACGAAATTAGCTGTATAGTTTTCGGTGTGCATTCCATTTGTAGTTCGTGTACAAGGACACGCCAAAGTTTTTTTTAACCTTACGGCCTATAGGAAGAATTTGTATGTACCGCAATAGTGGCCGTAAAAATCACGCAATTGACTTGCAATTTGGTACACATATTCATGAGCCCAACGGAATTAGCTATATAGTTTTAGGTGTGTATTGCATTTGTAGCTCGTGTACAGGGACACGCCAAAGGTTTTCTTATCATTACGGCCTATGGGAAGAATCTGTATGTACCGCGATAACCACGGCAAAAATTCAGCTATTGACTTCCTATTTTTGCCGAGACGTCAGTGTGCATGGAGGCCCTCTGTTGAGACTCAAAAGGATTTTGGATTCTGTCTGTCCGTCTGTCTGTCTGTCGTACGATAGCTGCCGCAAAAATCACGCTATTGACTTGAAATTTGGTACACATGTTCATGATCCCCACAAAATAAGCTGCATAGTTTTGGGTGTGCATTCCATTTGTAGTTCTTGTACAGGGACACGCCGAAGTTTTTTTTAATCATTACGACCTATGGGAAGAATTTGTATGTCGCGCGATAGCGGACGCAAAAATTACGCAATTGACTTGCAATTCGGTACACATATTCATGAGCCCAACGGAATTGGCTATATAGTTTTAGGTGTGTATTACATTTGTAGTTCGTGTACAGGGACACGACAAAGTTTTTCTTATCATTACGGCCTATGGGAACAATCTGTATGTACCGCGATAGCCACGTCAAAAATCAAGCTATTGACTTCCAATTCTTGCAAAACGTCAGTGTGGAGGCACTCTGTTGAGACTCAAAAGGATTTTGGGTTCCGTCTGTCCGTCTGGCTGCCTGTCTGTTGTGCGATAGCGGCAGCAAAAATTACGTTGTTGACTTGAAATTTGGTACACATGTTCGTGATCCCCACGAAATTAGCTGTATAGTTTTCGGTGTGCATTCCGCTTGTAGTTCGTGTACAGGGACACCCCAAAGTTTTTTTATCATTACGGCCTATGGGAAGAATTTGTATGTACCACGATAGCGGCCGCAAATGTCACGCTATTGACTTGCATTTTGGTACATATATTTATGAACCACACAGAATTTGTTTCTCTATAGTTTTGGGAGTGTATTCCAATTGTAGTTCGTGTACAGGGACACACAAATTGTTTTCTTATCATTATGGCCTATGGGCAGAATTTGTATTTACCGCAATAGCGGCCGCAAAATTTCTCCGATTGACTTGCAAATTGACACACAAATTCAGGCTCAGTATAGAAATATCTATATAATTTTTTATGTCTATACTTTTTATGGATTGTATACAGAGACACGCCAAATTACTTAACATTACGGCGTATGCGGTGAATTTCGTTTAAACGCATTTTAACATCATTACTTTGCAGTCAAGGAATTTAAACTAGCGTACGTGAGTAAGATGCTTAAAGTTATGTTGTTTGAAGAAAATATGTGCTCTTAAGCTTTCTAATTAATGTACAGGGCCTTACAAAAGTGTTCTGACAATGTCACATAGTCATCAAATGATTTTAAATTTGGAACAATCATTAATTTTAAACACAAAATAAGCTGAATAGTTTTTCTGGTGTATGCAATGTTTATGGTTCGTTTACAAAGACACACGAAAGAATTTTGTAACATTAGAGCCTATGGACAAATTTTTAATTTAAGCTCGCACTTTAATGTGTTTATGCTGAATTGAACTTAATAAAGTTAACGTACGTTATAAAGATGCTTAAAATCATGTTTACTCTTAAAAAAGGTTATGTATAGACTAAATAATTAATGGGACCACACAAAATAATTCCGAGTATGTACTGTAATCATCCAAATGATGTCAAATTAGTTTGAAAAATTAATGAGTTATAATTAATTAGGTTTATTCTTATTATTGGCGTTTATAATGACTGTGGCTACTTTTCCGGGATACATAAAGGAATTTCGTAGTATAACGGTCTATAGTCGGTATTTCTTAAAAGTGTATTTTAACATGGTTACACCCCATCAAATATAATTAAACTTTATTAGAATTTTAAAAGCATGTTTTCCGTTGAAAATTGTGGACATAGAATTTATAATTAGTTTAAAGGTTACGAAAAATATTTCCGATATGCTATGTAATGTTTTTGCATGAAATTTGGTACTTATGAAATTTGGTATTTATGAATTTCAGGGAAATAATACAAGAGCGTCGTTTATTAAGAATACACATATATGATATACAGTTAGGTATATAAAGAGAGATACAGCGGAGGTTGATGGAGGTTGATGCCCCCTTCAGGAATGTATCTGTTTATGGTAACAAGTCGATCGAATCAATATATACTATTATATAATAAGGAATAAATAAAAATGAACTATTGAATAATGTCTGATGCAAATAGGACGTTTAGGCTCCTGATCTGCAGATCCACTAGTTTAAATTTTCAATATAATTATAACCATGATTTGCCTCATGCAATATATCTTATATCTAACGTGGAATTTTATTTGTTAGAGAAATCTTTTCTTTACTTCAGCACCATTTTTATTCAAAATCATCTTCACGTGCTCATTAAAATACCTGCTGCTGCATTGTATTCAAATTTTGTTTACATTTGAAGCAGCTTTGCTCAGCGATAATTTTTCATTTCTGAAATTCTAACCCTATCTGGTATTGAACAGCAGTTAACTTGACTTAATAAATACTTGATCTTAATCCGTCTCATCCCACATTCATTTCGACATTATACTGTTACTTTTGATAGTCATCACATATAACTTTCAAAAAGACAAGTCATTTTTGGATTTTCTGTTAATTACATGCAAAATCTCTCTTCCCATTTTAGAAATAATGGCGATAAGTCAGTGATATCATAAGGATTAGCCATTATCCGAAATTTACACATTGAATGATTAATTCAAATAATATGATGTAGCATTCACTTACCTTTCTCTTGCTCTATATTATTATAGACATATTATTACAAAATGATGGTACTTCCCCCCCCCTCCCCCACCGTTTAAACATTATAACTATGTTCATGAAACATTTAAACTGTTATTAATTTAAGGAAAAAAAAAAAAATCCAAATTATTTTCAGAAATGCAGTTAACAACACTCTTTCACACTCATTCGACAAATTCTGAGTAGATCCGTGTAAGTAAATTACTTACACCTCAAACTGCATATAGTTAAATTTCGCGCAGGAAAAAAAGACTCATTTCGAAAATCACTTCACGAAATTTCTACACATTGCATTAATATATCAAAAATCTTTTGTGTGGCCGAGGAAACGAAGGTAAAGTTTCAAATCACATTCCAAGCGTAACGTGCTTTTAGGCATATAAAAAATACATGTCAAATTCATCATTGTACTCTAAAAATGTGTTAAACTGTATCTAGCTGCATTTTTACCTATAGATGTAATTTCTTTGAATATTTTTGTGTGTTCCTGTATATGAACCACTTGGCCGATCTCAACGAAAAGTGTCAAATAGCATCCCTATATGATGCAGATCTATAATAACGAGTTCCGACTCCTATTAATATTTGTTATTCTGTTACGCTGATTAAAATCTCCCAGAACACACCTAGATTAACCATTAAAAACTGGGTTTAGGGTTCATGGTGCTTTAAAATGCATAAATATAGCAAAACCTACAGTTAGAAAATTTGACAGAAAAACATTGCTTTCTGTACTATGTACGGGTAAGAGAAAGTAAACTAGTATGTTGTAAACATCACTAAACTCTCTTCCAAAGCAAGAGTAGCCAACCGCGGCCCGCGGGGAGACTAAATGCCCCCTATTACACACGCGAGTTTACGCACAACTTTTGAGCCAGTTGTTAATTCACCTCAAAGCCCAGTGTAAAGCGCGTATCAGACACGACTTTACAGGCGATTTTAGAGCCAACCACTGATCAGCGTCGATTTTCCGGAAAAAATTGTCTCTACTCCCAGTGTGATAGTGCACACCGAACTTGCCCAACTTTTTCAGAGCTGTCTTGATAAAATTGTCTCTACACACAATTTTTCCACAGACTCATCTAATCAGGATGCGCTATTTGATACGTCATATTTCCAAAATGGCGGAACACGGGAATCGCTTAAAGTGGAGGTTTGAACAAGAAATATTATGGTTAAGCACATTTGTTTTACCGATAAATGATAAGAATTTTGAATTAATCGTTTTTATTTTCGTATGGCGTTATGACAATATTTGTAACAAAGATCAAAATAGAAAAAATAATGCCATATTTTACACAAATGAAAGGAAATTTTAACACAAATCATTGCGTATTTTATTCGGGCCAAGAAAAGTGATAAGCGTCACAAGATAGACTTCCTTCATCCAACTTTTCACCCGTCTGTTGTAACCTCTACGGTGTTTTCGCCGAGGAAAAATCGGCGCTGAAGTTGGCTCAAAAATTGGTTGTTTCAAAAGTCGCTATGTCTGATAAGGTCTTAATAGGAATTGGGAATACGAACAATTTTTCTGGCTAGTCATTAAAAGTTGTTCATATGAGCAAACCCTTTTAGTGTGACATGCCAATGAGATGAAAGCTCCTTACGCTTCGAAAAAAGACAGCGCCGGGGGAAAATTCATTCACCGTTGTTCTCTTCGCAGAATTAAAATTAAAAAAGAAAAAAAAATGATTAATTAATTAATTTGCTCATTAAATTTCCAGTATATATATATATATATATATATTACAAAATGTTAAGCTGTAAAAATTTTTGAATAGCTTAAGATTTTTTTAAAGTTAAATTCATATAATATTGTATGTAAATGAAATATTTTACAAATATAATAATTATATCAAATCAATATCTAAAATTTCATGTTTTCTTTTATTATAACAATATTGCATAAAAATTTAAAAAGAAAAAGGAAATGGAAATGGCTAGGATAGCAAACACTTAAATGTATGGGAAAAACTCTGAAAACAGAATTAAAATTAGTAAAATAAGTAATAAAATAAAATAAACTAAAAACCATCTTATTTGACTTTAATTTAAACCCATAATAATATTTTTTAAATATTATTATCATTTTATTTTTTTCGCATTATAATACTTAATTTTAACGAAATAATATATTTCTGCAAAGCATACTGGTAAAATAAATAAGAATTATATAGTCTATTATTTTATAAATTATTTTGTTCATTAAATTTCTGATAATAAACTGTACTACTTAAATCTTTACCAGTATAAAAGTTTCACTTTTTAAGATTTTTCTATTTTTATTCATTTTTCTCTTTTAAATCAAATCTATACCTAAAAAATTATAATTGTTTCTTTCTTTCTTTCTTTCTTAAATTTAACAGTAGGGAGGAGGCATGAATATAACAATAAAAGCTACTCTAGGAAAAAAAAAAAAAAAAAATCCTTGTGTAGGCTTATTTCTTATAGATATGATATGAAATTACCATGCATCTGCGTCCTTAAAATTTGAGATTAATAATATATTGCAAATTTTGTATACACTACTCTAAAAAAATATGTCATAAAATTTTCAGGATTTTTTTTTTTTTTTTTTTGTGGATTCAAACTATTTAATGACATAGAGGTTCAAATGGGATTCAAGAATGTTTATTTCCATTACAAAGTTTTTTTTTTTTTTTTTTTTTAAACTATGACATAGTTTTTTAAAATCTCTGTTAGTCATTATTTAGTATAATATACTGTTCTGAAAGTTGTGTAAGTTCTTGTTTGTTTTTGAATATAGTCTTCCTATACAATATCCATTAAACATTAAAAGTGTTACGAGGCAAACTGCTGACGATAAATTGAGGCAATTTTATTTTTTTTAAATTAAAACGCGAAAAAATTAAGTAAAATTACAATAAGTAATTGTTTTCACTTTGCAAAACTAATCAATTAATCAGTTTAAAAACTTAAAAGTTGATTAATACTTATACTAAATTAAATGATTTTGCCTTGGCTTAATAATTACTGATAACACAAAGATTGTTACAGGAACTTGTGTTTGCATTAGATTATAAAAATCGTAAAGGCAAATTCTTTAGGAAAGCAACTTTAAATCAAACTAATTTAAATTCATTTTGTATTATATAAAAAACTAACCAAGTTGTTCTGTAGTATTTTTTTATTAATTTAATTTAATCGATTTTAGAAAAGTTCATGCAAAATCTCGACAAACAGTGTCAAATACAAATTATTAAATTTGTTTTTCTGTATCCATTAATTTTCGGAATTTCTAAAAACTGTAAAACACGTATTCGACAATTTTTACGGGATTTTGTTTAGTTAAGAAGAAAATAAATGTGTATGGGGAGGGAAGGGGTGCCACAAGTAGTCAGCCATGGGCAAATTTTAATTTTGTAAATGTGAAAATTGGGGGGGAAATCTTCTGTTAGTTTGATGGAAAGACTTTTTCAAAACAACCTTTTAACATAAAATGCTTTTCTCTATAATTATTCGTTAGGAAAATACGAAAGAAAAATTTTCGTTTCAAGTCTTCCCCCGTGTCTCAAGAACCCCTTGGAAATTCTTAAAAAAAAAAAAAAAAAAAAAAAAAGGGGGGGGGGGAGGGGCTTAATCAGTTTGAAGGATCTTTGTTTAGTTTGGAAATTCGCACTACATTTGAAAAACAGGGGGCAGCGAAAGGCGCATCTTTGAAATTTTAAGCAAATATAGTTTTTTTTTTTTTTTTTTTAGTTTATCGAAAATGTCTTCTATAAACTTTTTTTTTTTTCATTTTTTTAATGTGTTTTGTTTGCTTTTTTTTTTCTTCTTTCTTTTTAATTTTTATTAAATATACTGACAATAGTCTCTATTATGTTCCTATTTCAGGATCAAGTCGTTTGATCTCGTTTGATTTATATAAAAAGAAAAAAAAAAAAAAAGAAATGAAAAGGAAGAAAGAAAGAAATTGAAGCTATATTGCGATAGGGGGAACCTTAGAAGGCAAACATTAAAATTTCAGATAGGAGGGGGTTATGGGATTAAGATCTCGTTTAAAGTTCTTACTTATAGACTCATATTTAATATGCACGTTTGTCACAATTTTCAAAACTTCCTAGGCGTTTCCGATAGATTTGGAGTAAAAAAAAATATGTATAAGCTCCTTAAAAAATGCCCCACCAGCGGCCGAGCGGTTCTGCTCTCAAAGCTGGTGGATGAGAAGTGCCTGATTCGATCCCATCCCGCACTCTTTGACTTAACCGTTCCTTCCGTGTTTTTCTCCAAAACTCGCGTAAATACGGGCTACGAACACCTTAGAAAGACCTCACGGAGGCCATTCTGCCTATAGCCCTAGGACCCTAGCGTAATCAATTGGCCTTAAAACCTACAACCAACCAACCTTAAAAAAGAATCGCTGGAAATATTGTAAGTGATTGTATCTATAAGATTTCTCGAAGTGCTAAAAAATCCTTATCGCTTCAAATCTTAAAGTTAGATCTCTTAGTACATTTTACCCCCATAAGCCAATTTCAGAAAATGAGGTAATGTCCAAAATCCCTTCACCACGTTTCAGAAAACTTTCAGAAATTCTAACGTGATTCCGAAATACTAGGAAGAATGTGGGGACTATGTACAGTATATTTTATCAAATAGAATAAAATTAAATGCAACAAAACATTTTCTAAAAAACGTTTTCCCGATTAAAATTTCAAAGTGGTCTAACTGGTTGCCACCCCCACCCTCCCTCCTATTTTTCCAAGCTGAATTAATTTTAAACCAAACAAGATTTCCCTCAAATTGATTAAGCATCTTTTTTAGAATTATCAGAGTTTCCAAGGGAGAATCTGAACATCACCCCCATGGTGTTAGGTATTTTGGAAAATTAAAGTGAATTCCTTGCAACATTCTACTTTATACATGTCCAATTTAAAAATAAAATAATATTAACATTTTGTTCAATCGACTGACCATTTAAAAATATGTATTTAATATTTCTTACCTAACGAAAATCTATGTGGTGAATGGAGCTCTTTAGAAACTTATTCATAACACTTTTTTACAAAAACTTTAGTACACAAATTATTTTATTAAGCATTTATTTTAAATGTTCTATTGAACTATTTAAGACATAGTTGAACTGTTGAACTAAAGGAATTGAATATTGAATAAAATAAAAAATCTTTTTTTTTTCCTCTTAGGACGGAGTTCTTCTAATCTCAATCTACGTTTAAAATGTTTGTGGCGTTTGCGTTCCTGCAAACTCCATCGTAACTTAAATACTTAGATTACTAAGAAAACCAGAGGCGTGGATTGAACAAACAATACAAGTTTATTTGAACCAGACTAACGGGAGTGCGGCCTGGAAAATAGACCTTAGCTCAGTCAGCGTATTACTAAATCAAAAATATATAAATCAACAATTTAATTATCTCAAATATCTCACCACAGCATATAGTCGAAGGTGTAGAGACGGTCGCACTCGTACTCCAATACTACGGCTTCACTATGGGACAGAGGATTCCCTTCTGACCCAGCTTGAACTTTCCGAAATTAGTAGACACTCACCAACACTCAACACTACTTAACTTCACGCCACTAAATCTCCACTACTCTACTTCTCAATATCCGTCAAACTAAGATTCATCACAACCACTATAATATCCTCCAACATCCACACCATCTACTAAAACCATCTCTATTTTTATACTTCTTCCTACACCCTCCTTTCACTACATTTCAATCCGTACTTTTAAATATCACTTCTAATTTAACTAATATTCAAAATCTAAGTCTTTTAATGCAGCACCCTGCCGACACAAAACTAGCTCGACCTCAACCTTCACCGAGTCACTGGCGACGGAGTGATTTTAACCGTCCCCACTTCCTACTTTGCTGGATCCAGCTTAATTAAAACAACTGTGGTGACGTTCTGACGTCTCAACCTCACAGTCCCCCTCCAAGAAAAAAAATTTAGTCGGGAAAATCCCCAACGGGTTTGATCGAGTAAATTTAAATAGCTTCATTCCATATCTAACTATCTCAAATCTCTGAAGTGTGAGTGCAGCCGTCACTTAAATTTTAACCGGGTGAGAAAAACTTAAAAACTAGTTGGCATAGGTGGACTCTGCTCAGTTCCCCATCATATTTATGTTCTCAGAAATTTCTAGTGCGAGACATATTATAATCATGTTAAAAGAAATGAATTTGACCAAAGCTTGATATTATGACAGAATGAAATCCCCGCCTAATAGGCTATCCACCGTCCACTTCGATATATTTCTCTTATTCTAATCTATTAATTTATTTTATCGGGGTCAATTCCGTTGTTTAGTTTTCATGCTACTATTTCCAGTGCAATAATCCTCAAAATCCATATTTATATGAAAAATTTACAATTTCGCTATGTTGATAAAATCGTAAATTACGAATAATTTACGAAATATTCCTATTAGAATATTTGTATTCAATCATGTTCAAATAAATATCATAAACGTAATTTTCAAGTTGTTTAATGTATTTAGTATCCTCAAAATGGAAGTTTATGCTCAATTTTACCTTATTCTGACATGTTAAGTAAATCGTAAATTCCAAATAACTTACGAATTTTTTAAATTGGAAAAATCATAGTCTAATGATATTCATGCCAGTACCCTAAATAATATTTCGAAAGTGATTTGACATCTTTACGATGAAAATATCCCCCAAGATTGACGTTTATGTGAAATTTTGCTCTATTCAGCCATGTTAAGAAATTCGTAAATTTCCAATAACTTACGAAATCTTTATATTGGAAAATTCATAGTCATTAATATTCATGCCAGTGTCCTAAATAATATTTCAAAAGTAGTCTGACATCTTTACGATGAAAATATCTCTCAAAATTGACGTTTATGTGAAATTTTGCCCTATACTGCCATGTTAAGAAATTCGTAAATTTCCAATAACTTGCGAAATTTCCAAAGTAGCATATTTATAGTTACTGATGTTCATTCCGGCATCAAAACTGATATTTTAAAACTGGTCTTATATTTTTCCAGTAAAAAGTTTCCATTAAATGCACGTTTAAGTGAATTTTTGTCCTATTCTCCCATGTTAAGAAAATCGAAAATTTCTAATAACTTACGAAGTTTTTAAATTCGAATGTTGCAAATGAATAGGGTTCTTGCCAGTATCGAAAGTAATATTTTAAAACTGATCTGACCTCTATGCGATTATTTGTTCGTAATATATCGTGTTAACAGACTAACAAACTAACGGACTAACACACTAACGGACTGACACACTGACACACTGACACTCTAACAGACACCCTACAGACAGACACCATAGAAATTCTGTCATTTTCGGATTCGTCACACCTGAAAACGTGTAGAAAAGTCAAAAAACCGAGGTCGAAAATTTTCACGATTACCTAAGTTCCCCATACCTATAGTATGATGGGGAACTAAAAAATTTGCTAAGTCCCTGAGCGAAAACTCGGGGACGCAAAAAAAAGTAATTTTAAATTTTAAATAAAATGCGTACTTTTACCCCGAGAACTCCGGGACTCTGACTGAGCTAAAACCAGGCTTACAGTAGGAGTTACACACGTCTCCCTGTTAAGCCAGGAAGGCAATTGTATGGCTTTAATGATATATTGTAGAATTATAAAGAGACTCGCATGTACAAATGCGATAATTTCTTGCTGTAGAATAGAGTCTGTTGCACAGATTGTTCATATCCCACAATTAATCTTTTTAATATATCTAAGTGAAGAAAAAAGTCTTTAATCAAATTTAATGGTATTAAATAGGATGGGGAACTTAAAAATCTATCCTGCAGATGAAGTGGCTAGCAGTTTAATTGTCGTCGGAAAAAGTAGACGTCGGAATGTGCAGGCTGTCCACATCCAGGAAAAAGAACTTTTTGACATCAGATTAAGAGATCTTTCACTTCAGATAAAAATACTTTTAACATCAGATTAAGAGAGATTGTCCATCAGAGTGTCTGAAATGGGAAAAACTTTTACAGTATGCATAGTAAAAAAAAAATAGTTAGAATTCATCTCTAGAAGAAACTGAGACATGTTCGTCTCCATTAACATAATAGATAGGTTACATACAGAAATATTTCTCCCTCCTTAGCTAAAGCATAAGCGAAAAACTGAGCAGTTAGTCTTTTTAATGTTATATGGTTAAACACGCTTTTTATGCTTATAGCTAAAAAAAACATTGTTTTTTTTCCCTCTAAAAGTACATACAGATAAACTTTTAGACAAATTTTCAAAAGTTTTACAAATACAAATATGCAGTTTATAAATACATCATTTATAGAAATAAAAAAGAAAAAGGGGGGGGGGGGAATTTACAAAGGGTCCAAAAAAACAGTTTATATTACCAGCTTTCTGCAGGTGATGGCTACAAGGTAAAAGAACTTAATACATCAACTTAATACATTATAGATATTTAAGAGAGAACTAAAATGTTGACATTGAAGCAGAACATTAATTTTGATTTGAAAGTTCATGGCTAAATTAAATTTTGTATTTTTAGTTGGGGAAAGTCCATAACTTTCGTAAGAGTTCTTAAAATATAAAGTCCCAAAAAGGCTTCAAAGTATGTCGAACATTTTGTACATCTTTGACAGAAATGCATTTGTAATAGAAAAAAAATATAGAACGGTATCACCTGATGTGAATTTGCAGCTGTAACTTCAGGAAGGTTAGAGGTCTTGGTGGATGTGCTCGATGTACTCGTCAGCTAGGCCACAGGGTTGCAGGCTTTCAGACCAGGGTCTAGGGCTATCCCAAAAGGCTTGTACAAAGGCTTGTTCCGCAGGTGATTCATATGGCTGAGCATGTTGTCGGAGTCTGGCTTGACGCCGGGTATTGAATCGGTGGTGTAAAGAGAACTCGTCCGTGCCGACCGAGTCAGGAGCTGCTAGGAATTTCTCCATGTGCCGTCCGCTTTAAAGCTTTAAAGGCAAAATACTTTTTATAAGTTTCATGTGCTAGAAAGGAACGTTCAGCAAAAGTGTCCCAATAAGTAGGTATAAAAATATTATGAATTATTACATTCAAATTAGGAAGGTCCACCGGACTGATACAAATTGTATCTAAACATATGGAGGTGGTTGAGTTATTCAGTGGCTGTTGACCCTCCTCACAAGAGCCGCTTACTCGTTTAACTGACGACTCTGGTTATTACGAGAGTTACGAAAATTTCTGTTATTTCTATCAGCTCGAGAAACGTTTTGAGACTGATTTTGATTAGGACGATCGTTCCGAGAATTTTGAAAGTTATTACGCCTTGGCTGCGGCGATTGATGTTCTTGTTGATAGCGATTGAAATTTTGAGGGGGAGGGGTGAAATTTTCACGCCTAGAATTTTGCATATTTCCATTACCCCGTTGGCGATTAAAGGTGTTTTCCGCCCTTGGAGGGTGTCGTTCTTGGTATTTGGCTAAAGTTTGAAACAGGCTGTCGTAAGAAGTGACAGGTTTCAGATCAAGATAACCTTGGATTGGAATAGTCAATAGCGGGGTTATAATTTCCATTGCAGCGGCAAAAGATAAAACTAAATCCAGCTGCTTTATAATGTCGAATTTACGTAACAAAAATGTGGTAGGTTTGTCATAAAACGACATCTTTGTCGTATAAAGTTCTTGACGGAGTTTGGTTTTATCCACAATAGAAGAGAATGAATTTTTAATTTTGAGCTTCAAATCCTCATACGTAGGATTTTGGCCTAGAGCTCTAGAGGCAATGGTGTCATACCAGATTTTAGCATCTCCTTTTAAGGAATATTTTAATAAATTAAATTTATCAGCCTCGTCAATTTTACATATATCAAAATACTGTTCAAGATCTTCAAAAAATTTAAGTACATTGTTTGAGCCAGTAAAATAAACCCGAGTGGGGGGGGGGGGGGGATGTCCAACTGAGTTGGGCGCCACTGTGGCGTCACTGTGGCGTTTGCGTTCCTGCAACTCCATCTTAACTTAAATACTTAGATTACTAAGAAAACCAGAGACGTGAATTGAACAAACAATACAAGTTTATTTGAAGCAGATTAATGGGAGGGCGGCCTGGAAAATAGATCTTAGCTCAGTCAGCGTATTACTAAATCAAAAATATATAAATCAACAATTTAATTATCTCAAATATCTCACCACAGCAGATAGTCGAAGGTGTAGAGACGGTCGCACTCGTACTCCAATACTACAGCTTCACTATATGGGACAGAGGATTCCCTTCTGACCCAGCTTGAACTTTCCGAAAACTAGTAAACACTCACCAACACTCAACACTACTTAACTTCACGCCACTAAATCTCCACTACTCTACTTCTCAATATCCGTCAAACTAAGATTCATCACAACCACTATAATATCCTCCAACATCCACACCATCTACTAAAACCATCTCTATTTTTATACTTCTTCCTACACCCTCCTTTCACTACATTTCAATCCGTACTTTTAAAAATCACTTCTAATTTAACTAATATTCAAAATCTAAGTCTTTTAATGCAACACCCTGCCGACACAAAACTAGCTCGACCTCAACCTTCACCGAGTCACTGGCGACGGAGTGTTTTTAACCGTCCCCACTTCCTACTTTGCTGGATCCAGCTTAATTAAAACAACTGTGGTGACGTTCTAACGTCTCAACCTCACACGTTGTCGCCAGTTTTTCGATGGTTGGACATTTATGGAAAATATAATTGAATAATTTTAAAGCGATGTTATTTGAGAAAAAAAAAGTAATCTGGTGTATCACTCACACGACTTTCTCTTACCCTGAAAATTAATACTATAAATACAGGCTGGAGATTAAGAGGTAAGATAACGATGTTATGTAAAAGTATGTTAAACAATTCAAATTAGGCTTCCGGAGAGTTTTATATGATAATTAGTTTTGTGTGAGGGAGGCTACCGCCCCTCTCAAGATTTTTTTTCTAAGTTTTTTTTTTTTTTTTTTTTTTTTTTTTTGTTAAAAGTAAAAAAAAAAAAAAAAAAAAAAAAAAAAAAAACCGATAACTTTGTTTTAAATTATCGCAGATCGATGGTTCAACCATTCGTTTTAAAGGTATTGGCGAGCTCTTTTGAAAGATACCCATCATGAAAATTTACTCCCCTCGAGGGGGGACTTCCACCCAGGGGGGTGGGGGGAGACGAGGCTCCTACATACACACAAAAAAAAAAAAAAAATCTAGTTGACTATCATGAAAAACGACAGTTTTTTGATTGACGCAAGCGGAGGGACAAATGGGACGCTGCAAACTCATATATACGGCTAGTTTGACATCAAAGAGATTCGTAAAAGCCGACACTTAATATCTCAGCAAATATGCCATATTTTGTTCTGATCTTTTCAAAATAATCTTTTATCTTCAGTCTTAATCTATCCTGAAAATTTTACATTTCTACATGCAAAATGTTTTGAGATCTGAATCTCAATTTTAAGCCAAAATGGGAAAACGGTTGGTGTAATAGACTGGAATTCTGAAAAATATCTCTATAACGGCTTGAAGGATTTTCATATAATTAATATATGTTGTTAATAGGATCTTTCTGAATCTAGTAACGTTTTCGGTTTTTTCAGGGAAACTCTTGTTTTTTATATAAATCGCTTTAAATATGGAACTATATTACTCCGCCAATTACATGTGTTTCTTCGGGTGAAAACGCTGTTCTGCGGTTCTTACTTGTGAGGTATGTGGGCTGGTTGATTGACCGACTTCAATGCAGCCAATGAATTATTCAGATTTTTTTTTTTTTTTTTTTTTTTTTTTTTTTAACGCAAAAGTACTTTATTACATGTTTAAAATATTTATTGCATATATACTAAGTCAAATTCACTTAAATATATTTTCTCTTCTGTTATGAAAAAAATATTTAGATAATATTTTAAATAAGGAAGTATTTTGTAATTTTAGATATTCCATTTTATCATAATAAGGATGAATTTACAATTTTTTAAAGCGAAAATTTTTTTAATCATTCATGAACATCGATTTTATAATAGCTCAATGATTTGCGATTCATATTCATGCATCATTCCGCGTCGGTAATGGAAAAAAGGCCGAGGTTAGATACCCGGCAGCCGGGTTTATATTATAGACCCGGCAGTCTTCTACGCTTGCGCAGTAGGACTTCCGGGCATGGCATACTTGATCTATAGATAAAGTGCCGGGTGACACAAAGAATGAATACTTTTTGAATGATTCTTATCACAAACAGAGATATACGTAAAAGTAAACAATAAACAAATCAAATGAATAAGCGCTAGTATGTTAAAAATCAGCAAACAAATAAATAGTGCTTGTTAGTAGCTTTGAATTTTGATTTATGTGTAGATATGCATTATAAGAAACATGTATAATTTATTAAAATTGCGCGAACTAAAACGTATAAGACAACTAACTACCAATAACCATGTACAATTGTTAATTAGATAGATGTTCTAGTGGAAAAATATTTGTAATTACTTATTAAATATCTGGAACCATCATGAAATGTAATGTACTAAATTACAGCAATATTTATTTGATAGTATTTGTTTAGTGTTTTTTGATGATTGTGAAAATCTGTGTAATAAAATATATTTATAATCCTTAATAAATTTATGTTAGCAAATTAAGAAAACTGACAGATTTTATTATTTTAAATTGTTCATTTAAAATCTTTAGCATCGATAATTAATACTTTTTTTTTTTAAATATATATCTACATATTCATAGAATACATTGGACTAAGCTATATGCTCTTAAAGAAAATTCTTTTTTTTTCCTTTTTTTATAAGGAAAAAAATAAACAAAAGTATGAACATCATATATATACATATATATATATATATATATATACTAATTATAAAATTATTGGGTTAGACTATATTTGAGGGTGCCCCTTGTTTCTCGCCAAGTTGTGATCACAGTAAATATATTTTTACCACTAAGGTTAGCCTATTTATATGTATAGGTTATATGTATATAGTGTTATAGGTTATTAACAAAAATCGCCAGTTTCGCCAAGGGGGCACCCTCAAATATATTTATACCAATTCTTGAAATAATTGATATTTTTTTATTACTATATGATATTCATGCTTTTTGGCGACATATATACACAGCTTTCATTTCAGGATATATGTTTTGGTATCATTAAGAAATAAATATTGTATTTGTAAATATAATTTTTTCTGTGAGGGGCTCATGTTTATTACAATTTTTGTATTGTTCTTAACTTAGAATAAGATACTTCTAATTAACAGTATATATCAGTAATTGAGAGAAAATACACCTAAATAATTAAAAGCATTTAAAAACAGACACTTCAAATCTCAAATGAGACTCATCATCAGTGCAACAAAAACTAAAATAAAAAAATCCCTTTTACAGGACCTGCTTCAGAAACAGCATTAGTAAAGGCCCAAATCTTTTTTTTTTTTTTTTTCTTTTAACTGCTTGACACTAACTAAATTCATTTTAAAAACATTAAGAAACAGCCTTTTTATTGTTTGAAAAAATGTTATGTATATATATTTAGAGAGAAAGAAATTTTAATTTTGATTATTTATTTTAACAAAATATGAATTGTTTTCCCACAAACTAATATACTGCTAATAAGTTTAACATTTCTTTTCTTTCCTTTTTTTTTAATGTTTGAAATACACACTATTTCCCATGCTATATCTAGCTATATGGTAAAAACAAACCTTCATGTACACTTATCTTTAATGCAATTTTCATATTCCTTTTTTGAGAATAGATATTTATTACAATTGAACTGATCTAAGTATTTCAATATATATATGTGTGGGTGTGTGTACACATTAAAATACCGTTTATACATTTTTCAGAGGATTGGCGTATAACAATAAAAATAAATAAATAAATCTCTGATTATTATAGATTTAATAGCACTGGAGTAAAATTTATGGTAAATGCTAATTATTAAAGTTTTTAAAGATGGTAACTAGTGTATTACTTTGTAGTAGAATGTATATTTGAAGATATTAATTTAATTTAAAAAAAAAAAGTTTTTTAGATTATTGTCGTAAAACTAAGAAAATTTACATACATATTTATTAAAATATAACAGTATTAATTATATCTTCTTCAAAACTATTTAAATTAAAAAGTAAAATTTAAAAAATAGATATTTATCTATTCGTTTAATGTTCAAGCCTTGCTAAGTTTAAAAATTTTCCCTTAATTTTTAAGCCCCACTAGTGACCAAGTGGTTCTGCACTCAGAGCTGGGAGAAGTGCTGGGTTTGATCCCACATCCTGCTCATCTACCTAGCCATCCTGTAATTTCGTGCTCTCCTAAACTAACGTGAATACAGGCTAGGACCCTTTAGAAAGATACAGAGGACACTCCACCTGACCTGTAGACTTAGGAACCTAAAGTAGTTACAGTCGGCAGCAAAATAATTGAAGCTTTAACAATAATTCGTATTTAAAAAATGTGCACCTAAAACTGTTTTGTTAAGAAAATATTTGTCGAGTCATGATCTTAGTCTTTTGCTGTTTATAAAAAAAGTAAGTTGATGATAAAAATTAGCAATCAAACTTTAAAAAACAAAAAATGAAGAGTGTCAATTTTTGTTTTAATAATTTTGATGCCGACTGTAGTCAGCCATAAGCCATACTACCTCTTAATTTCATATCGTTGTTGTTCAAATATATGTCCTGAATGTATATAAATATTGCTTTATGGATTCACTAAAAATTTAATTTATAAGAAATATTTTATGTTTAAATAGTGCAATTAAATAAGAATTCCAAATTAAAAAAAAAAAAAATTCAATTATGTTTTAAAGTCTAAATTAAAATGTAAACTAAGATAGATACGCAGATGTGTCTACAAGATGTCATTATAATTTTTATAAATTTTACTCTAAATTTAGTGGTGTTAAAACATGTTTAAAAATTAAAATTAATTTTTTATTTAAATACTTTTGAAAAAAATTTAATATTTTTTATATAGTATACATATATATGTATAATATATACAAATTATTGAATATTTACACTATCACTTTCTATCATAAATATAAGATTATAAAACAGAGCACAAACAAAATAAAACAATTTGCATATGTGCGTTCAGCTTCTGTTTACTGCTATTTACTCGTGCTCTAACCTACCATTTCAGATAGGCTGAATTAATGAACCTCAATTACATTTTGAGCGGCACTAGAGGCGAGTTAATGGAGGATAGAATTTCTATTCAGTGAAAGGCAGAGCAGCGAATAAGTTGGTAGAGCCCCTCTGAAGTTGATAAACAAAGTGAGTCAGGTGTTGATAAGCGGAGCGAGTAAGGAGCAGAGTCTGCTAGTTTAGTTTAAAAAATAAAAAAATAAAAGCTATTTTCTGGAATTTTTCACTAAGTTGAACTTCATTTTCTGCTGAACAAATATAACCTAATGAGAATTTTAAAAGAGAGAGAGAGAGAGATTTTTATTTCTATATGATTTTCAGAGAAATTAGTGTAAAAGCATTTAATTTGTCAAGAGGCCAAATAAACAAAAAATATGAAATCTTTATTTATTTTAATACACAAAATTTATCTATATATTAATTTGAAATATGTTTTTGTCTGTCTCCACTATATTGAGCGAACTACTTGGAGTAAAAATTTGGTTGAGGTGTCTAAAAAAAGGTCTTGGTCTGTAGATGTGCTATGAAAAGAGAAAAATATAAAAAAAGTCGAACGTCCCCCCCCCCCGGGTTAAAAACATGTTTACGAGCTTAACTAAGCTCCAAATTACCTCACGGTGAAGAAATTGCACATATGGGGACTAGAGTCGAACATTAAAAAATCAATTTCTGCGAATTTAGAATTTTCGATTTTAAAGGGGGGGGGGAAGGGGGAAAGTAGATTTGGAGGAGGGGGAAATTAGTTTGAGAGGGAAATCCGTTCTAGACCCACACATGTAGCACCTCATTTTAAAGGTCTTGAAATTTCATGTCGATTGGTCGAATATAGCGCGACCCCTGGTGGAGAAAAATGGAACTAGGTGATTTTGCTGTAGACCCTATCATGTTACATCTTATTTTAAAGGTCTTGGTATTTCCTGACCGTTGGTGATGTTCGTACAGAACACACTGTGCCCCCTGGTGGGAGAAAGTGCAACTAAAGGATTTTGCAGTTGACACCACCATGTGACACCTTATTTGAAAGGTCTTGGAAATTCAAGGTGATTGGTGATGTTCGTATGCAACATACTGTGCCCCCTGGTGGAGGAAAATGAATTTCACAGTGCGTGTGTAGCATGCCTGCTATACGGTGAGCAGCCACAGGCGGCGGAAATACGATTCAGAGGTTCGTTCGGTTCAAGATTAATTTTTAAGAATTTTTTCATGCTATTAGCGACTTGCATATGCGCTGCCGCAGGCAACGGGGTCATGAGCCCGAATTCCGTTCGGTTTGAGGTAATTTTTTTGTTACATATGATTATTTGTTTCGCGATGCTTTCATTTAAAAATAGAAATTCAAACAAAATAGAGTTAAAGATATTAAATCATACAAATTTAAAGTTCATTTAAGGTTATTATCATGGGCCCGAGCAACGCCGGTCGGGTTCGTTTGGTTCCAGGTTAATTTTTTGGAATTTTTTCATGTTATTAGCGGTCCGTGTATGCGCTGCCACAGGCACCGGGGTCAGAAGGCAGAGTTACATTCGGTTCGAGGTAATTTTTTTTTTTGTTACAGCTGATTTTTCTTTTGCGATGCTATGCTTTTATTTAAAAATAGATATTCAAACATAATCGAGTTAAAGATATGAAATCATACAAATTTAAGGTTATTATCTTGTGCCCGGGCAACGCCGGTCAGGTTCGTTTGGTTCCAGATTAGTTTTTGGGAATTTTTTTATGTTATTAGCGGCCGGCGTATGCGCTGCCGCAGGCACCGGGGTCACAAGGCAGAGTTTCGTTCGGTTCAAGGTAATTTTTTTGTTACATCTGATTATTTTTTTCGCGATGCTTTTATTTAAATATAGAAATTCAAACAAAATCGAGTTTAGGATTTTAAATCATACAAATTTAAGGTTATTATCATAGGCCCAAACGACGCCGGGCGGGTCAGCTAACATGTAGTCACAGTATTAAACGAAATAGAAAATAAAAGATAGCAACTGTTTATTTGACAGTACTTTGTAGAAAGTGGTGTCGTATATAGTATTTCTATTTATAAGCATTTTTCCGAATTTCTTTTTTCTAGTAAAATGTCGTAAGTTATATTAGATGTTTTAACTTGAAATACATAAAATTGAATAATGTTGCGAACGATTTTTGAAACATTACGGTCAATAAAGTGACCGTCAAATCCGACGGGTTCCAGCTAGTCTATATATTAATTTGAAACATGTTTTTGTCTGTCTCCACTAAATTGAGAGAACGGCTAGGTGTAAAAATTTGGTTGAGGTGTCTAAAAAAAGTTCTCGGTCTGTAGATATGTTATGAAAAGAGAAAAGTAAAAAAAGGCGAACAGTTCTCCCCCTGGGGGGGGGGGCAGGTGTTAAAAACCCGTTTACGAGCTTAACTCAGCTCCAAATTACTTCACGGTGAAGAAATTGCACATATAAGGACTAGAGTCGAATACTAAAAAAATCACTTTCTGCGAATTTGGAATTTTTGATTTTAAAGGGGGGAAAAATAGATTTGGAGGTGGGGGGAAAGTAGTTTGAGAGGGAAATCCGTTCTAGACCCACACATGTAGCACCTCATTTTAAAGGTCTTGAAATTTCATGTCGATTGCGGATATTCGTATACAATATAGTGCACCCCCTGGTGGTGAAAAAGGGAACTAGGTGATTTTGTTTTTGACTATTATGTTACACCTTATTTTAAAGGTATTGGTATTTCCTGACCATTGGTGATGTTCGTACAGAACACGCTGCACCTCCTGGCGGTGGAAAGTGCAACTAAATGATTTTGCAGTCGACACCACTGCGTGACACTTTATTTGAAAGGTCTTGGAAATTCAAGGCGATTGTTGATAAAGGTCTTGAAATTTCATGTTGATTGAGGATGTTTGTATACAATATAGTACGCCCCCTGGTGGTTAAAAATGAAACTAGGTGATTTTGCAGTAGACCCTATCATGTTACAACTTATTTTAAAGGTCTTGATATTTCCTGACCATTGGTGTTGTTCGTATAGAACATGCTGTGCCCCCTGGTGGTGGAAAATGTAACTAAAGGATTTTGCAGTTGACACCACCATGTGACACCTTATTTAAAAGGTCTTGGAAATTCAAGGCGATTGGTGATGTTCGTATACAACATACTGCACCCTTTGGTGGAGGAAAGTGGATTTTGTAGCGCGTGCGTAGCCTGCCTGCTATACGGCGCCGAAGCCACAGGCAGCGGACACACGAGTCGGAGGTTCATTCGGTTCAAGGATAACTTTTGAGAATCTTTTCATGTTACTAGCGGCCCGCATACACGCTGCCGTAGGCAGAGTTCGAGTCAAAATCGAGTTAAAGATATAAAATCATACAAATTTTAGGTTCATTTAAGGTTATTATCACAGGCCCGGGCGGGTCAGCTAACATGTAGTCATAGTATTAAACAAAATAGAAAATAAAAGATAGCAATTGTTTATTTGGAGTCAGTTTGACGTCACATTGATAGTATTTTGTAGAAAGTGATGTCGCATATAGTATTTCTATTTATAAGAATTTTTCCGAATTTCTTTTTTTTAAAGTGAAATGTCGTAAATTATATTATATGTTTTAACTTGAAATACATTTAAATAATGATGCGATGATTTTTGAAACATTACGGTCAATAAAGTGACCGTCGAATTTGACGGGTTCCAGCTAGTTAATATTATAAATATAAAATGTATTTTTTTTTTTCCCTTGGTGGTGTGTATGCAATTTATAGACAATATACAAGGTAGTTGAATACTTAAGTCAATATATTCATTCCTGTCATATGGAATTGATGGAAGTAGTTTAATAAATTGTACCATTTTCAGAAAAAATAATAATTAAAACGCTTCCATCTGCACAAGATTTACAGGCCCGAACTGGCTCCTTTGGGGGCCCTCGGCTAGAAATCAAAAGAAGGTCCGTCATGCTTTTATATGAAAGAAGAGATTAAAAAAAAGTCTTGTCGTTAAATTTAAATTCTTTTTGTACAGAAATTTATATCTATACTTAAAAGAGAAAAAATAAACTTTTTTTTTTTTTTTTTTTTTTTTTTTTTAATTAAGTACGACAGGACTACTTCTTTCAGACAGCAATTTTGCATTGTTACCATTTTGGGATGTTCCACTTCCAGTATGGCAGGATGTCTGTCAATATCCAAATTTATCATTTAATTTCTTAAACTATCTTAAACTATTTAGAAATTTTACTGATAAATTCATAAACCGTGAAAATTCATTTTATATAGTTTGGAGTTAAATTTTTTTTTATACCAACTATGTGAAAAATGCCAGAACCGGGTCATCTGCTTAACGTGCAGATGCTCTTCCACTGAACTACTCTAGCCAATAACCAACTCGACATTTCTCACATAATCATTACATCTACATTTGCAGATATGGTGATCTTGCCAATGGTTTATATGGGATAAATGTTGTGCTGGTTATCAGCCAGGGTGGCTCAGTATAACAGCATCTGCACGTTAAGTGGAGGACCCGGATTCTATTTCCGACTCCGGATTTATTCACATAGTTAATATAAAAAATCAACCTTACACTCCAAACAACTTAAAATATTTTGTGAAATCTGCAAAAACCTTTACATTTTTAAAAACCTACTCTTAAGTTAAAGATTCTTCATCGATCGCATATAGAAACCAATTGACGATCTTTGTATTCGAGACTATCAATGTTCATAAATTGGATGGCTTCTGGATATATGTTGGCTATATCCTTCCAAATGTATATTGATGATGGTTTCTGGATATTGTTGGTGATATCTTCTGCGATAATTGATAATGGCTTTTGCATATTTGATGGCAATATCTTCCAAATATATATTCATAATGGCCTTCTGAATATTTGTTGGCAATATCTTCAGAATGCAAATTCAAGGTGGCTTCTTACTATGTGTTGGCGATATCTTTCTGAATATGTATTAATTATAGCTTATGAATATTTGTTTGTGATAACTTGAGGATACGTACAGATTATGATTTCTGAATATTTATTGCCGAGGCCTATAGGTTATACATGAATTATGACTTCTAAATATTTGTCAGCTATCTTGGTAAAGTTTCTATACATCTTTGTTTTTTGGTGTGGGTGTGTTACAAGATTGTAATATATAAATCAGTCTTGTTGTACTGAATTAAATTCTGTCAAAGATTTTTTTTTTTTTTTTTTTCAAAAAAGGTAATTTCTGGCAGTTGGCCAGCAGGCCATCTTGGCTGTTTCTGAGATCAATGTAAATCCAAAGAGAAACCATAACTAAAATTTACGTGTGTGTGTGTGTGTATGGGGGGAAGGGGTTAGCAAATTATATTATCTTCCCAAAGTATGTGATTATTTTGCTGAAAAATCAGTGAAATCACTGCTTTATTTATTTATTTTTTCTGCAAATTCCTGAAATAAGATTATTTTGCTATTAATCATAATAAAATTTGTACTATTTTTAAAGTTCATTCCATAAATAAAAGTTTATTTTAGTATACGACACAATTTCTGTTTTTTTTTTTTTTTTTGGTAGCAAGTTTCTGAAATACGCAATATTTTCGCAGTTGATTGGGAAATTATGGGTTCATTTAATTGCTGTTAAATACGTTACAGCTAAATGCTGAAATTAGGGGTAATTTTTGCTGAATAATGAATATTTCGGCATTACCCGGAGTAAAACTTTTTTTTTTTTTTTTTTTTTCGTGCGGTGTACCATCTACTTATGCCTGAATCGTAAAACTTTGCCGCTGCATGACGAAGGTAGCTTAAAACCACTTCTTTCAGTTCCTCGTGGGTTGTGAAATGCGTCCCACCCAGGTGTTTCTTCAACACAGGGAAGAGATGGTAATCATCATTCTTCCACTTTCGCAATCATTTCGCCCGAAACTGATGGCCGACCAGAATGTTTTTTGTCATGGACGTCTGTCTTGAATTCTCTGCACTATTTGTGCACATGTTGCACGCTCATACACTTTTCCCCGCACAGTGCACACAGTTGGGAATGAATGTTCACCGGTGCAGCGTTTTTTGCACACAAAAAATGAATCACAGAGCGTAATTCGCAGCTGGCATGAGAAGCGAGTGGGAGCTTCATCTCTCACGGCCACAAAGACAAAAATGAACGTCACCGACCACTCGTCGGGGCGGGGACTGGAGCTCAGCTATATGCCAGTGTCGCCAAAACCAGCTTAACAGCATTCATAGCATCCGCAGCTCCTTGGGAACCTTATTTTATGGACAAGCCTCGTATTAATCAACATTTTAAATGTGGGGGAAAAAAAAAAAAAAAAAACTTTGACATTTATTAACTTTACATAAAAGTCAAATTCTGCCCAAATCCAAGTGTTTTAAACCATGATTTTAAAAAATTGAATATTACTAATTATTAGAAAATTAATTTTCACCTGATTTACATGTTTTAAAGTCTCCTGGGTCCAAAAAAAAAAAAAAAAAAAAAAAAAAAAGGGGGGGGGGGGAGCAAAAAATTAGAAATTCCGTTAGACTGTTCAAATTTGTTATATATAGGTTTTGGGGGCCTACAAGTCGAATGAGGATATCTTCGAAAGTGTAAAGTTATTAGGGGGCGGGGCAAAAACTAGAAATTGAGTTACACTGTTCAAAATTGGTATATATATGTTTTTGGCATGTACGAGTCAAATGAGAATATTTTCGAAAGTGTAAAAGTATTAGGGGGGCGGGCAAAAATTAGTAATTGAGTTAGTCCGTTTAAGATTGGTATACATAGGTTTTGAGGAGCTACGAGTCGAATGACGATATTTTTGAAAGTGTAAAATTATCAGGCGGGAGGGGGGTTCATAAAGGCAGCAGGGGAGAAAAAATTAGAAAATGAGTTAGACCGTTCAAAATTAGTGTACATAGGTTTTCGGGATCTACGAGTCGAATGAGTATATTTTCGAAAGTGTAAAATAATTAGGGGAAGGGGGGGGGGTGATAAAGGCAGCAGTAGAGAAAAATTAGAAAATGAGTTAGACCGTTCAAAATTGGTATATACAGATTTTGAGGGCCTACGAGTCGAATGAGGATACTTTCGAAAGTGCAAATTAGCAGAAAAAGGGGGGTGAAGGGGACAAAAAATTAGAACATGAGTTAGACCATTCAAAATTGGTACATAGAGGTTTTTGGGGCCCACAAGTCGAATGAGGACATTTTCAAAAGTGTAAAATTATTAAGGGAGGCGGAAAGGGGGGCAAAAAAATTATAAATTCCGTTAGATCGTTCAAATTCGGTATATATAGGTTTATGAGGTATTGGGGGGGGGGGGGGGGCTAAAAAGTTTAGAAATTTAGTTAGACCGTTCAAAAAGGGAATAAATAGGTTTATGGGGCCTACAAGTCGAATGAAGATACTTTCGAAAGTGTAAAATTATTACGATAGGAAGGGTGCAAAAATTTAGTTAAGACCATTCACAATTGGTATATTTAGGTCTTGGGGACCTACGAGTTGAATAACGATATTTTCAAAAGTGTAAAAAATTTAGGTGGGGCAATAAGGGGGCAGGGGGTAAAAAATTAGAAATTGAGCTGACCGTTCAAAATTGGTATACATAGGTTCATGGAACCTACAAGTCGAATGAGGGTATTTCCGAAAGTGTAAAATTATTAGGGAACAAGAAGAGGGGTGGGGTGGGGGGGTAAAAATTAGAAATATAGTTACACTGTTCAAAATTTGTGTATATAGGTTTATGGGGATTACAAACTGAATGAAGATATTTTAAGAAGTGTAAAATTGTTAGGAGGGGCAGGAAGGATAGTGAAGAAATACTTGCACACAGCGCTTGTATATATGCATTTGTGCACAAGTTTACGCTGCAGAAGGCAGTGGGCACCTGGAGCACAATTTTTCACGATCAGAATTTTTTTTTTTTTGCACATGATAAAAATTAATGCAATTTTGAGAATTCATTAATTATAGTGATTCATTTAAAAATAGTGACCAGCGATGCAGGCGTAGCCTGCTGGTAAATATATAAATTCAGTACAGGACCAATTATCTCTATTTCATCCAAATAAAATTATCATTTTTATAACATTTTGTAGTGGTGTGCTCTATTGACTTTTTCAGATTTAAAAGCTATCTTTTTAGTTTACATTATCCGAATCTGCTATACTAATATAGCAATAATATAACATTTAGAATTTGAAAAATTACCTTTAACTTGTACCCCCTACCAAATAAATAAATATACTATTTTAAAATATAACAAAATTAAATGGAATTATTATTATTATTTATTATTTCTTTTACTTTTAATTGTTTCAGATTACAAAGCTAAACCATTATTATTTAAAAAATTAAATAATAATGCTTCTGTAATTAAAAAAAAAAAAAATACACTTGAAGTTAATTGTTTGAAAATATAATTCTGAATAACTGGATTCCAGATAAACGGTCCCATACTGTATTTAACATTTGTGGCATATTTCTAGAGTCAGTTTTTGAAGTAGTACCTTTTTTTTCTGATTAGCAGCAAAAATAATTACTTTATCTCTACTTAGCAAACAAGTGATAAAACCACTCGTTAAACTCACTCGGCAATCACTCATTGCCCAAATAAGTGATAAAATCTTTTATTTAGGCATGAAAGGGTATATTTTGTTAAAATTTAATAAAACTACATATTTTGGCAATTGACTGCAAGAATATTTTATTTTGAATTTATTGTTTATTTCAGTAATCACTAAAAAATAAAAAGGAAAAAACATATTTCAGCAATAGCCATGAGATTAAAAATAAATTTTATCAGTGAAATGATCCTGCTTATCATACGTGATTTTGTTTATCACTCATAAAAAAACACAGAAACACAATTCTATTAATTCTTTTGAGAAATATCATATTTCAGTTTTCAAATTTTAAACAGCATACAAAATTTAAAGATTAGCCGTAAAGTAAAAGTCTACTTTAAAAATTAATTGCTATTACATTAATTTTAACAATTAGCGGTAAATGATTCAATATTTCGAATTAGTCACAAAATTATAGCATGCATTGAAAATCTTTATTTATTTTATTTTTTTCAAGTGAATTTTAATGATAATTAAGATCAAATGTAAATTTCTTAAGAAATGCTGAAATAATCACTTGGCTCAGCTTTTCTTTAAAATCAGAATAGGTGGAAAATAAATCTCTAACCCTAATCTCGGCCATTTTTTTTGGACAAAACTAAATAACCAGTTATATCACCTTATTTAACAAAAAACAAAGAAGAAAATAACGCAAAAAATTATAACAAATAACGCAAAAATATAACAAATAATGAAACAAATATTTAAGAAGAAAAATCAAGAGAGCTAAGCATGGCGTGGTAAACACAGAAAAGAAAAATATGTAAGAGTCGTTCATTTTACTGGCAGATGAATCATGAATCACACGGCAGTCATACTGCGCAAGCGCCAAAACTGCCGGGGATGTAATAGGGACACGGCTGCCGGGTATCTAACCACTCCGTGGAAAAAAACAGCAAATGAGTTTTGGCGCCATCTATCGTTTTTTATTTAAAACATACACTTCCGTAAATACATATACAATATTTTCTTTTTTAAAAATAAAAATCTCTTCTGAAAATACAGTTAGAGTTTATTCATTTATTTATTTTTCAGACTTTGAAATGATACATATTTTAAATATTAACATAATAAAATTTTATTTATTATTATTTAAAGCAATAATGACCAGGGGATGAAACAATGCTTACACGGTTTATTAGAAATAATATTATTTCATGAATTTTATTAAAATTCCTGAAAAATATGTCAAATATCAATTATTAAAAAACACGTCAAAATAAATAAATAACATCTTTACTTTGAAGCCCATAATAATGTATTTAAAAAATATTATTCTTTCTTTTCTTCTTTCTTTTCTTTTTATCTTTTATTAATTTCTTCATGAAGAATTCTATTTCATAAATATATTTACAATTACAATAAACAAAAAAAGTCCTCCTTTAATTTTAAATAACTATTTCTACCTCTTTCTAAACAAGATTTTTTTTTTTTTAAGGGAAATGAAAATAATTATAATAATAGTAATAATAATAATAACAATAATAATAATAAAGTTAAATATATGTGTAATGATTTTAATATAAACTATTAGATGGCGCCACTACATTTATTTATTTTTCTTAAAAAAAGAAAGAAAGTAAAAACTTTTAATTGCTTCGAAACATGTAGAAATAATTATTTAAAATTAAAGGAGGGTTTTTTGTTTATTCTAGTTGTAAATATATTTATGAAATAGAATTTTTACGCAGAAATTTAATTTACTTTTTTTTTTTTTTTTTAAGCTTAACTTATATTTTCCATAAAAGTTTTCTCCAGGTGATTTTATCTTATTTTTTAAATTATAGAAATGTAAAGCTTAATTTATATTTTGTCTATTTTTCCCCCAAACGTTTTATATGAAAATATATATGAAGTAATTTTTACCTGCAATTTTGATGAAAATTTAAATTGTGAATATTGGAGCATACTTAGCCTCAAAAGGGGAAACAAAATATACAAATTTACATTTTAAACATTTACTTGATTTTTTATTTTATTTATTTATTTATTTATTTATTTATTTTTAAGAGTCTGAGAATTCCAGTCAATAATTTTTTCTAGTGCGAGGCTTCTCCATTTTGTTTCCAAGTGGCAGGCTACTTGAAAATTTGTCAGTATGATACCGTTTGAAATACTGAATTAATTCACACTAAATTTGTAGTGTAGATTTTTCTTAGAAATGTATTTGATATGTTTATTTGCCAACTTAATCTATCCTCGTGTTTCCCTGTGCTAGCACACTGAAAATTTCAAATTTACATTAGAAAGGTTTTATGAACCGATTTGCTTAAAACTCCATATATACAAGTCTTCATTAATAAATCCGCTAAGTCCATTAATAAATTGTAGCTGCCATTTTGAAAAAAAAAATGGTGGCAACTTCATAAGAAAAGATAAATTACTTTACCCTTCCTAGGAGCCAGAAGGACTTATTTTAATTTTTTGATCAATAACCACTAAAAAGTAATGATATCAGTTCAAAAAACCCTTAACGGCTTAAAAGTTTGTGACGCCGCTACTTTATGGCTATAAGAATTTGAAACATGAGTCTTAAAAATAATGATATCAAATTTTAAGTGACGCTTTGTAATTAGTTAAAGTATACATAGATTTTCTTATTTGATAATTTACTTTTATCTTTTATTTATATTTATAATGCAAACGTAATATTTTTAACTTCAAGATCAGACAGATATATAAAATACACTCACTGATGCCTTTTCATTCGCATTTCAAATTCAAAATAACCGTTTTAAAAGGAATTATATAAAAATTCCAGTGGCATCTCGGTGTTATTTTAAAAGATATGTTTTCAGATTCCATTAAAATTACTTTTGTTTCGTCTAATAAAGTATATTTACACATTTAAACAGTGCTTTTAATTTTCAAATATACTGTCAAATAATTATACTTTCACTGAGTTTGCATTATAAAGTAAAATTATTTATTTCAATAAATTGATTTATCTTTTGCGTCACGCTATCCAAAACTGTAAGTAAAATTTGTGTAAATGTTTTCTTTACGTCACACTACCTCTTTGAGTAAATTTTCACTTAGTTGGATACTATGATACTATGTTTTGGATAGCGTGATGCAAAAGATAAATCAATTTATTGAAATAAATAATTTTACTTTATAATGCAAACTCAGTGAAAGTATAATTATTTGACAGTATATTTGAAAATTAAAAGCACTGTTTAAATGTCTAAATATACTTTATTAGACAATTTGATATCATTATTTTTAAGACTCATGTTTCAAATTCTTATAGCCATAAAGTAGCGGCGTCACAAACTTTTAAGCCGTTAAGGGTTTTTTGAACTGATTTCCATTACAAAAAATATATATTCGTTTAATTTGGTTTAGGGCAGTCTATGGACGTTAAACTGTACTTACCTGCAATTCCCCCCATAGACGTAATGTATTAGAATTATCTTGATTGTCCCTGTACACGAACCATTTGCTTGATCTTAACGAAAAGCTTACTGTAGCATCCCTATATGATAAACATTTAGAATACCAAGTTTGAACTTTCTCCCATAATTTGTTTTTGAGATATGCTGATAACAGACAGACACACACATACAGACACACACACAGACATACACACAGACCATTTGCTAAAAACATGATTTTCGTATTCAGGGAACCTCAGAACATGTAAATATAACAAAAACTCGCGTTCGAAAATTTGACCCAAAAACAATACTTTCTGTACTCTATGGGTAAGAGAAAGTAAAAAAAAAATTGACCCAAAAACAATACTTTCTCTACCTTATGGGTAAGAGAAAGTAAAAAAATTAATAGTCCTCCGTACTAAACTAAATTCTGCTTTTGCCAGAATTTCATCAAAATCTTTTTTTTTTCTTTTTTTTTTGTGTGTGTGTGAAAGGAAAATAAAAGAAAATTAATAATAATCAGTAACGAAACGGACAGTATGAAATAGTTGAAGAAGCACTTTTTTAAACAAAAATACATAATTTATTTAAATTTTTAATTGTTGCCAAATTTTAATTTTTTTTTCATGAAAAGAATTTCTCGCGTAAATATTAAAATTGATATAAAACTTTGTGAAAAATTAAACTTACAGGGTAAAATTAACGTCATTATAGTTCTAAAGCTTTATTATTATTATTATTATTATTATTATATTTCTCGAGGAATATGGTAATATAGTGTAGAAAAGATTAAAATTATTAAAATTTTATTAAAACTAATTAATTAATTAATTTATTTATTTTTGTATTTGTAGAAATTGTTTGTCATTATTAAAATGTACTATATTTTGCCTTAATAATGTTGCGTGTTTCCATCCCTCAAAAAATATTCTTTCTCAAAATTTTTTATTTATCCCTTTTCATAAAATTTTAAAATTTCATTTAGTTTGTTATTTTGTTCTGGGTAAAATTTAATGTAGTATGAGATGACCTATGAAACAACGCTTTTTATACAGTCTTATAAACTCGTTGCCACGCTCATTTAATTTTACATTTTCAACATTAACCCCTAAAAAGTCATGATATCAACACAAAAAACCCGTAACGGGTTAAAAGTTTGTGACGCAGCACTGTATTTTATGGCTTAGAAATACGGGTCTTAAAAATAATGATATAAAATTTTCAGCGACGCTTTGCTATTAATTAAAAAATACAGAGATTTTCTTATTTGAATTTGCTTTTTTCCTCTATTTATTACTTTCTTCTATGTGTATATATAGAGAAAATATTGGATTTGTAAAAATTTTCGAACTCCAGTTTTCGATGGATTTACACGTTTTGGGATGCCCTAAACACGATTTGACTGTTTTTAGAAAATGTCTGTCTGTGTGTGTGTATATATCACAAATTTTGTGGACGCTATAGCTCACGAACCAATGAACGAAATTTAACCAAACTTGGTATTTAGTTGGACACTGACATAAACTAGTGCTGATTAGAATTGTGGAACAATGGCTCGCTCAACAGTTGGCGCTGTGATCGCATTTTTTTCTAAATTTTTAACATGGCAGTATATGACAAAATTTCGTATAATTGAGCATAATGAGAGTTATTTTAAACTTGTGATTGTAAAATTAATATGAATTATTGATAATAGTAGTAGTTAACTAGGAAAAAAAAATTGTGCATGTGGGAGCATCGCTTACCTCCCTTGGGAGAAGTACCCCCCTCCCCGGGAGGGGGGGGGAGTAAATTTTCAGTATGGGTATCTTTCGAAAGACCTCGTCAATATTTTTAAAACTAATGGTTGAACTATTGACCTGTGATAATTTAAAACAAAGTTATTGATTTTTTTTTATCTTTTAACGAAAAAAAAAAAAACTTCGAAAAATATCTTATTTCTTCTTATTTGCAAAAAAATTGACATCTTTCGGCATTTGGTGATAATACAATACTGTCAGATAAAAAGCGTCTGCATTTATAATGGAAAATAATTTGATAATTTAATAAATAATTTGTATTGAATAAATTTCGTGTAAAATTATATAGAAGAATGTCATGTGATGGTCACATCACATACTCGTTTGTACAGTGTAAACGCTATTTTCAACATAAAATAATATATAACATTCACTCACTGATACCTTTTCATTCACATCTCTTATAATATCAAAATATGTGTTTTAAAAGAAATGATTGGAAATTTCAGCAACGTAGTGGTGTTACACTAAATGATTTGTTTTTAAATTTCATTGCAATTATTTTGTTTTGCATAATCATGTATACTAGTATCGCCCAGTGGTCGAAACTCGACCATTTTTTTTGCAAAGCGAGGCAAAGCAAAGTTATTGCCTTGTCCTAAACGAAATGCATAAAATAATATATAACATTCACTCACTGATACCTTTTCATTCACATCTCTTATAATATCAAAATATGTGTTTTAAAAGAAATGATTGGAAATTTCAGCAACGTAGTGGTGTTACACTAAATGATTTGTTTTTAAATTTCATTGCAATTATTTTGTTTTGCATAATCATGTATACTAGTATCGCCCAGTGGTCGAAACTCGACCATTTTTTTTGCAAAGCGAGGCAAAGCAAAGTTATTGCCTTGTCCTAAACGAAATGCATAAAATAATATATAACATTCACTCACTGATACCTTTTCATTCACATCTCTTATAATATCAAAATATGTGTTTTAAAAGAAATGATTGGAAATTTCAGCAACGTAGTGGTGTTACACTAAATGATTTGTTTTTAAATTTCATTGCAATTATTTTGTTTTGCATAATCATGTATACTAGTATCGCCCAGTGGTCGAAACTCGACCATTTTTTTTGCAAAGCGAGGCAAAGCAAAGTTATTGCCTTGTCCTAAACGAAATGCATAAAATAATATATAACATTCACTCACTGATACCTTTTCATTCACATCTCTTATAATATCAAAATATGTGTTTTAAAAGAAATGATTGGAAATTTCAGCAACGTAGTGGTGTTACACTAAATGATTTGTTTTTAAATTTCATTGCAATTATTTTGTTTTGCATAATCATGTATACTAGTATCGCCCAGTGGTCGAAACTCGACCATTTTTTTTGCAAAGCGATGGGCGATACTAGTATACATGATTATGCAAAACAAAATAATTGCAATGAAATTTAAAAACAAATCATTTAGTGTAACACCACTACGTTGCTGAAATTTCCAATCATTTCTTTTAAAACACATATTTTGATATTATAAGAGATGTGAATGAAAAGGTATCAGTGAGTGAATGTTATATATTATTTTATGTTGAAAATAGCGTTTACACTGTACAAACGAGTATGTGATGTGACCATCACATGACATTCTTCTATATAATTTTACACGAAATTTATTCAATACAAATTATTTATTAAATTATCAAATTATTTTCCATTATAAATGCAGACGCTTTTTATCTGACAGTATTGTATTATCACCAAATGCCGAAAGATGTCAATTTTTTTGCAAATAAGAAGAAATAAGATATCTTTCGAAGTTTTTTTTTTTAGCAACACAGCTGCGGCAATTGTTTGCCGATATTCACTCTAACTGAATCAGCAGAGTTTTACTTAATATAACTATTTATCTCTGTAGATGTTAGCCTTTCCTGAAATGAGAGAAACTCGCAACGTGAAAACGCCCCTTGTTGTGTGATACAGCCCAGAAGTTAATAGGTACCATGTCAAACCAAGGCCCAACCAAGTATCAAATTCTGTTAAATTAATTCGATTGGTTCATAAAGTACAGTGTTTAAACGAAAAAAAAAAAAAAAAAAAAAAAGAGATATTTTTTAAAAATGGTCGAATTGAGTTCGGGAAATTTCAAAACGTGTAACTTTATCGAAAACCGAAAATGTAAAACTTTTCTAAATCTTATATTTTCTACTTATATATGCAGAGGAAAGAATAATAAATCCACTTTTTAAAAAATGAAAATAAGTAGTCAATTTCACTTAATTAAAATGCAAGGAAATCTCAAAACGTGTAAATTCATCGAAAACCGGAAATCAAAAGTTTTTATGTATCTTCTACTTGCTTCTTCTACCCACAAAAGCTAGAAAAAAAGACACTTTTTTAAAAAATAAGTAGCCAATTTCAGTTAATTGAAACGTAAAGAAAGTTCAAAACATGTAAATTCAGCAAAAAAAAAAAAAACGGAAATCGGAATTTTTTCCGTATCGTCTACTTATACATGCAGCAGTTAGTAACAAATTCATTTTCCTTTTATTTAGTATATTAGTTGAATATTTATTGTTTAAATATCACCCTTTGAAATGAAATGTTTATGTTTACATTCGAAACTGGAAGTTTGCCATTTTTTTCCTGCAGTTTTGTGATTTTAAATTAAAATTTTATCAATTTTACAGAAAAAATAACTCAATCAAACACATGTAGACAGTAACTTATATATAACTATACCCAAATATCGAAATTAAAATCGGCAGATAATTTCCGTTATTTTTTAATAATTTTTTACAAAAAATCCAATGGACGATTAACATAGCAAATCTTTTTCATGGCTCCATGGACAGACAGTGACGTCATCACTTCGCTTGCGTATAGTGATGCTACTTTATACAAATTACTGTGTCTATGGTTTTATTTGAGCTTTATGAAATTGCCAGATTTAACAACTTTCTACTTTTAGGTATTTTTTAATGTAAAGGAATACGTGTATAAAAGGGAAAATTGTGGGAAAATGCATAAAAAATAAATGTATTTTTAAATACCTTCTTGACATCGTAAGAAAATAATATTTGTATTCGCACCTTCCGGCTAACCATACCTTTCGAATGATACCATTTTCAACCCTCTACTCCCATAATTAATATGTTAAAAAGGGACTACAAATTTTATGCTTGCCTATTAATGTATAGATTTCCACATTGAAATATTGCTTTTAATTTTCAAATACTCTGTCAAATATATCACGGTACAACTATAGTATTTCCCCTCAGCTGAATTTGGCGATTTTTCTTTGGCGCCGATTTAAACGATAACGATGTCGTTCTGGATTGTTTGCGATAGATATAACATGGCAGCCATTGCTTATTGCCGTTGCCGATGTTTTGATCGCGTGATATGATGGTGATTCGAGACCCGAATCAGAGTATCGATACTTTTTTCAGTTGTATCGAAACGTAACATTTACTGATTCATGCATCGCTAATTAGGGGTATACAGTGATGTTTTTTTTTGGGTTTAATGCTCGCGAAGCGAGCAAACAGCAGAAAACATAGCGACCGAGGCTCCATGAATTTATTCATGCTTTTACTGATTCATGCTCCACGAATTGGGGGAGTCCAGTGATGTTTTTTTTTTTTTTTTTTTTTTTTTTTTTTTTAATGCTCGCGAAGCGAGCAAACAGCAGAAAACAGTGACCGCTGCTCCATGAATTTTAATGCTTTTACTGATTCATGCTCCACGAATTAGGTGCGTCCAGTGATGTTTTTTTTGGTTTTAATGCTCGCGAAGCGAGCAAACAGCAGAAAACATAGTGACCGCTGCACCATGAATTTTCATGCTTTTACTGATTCATGCTCCACGAATTAGGGGCGTCCAGTGATGTTTTTTTTTTTTTTTTGTTTCAATGCTCGCGAAGCGAGCAAACAGCAGAAAACATAGTGAAACATAAAAAAAATATTTCATAATAATGAAAAGTATCGTTTCATGACATTTTGATTCGATTCACGACGTTGTGAAACAATTCGCAGTTCCGACTCACAAACCGAATCAAAACACCATCATACCACGTGATCAAAACATCGGCAACGGCAATAAGCAATGGGCGCCGTATAGTAAAGCTGTTCCGCCACAATCGCCAAAGAAAAATCGCCAAATCTAGCTGAGGGGAAATACTATAGTTGTTCCTATATCACTTTCATTAAGTTTATATTATGTGCTGAAATGTATTTATTTCAATGAATTATTTTATCTTTTACGTCACTCTATCTAAAACTGTGAGTAAAATTTATGGAAATGTTTATTTTGTGCCATTTATCCAAATTAATTGAAAATGCATACAAAGAAAACATTTGTGAAATTTTTATTTCTAGTTTTGGATGGCGGGACGCAAAATGTAAAATAATTCATTGAAATAAATACATTTCAGTTCATAATATAAACTTAATGAAAGTGATATAATTGACAGCGTATTTGAAAATTAAAAGTAATATTTCAGTGTGGAAATGTACTTTAATATGCAAAACAAAATAATTGCAGTGGAATTTAAAAAACAAATCATTTAGTGTAACACCACTGCGTTGCTGGAATTTCATATCATTTCTTTTAAAACAAATATTTTGATATTATAAGAGATGTGAATGAAAAGGTATCAGTGAGTAAATGTTATATAATATTTAATGTTGAAAATAACGTTTACACTGTAAAAAGAAAATAAATAAATAAATAAATAAGTAAATTCAAATAAGAAAATCTATGTATTTTTTAATTAATAGCATAGCGTCACTGAAAATTTGATATCATTATTTTTGAGACCCATATTTCTAATTCTTATAGCCATAAAGTATAGTGTTGCGTCAGAAACTTTTAATCCGTTAAGAGTTTTTTTGTATTGATTTACACTACAATCAATCAATCCCGAGATAACAGTTCGAATCCTGTTCTTTTACTATATTTCTAAATGGCTCGTCTGATAGCTAATCACGTTTATCGTGTTTAAAGAATCAAAAATCCTGCCATCCTTCGATAAATCCCTGAGATATTTTAAATACATTCACGCAATATTTAATAATACGCATTTACTATTCTGATTACTGGTAAAAACTTCTACGCGTGGACAGCTGAACCGTCAGCGTATTTCGAGAACATACATTGTTTTGAAACCACCTTGGCGATCTTTTCTTTTGGCAGGGATAAAAATCGCGCCATGGTGTCTCACGAACGGCAGCCGTTTTATCAAAATAAGTTTCAGTCGTTTTCAGAAGATGGCGCTCGCATCGAACGGTTGTCTACTTCTTCAATCTTGTAAAAGCGCTTTTTGGCACAATTAAATATAATATTTAGCGGTTGTAAAAGCTCTGATATGTATTTTTTTCTTTTTCACATCCTTTCCCGCACACCACAGAATATCGTAGGCAGCTGAACCGTCAGTGTATTTCGAGAACATACATTGTTTTGAAACCACCTTGGCGATCTTTTCTTTTGGCAGGGATTAAAATCGCGCCATGGTGTCTCACGAACGGCAGCCGTTTTATCAAAATAGGTTTTAGTCGTTTTCAGAAGATGGCGCTCGCATCGAATGGTTGTCCACTTCAGTCTTGTAAAAGCGCTTTTTTGGCACAATTTAATATAATATTTAGCGATTGTAGAAGCTCTAATATGTATTTTTTTTCTTTTTCACATCCTTTCGCGCACACCACAGAATATCACATGTTATTAAACCATCAAAATTAAACATTCTGTAAGATAATTTTTTGTAAGATTTTTAAAATATTAAAAATTGTAATAATGTTTTACCTAATTCTGTATATTTTTAATTAACCTAATAGAAATAAACTACTATTGTAGATAGATTATGGATAAATTGTTTATCATACTATTTAAATAAAATAGTTTTTTAGTGCTAGAGGCCTATTTCGGTCGGTACAGTTGTCGAATTTTTATAGGTCACTCTTAATTAGTGCTAGAGGCCTATTTCAGTCGGTTTATTGAATGGGGATTTATTGAATGAAGTCCCCCCAAGGCATAACTTTGACATGAGTCCCCCCCAAGGTACACCTATTTCAGTCGATACAGCGTTGTCGAATTTTTATAATACACTCTTAATAGTGCTAAGGGCCTATTTCAGTCGGTTTATTGAATGGGGATTTATTGAATGAAGTCCCCCCAAGGCCCAACTTTGACATGAGTCCCCCCCAAGGTACAACTTTGACATGAGTCCCCCCAAGGCTCAACTTTGACATGAGTCCACCCAAGGCCCAACTTTGACATGAGTCCCCCCCAAGGTACAACTTTGACATGAGTCCCCCCCCCCAAGGCACAACTGACATGAGTCCCCCCCCAAAGAACACCTCTCCCTCATTGGGAAAAAGAGAAAAAACGTTGTTTTGCGGCTATAAGACAGTTTGGACTTCCAACGTTATTTGTTACAGTATCTGCAGCTGAAACACATTGGTTTGATTTAATGAAAACTTTATCATGGAATTTAGATCGTCACGAATTAACTAAAGTAGAATTTGTCGATATTAACAAGTATAGCAGTAGGCCTCTGGCACTAAATTAAAATCTGTCAATGTCAGATTTTCATGTTTTAAATAATGAAATAATGTCGTGTCTGTATATATATATATATATATATATATATTTTAGTGCTAGAGGCCTATTTCAGTCGGTAGAGTTGTCGAATTTTTATAATACACTCTTAATTAGTGCTAGAGGCCTATTTCAGTCGGTTTATTGAATGGGGATTTATTGAATGAAGTCCCCCCATGGCACAACTTTGACATGAGTCCCCCCCAAGGTACAACTTTGACATGAGTCCCCCCAAGGCCCAGCGTTGTCGAATTTTTATACGTCACCCTTAATTAGTGCTAGAGGCCTGTTTCAGTCGGTTTATTGAATGGGGATTTATTGAATGAAGTCCCCCCAAGGCCCAACTTTGACATGAGTCTCCCCCCCAGGCCCAACTTTGACATGAGTCCCCCCCAAGGTACAACTTTGACATGAGTCCCCCCCAAGACCCAGCGTTGTCGAATTTTTATACGTCACTCTTAATAGTGCTAAGGGCCTATTTCAGTCGGTTTATTGAATGGGGATTTATTGAATGAAGTCCCCCCAAGGCCCAACTTTGACATGAGCCCCCCCCAGGCCCAACTTTGACATGAGTCCCCCCAACGTACCCCTATTTCTGTCGGTACAGCGTTGTCGAATTTTTATAATACACTTTTAATAGTGCTAAGGGCCTATTTCAGTCGGTTTATTGAATGGGGATTTATTGAATGAAGTCCCCCCAAGGCACAACTTTGACATGAGTCCCCCCCAGGCCCAACTTTGACATGAGTCCCCCCCCCAAGGTACAACTTTGACATGAGTCCCCCCGAGGCCCAACTTTGACATGAGTCCCCCCCCCAGGCCCAACTTTGACATGAGTCCCCCCAAGGCCCAACTTTATCATGAGTCCCCCCCAAGGTACAACTTTGACATGAGATCCCCCCCAAGGCACACCTTTGACATGAGTCCCCCCCAAGGCACACCTCTCCCTCATTGGGAAAAAGAGAAAAAACGTTGTTTTGCGGCTATAAGACAGTTTGGACTTCCAACGTTATTTGTTACAGTATCTGCAGCTGAAACACATTGATTTGAATTAATGAAAACTTTATCATGGAATTTAGATCGTCACGAATTAACTAAAGAAGAATTTGTCGATATTAACAAGTTTAGCAGTAGGCCTTTGGCACTAAATTAAAATCTGTCAATGTCAGATTTTCATGTTTTAAATAATAAAATAATGTCGTGTCTGTATAATTTATTTATTTTTTATTTATTTATTTTTTTATAGATTCTTACACACTGCCTTATAAAATTTCTTTCCTTTTAATCATTCATAGCAAGCAATTGGATTCAAAAAACTGTAGAAATATTTATCATTGGAAATTAAATAAGTAAATAAATGAAACAAAATTCTCTATGAATAAGTATAAAAAAGTTTTAAAAACATTTCACTTCACAGAAAGAAAAAAATAAGCTATGAAAAAATGGAATTAAAGAAATATTTTCAAAATCCAAGAATGGAAGCATACATTATATATGTATATGTATATATATATATATATATATATATACCGGGTGATCCAAAAGTCAGGACAAACTTTAAAAATGAATAATTCGAAAACGAATCAAGATACAAAGATACGGTTTGCACCAAACGGATGAAAAAGAAACCGGGTTTTGAGTGGCAAAGGAAAAAAATTAGTTCTGTTGGTGACCAACAGATGGCGCTATAGTGTTTTATTTCACCAAAAGATGATTTACAAATGAAAAAAAAATGTTGACAACTTACAAGTCAGCTTAATTACAGTTAATTAGTACTACTACAGTAACTGTTCAATGTCCATCATTCAGAAGTACAGCTGTGAGATGATTCACCACATCGTTCACAGCATTTAGTAGCATTTCTTGCGTTATGGCAGACACATTTTAGCGGATGGCATCTTTCAGTGCTGCTAGTGATGCCGGTTGGTTGCGGTACACTTTTGACTTCCAAGAATCCCCACAGCCAAAAGTCACAGGGTGTCAGATCGGGAGATCTTGGAGGCCATGCGTGATTAAAGTAGCGACTGAGAATGCGATATTTCAATGCATATAAGCTTCGACTATCATTACCTACTGTAGTTGTTCCTTTTTATATCGTTTGTTGCTTTGCATAATCCTACATCAGAAATACGACAGCGCCATCTGTTGGTCGCCAACAGAACTATTTTTTTTTCTTTGCCACACAAAACCCGGCTTCTTTTCCATCCGTTTGGTGCAAACCGTAATATATATAATCGTTCCCCTTCCCCCCCCCCCCCAAGGAAAAAGATGAAATAGTATAGTGAAAATATATGCTATTTAAAATAGTAGATAGGTATATTTTTATGTATTTATATAATTTAAAACAATGTATTTTAAAACTCTCAATATATCTCATTATTTGCAATTTTAAATACAATTTGATTTTACACAGTATGTAAAAAAGGAAATTTGGAGAATCTATTATGACTTTTTTACAACCCTCCCCCCCCCCTTTCCCTCATCTGAGACTCCACTGGTGATCGAGCGGTTCTGCGCTCAAAGCTGGTAGACAAGAACTGCCGGGTTCGATACCAGATCGACCTAGCCTAGAGCCTCTAAATAAAATAATAGACCGGCGCATCACCGCCATTTTTTTTGCCTCCGAAGAGGACAGCATTCCCGCTTGGCGTCCTTATCGCTTCCCTAATGATTTTAAGAAGTCTTGATCTGAAGCTAATCCGGTCAAGATAAGAGCAATAAGCAACAATAATATTTCTAAAAACAGATTTTTTTCACAGTACATTCTCAGGATGTCATTTTATTCTGAGGATAGCCTATGGATGCACTGGGGTAAGATGTGTTGTTAGGGCGATTTCTGTTTCTTTTACAAAATGTCGCCAAATTCACTTCTTGAATATTATAGCAGTTTATCGCTAAACAAACTTCCATATCATAGTTTACTTAGCTAAAATTATGAAATATAATAAAACAAGTTACTCTAAAGTAACGTAAGACGATTAAAAAAAAGTTTGTCGTTTGTTTATCAGAAAAACGCGCTCGGTACATGTGGCAACCCTAAGGCAACAAAATGCCTGATGCGCCAGCTTGTATATATAGAAGCCTTAACCTAGCCGTTCAGAGTGGTTCGTGGTTTTTTTTTTTTTTTTTTTTTCCCGAAAATAGCGTAAATGCGGGTTGGGTTCCCTTAGAAAGACCCCAGCAAAAGGCATACAACTCAGGCCTAGGATCCTTGCTATCAATTGCCCTTAACACTAACACCCTCTTCTGAGATATCTTAACAGGTTTCTTTGAATAAAAAATTAACATACTTTATAAAAAGAAATACAGCTGAATCGGCACCTTAAGGAGGTTTCCCATCTTTATTATTTACTACTCATTATAAGCAAACAAGTTAATTTAAAAAATAGAATTCATTAATATATATATATTTAAATATGCGCGTTATAAAAATCAATGTAGTGAAAAGCATAATCAGTCGTGATTGCTTGAGTATTCCCTTTTAAAAAGCTTCATGAAAGGTGCAATTTTTAATTGATTAACTAATGTATTATTTATTTTATTTTTATTCATTTATTTTATTTATTCATTTATTTATTTATTTATTTTTAAACCAAAGCCGATATTGCATAAAAACGGGCTAGGACTCCTTAGAAAGACCTCTACGGAGGGCACCCCCTCTCAGACCCAGAACCCTAGAGTAGTCAATCGGCCTTAAACCTCAAACACAACACCCATATTATTCTATGGAGAAAATTTTTTAATTATGTATATTTCATTTTGAAAGATTCGAAAAATGCTCTTAGATCATTTATCTTAATTTATAACTTCAAAATAAAATGTTTAAAAAATCAGTGTTGGTGTTGGAGACTAAAGGCAATTGACTGCATTAGGGTCCGAGGCCAGCGTGTGCCCTCCGTGGCGGTCTTTCTAAGGGGTCTTAGCCTGCGTGTACGCAAGTTTCAGAAAAAAAAAAAAAAAAAAAAAAAACCCACAGAAAACAGTGAACGACTAGGCCGACAAGTGCGATCAGGGATCGGACCCAAATTTTCACGTCCACCAGCATCGAGAAATCAATTTTTGAAAAACTAGAACAGATTTAATGGTTGAGAATTTTCTGAATGTGGAAATGGAATTATAGAAAATATATTGGATATTGTAATTCTATGAACACACATCTTTGTAACAAACAATATGATGCCACGGTTTCTTGCGTGTAAAATAATACTTTTTTCCTTAACAACTTTTGTTATGTTAACTGCCTAGTACTCCTAATTTCTAAAAAGTACTCGCTGTTTTTTTTTTTTTTTTTTTTTTTTTTTTAAATACACGTTCAACCTGATTTCTCCTTTTAAAATGCGAATTCTTCTTCTTCTTCTTCTTTTTTTTTTTTTTTTTTTTTTTTTTTGCATTAAAAAAAAAAAAAAAAAAAAAAAAAAATCTGGTGTAAAACAACCACACGACTTCCATTACTCACTATTATACGTATTATATGCACTTTTTGGAGATAATGTGATCAGAAGACATTAATGAAATAGACAACTAAAATATTTCCTGGTAAGAGAAACTTGATACACGTGTAAAGATATGTTAAACAGAGTTTACATAGTGAGTTAAAAAAAAAAAAAAAATGGTAATTAACCCCCGACAATATATTGAACGCCCCAGCCCGATCGTTTCCGCTCTTCAATGTCTTTTTTCTACACAATTTTATCCTTTTATCCTTTCCAGTGGTATCCCCTCCTTTTTTTCACACTTGACATTGTGAATTTTTTCTGTTTGTCTCGTGCTTTTTCCTATGGAATTTTAACTCTTAGTTCCCCATCATACTATAGGTATGGGGAACTTAGGTAATCGTGAAAATGTTCGAACTCGGTTTTTTGATTTTTCTACACGTTTTCAGGTGTGAGGAATCCGAAAATGACAAAATTTGTATGGTGTCTGTCTGTAGGGTGTCTGTTAGTGTGTTAGTGTGTCAGTGTGTCAGCTCGTTAGAGTGTTAGTCCGTTAGTTTGTTAGTCTGTTAACACGATATCTCAAGAACAAATTGTCGCAGGGAGGTCAGATCAGTTTTAAAATATTACTTTCGACACTGGCAAGAACCCTATTCATTTGCAACATTCGAATTTAAAAACTTCAGTAGTTATTCGAAATTTACGATTTTCTTAACATGGGAGAATAGGACAAAAAATCACTTAAACGTGCATTAAATGGAAACCTTTTACCGTAAAAATGTCAGACCAGTTTTAAAATATCAGTTTTCATGTCGGAATGAACATCAGTAACTATAAATATGCTACTTTGAAAATTTCGCAAGTTATTAGATATTTACGGATTTCTTAACATGGCAGTATAGGGCAAAATTTCACATAAACGTCAATTTTGAGAGATATTTTCATCGTAAAGATGTCAGACTACTTTTGAAATATTATTTGGGACACTGGCATGAGTATTAATGACTATGAATTTTCCAATATAAAGATTTCGTAAGTTATTGGAAATTTACGAATTTCTTAACATGACTGAATAGAGCAAAATTTCACATAAACGTCAATCTTGAGGGATATTTTCATCGTAAAGATGTCAAACCACTTTCGAAATATTATTTAGGATACTGGCATGAATATCATAGACTATGATTTTTCCAATTTAAAAAATTCGTAAGTTATTTGGAATTTACGATTTACTTAACATGTCAGAATAAGGCAAAATTGAGCATAAGCTTCCATTTTGAGGATCCTAAATACATTAGACAACTTCAAAATTACGTTTATGATATTTGTTTGAACATGATTGAATACAAATATTCTAATAGGACAATTTCGTAAATTATTCGTAATTTACGATTTTATCAACATAGCGAAATTGTAAATTTTTCATATAAATATGAATTTTGAGGATTATTGCATTGGAAATAGTAGCATGAAAACTAAACAACGGAATTGACCCCGATAAAATAAATAAATAAATTAGAATAAGATAAATATATCGAAGTGAACGGTGGATAGCCTATTAGGCGGGGGTTTCATTCTGTCACTGTATCAAGCTTTGGTCAAATTCATTTCTTTTAACATGATTATAATATGTGTCGCACTAGAAATTTCTGAGAACATAAATATGATGGGGAACTGAGCAGAGTCTACCTATGCCAACTAGTTTTCCCCGTGTTTCTGTGGATTTTTAGCTTTTTTTCCCATGTATTTTACATTCTAAAGTGCGGTGGATCATATAAAAACTACGTTACAGATACGTTTAAAAATATAAAAGATATTTCTAAAATTCTGATATTTCTTTCTTTTCTTTTCTTTATATATTTCTTTATTGTGCATTAAACCATAAAACTTTATTTATTTATTTATTTTTAATTAAGAAATACACTGCAGTTATTCCTTTTTCAGCAGAAAGAATAAAAATAAATGTTTTGGAAATTAGTAACTATATAAAATACTACTATATATATATAACTATATAACTATATATAACTATATATATCCAATGGCTTAAAAAAATTGTTTTTATATGTTTATTGTATTCGGCCTCATGGCAGTTGTGTTGTGCTTAAGCTATTTTTGGCGAGTTTTTTAGATGTAATGTACAAGTTATAATTCAGTTTTATTTCCTGGTAGAATTCTTGGGCTCAGGGAATTTGTAAAGGAGCATAACCCTGATATCTTTCTTTTACAAGAAACCCACCTTAGACCTGGAATTAATTTCAAAATTCCAAATTACACCATTATTAGGAATGACTATGATAACCAAACCTCTCACAGACTCATGCGCGGCACCGCCATTGGCGTCAAAAATAATCTCGATTTTATTCCATTTTTCTTTACCGGCAATCGAACTTGTCAACGCTACTGCTATTACTCTTATGCTTCCTGGAACCCCTCCTTTGACCTTTTTCTCGGTTTACATCCCTAATAAACAGAACATTAGTATACTTAAAAAAGAAATCGAAACTCTTCTGTTTTCGGAAAACAATACCTTTCTTATCGGTGATTTAATTTCCCACCATACTTCTTGGAACTGTGCTTCAAATTCTAATTATGGCAGTGGTATCTTCAACCTCATTCAAAATTCTGATGCAGACATTCTTTTTCCGGACTCCCCCACCCATTTCACTAATTACAGTAGTAGTATAATTGATTTTGGCATCTTTCATGAATTCTACTATGACAAAATGATTGCGTCTATCCCAGCTCTCTCCTCTGATCATAATCCAATCAAAATTCATATTCTTATCCGTACTCCTAAAGACCCCCCTCACTTCATTAATAAAATCACTTGGTCCAAATTTCATAAAATCCTTAACGAACTTCCTCCCGATTACCCCCCCCCCCCAATCAATAGCACTAATGACATTAATCTCTTGGTCGATACAATTACTAATCAAATTCGAAGTGCTATTGAAGGTGCTACTACTAAAATTCCGAATAATGAGTTCTATAAAAATGATCCCAATGTCTGTAACAACGAGATATATAAATTAGAGTGCTGATTCAATGGATGAAGGATTAGCTTTCTGTGGTTCAAGATGAATCACGTGACATGCTCGAATAGGTTGCTGTGTTTGGCCCTTTATCGCTATTTTGGCATTTAAAATATCAGTTCAACAAATTATCATTATTATTAGGTAACATGACAGTCCTATGACCGAAATAAATTGCTTTTAAAATAATTTTACACATATTTCACATTTTAATAAATAATAAAATACCTTTCTTTTCATCGTTTCTCAACAAACTTTAAAAGTGTTTATAAAACAAAATTTAAACTTTTAAAGAGCTAAATTTAACAACAAATAATAATTTTTCAACTATTTTTAAGCATTTTGTCGGTTAAAGTTCAACTACACGAAATAAAAAAGAAGTAAAATCGAAATCAAAATGGTTTAGAAAAAAAGAATATTAAACTACGTAAAGTAAACAAAAACATTGAAACCGTTGCCATAGAAATGTACTGAAAATGAGCTGTTACCAAGGAAACCACCGAATACGCATGTGCAAGGAAAGCATGTCACATGACTCATCTTGGACCTTCTCAAGGGTTACCATTTATCATTCTACTTTATATATCTCGTTGGTCTGTAATCTCATCAAAAACAAAAACCGTGCTAGGCGCATCTGGCAACGTACGCATAGGCTTACTGATAAAACAATCATGAACAGAGCACAGCAAGATCTCAAAAACTGTTTGTACAAAAAAAGGCAAGATAATTGAAAGAACTACCTAGAAAATTTTTCACCAGATGACTGTTCCATCTGGAAAGCCGCCAAGAGGTTTAAAAACAAAGTTCAAAACTTTCTCCTTATCCTTATTCCAAATTCTAATTCCTATGCGTACTCCGATGATCAAAAAGCTGATGCTATTGCCATTCAATTTGAAACTCAGTTCCAGGGAAATCCTGTTATTAATTTTGAAACCGAGAGAGAGGTCAATATCAAAATTAAAAGATTCTTGAGTTCCGACATCAATACCCCACCCTCCAGGCTCACCGATGCTGATGTAATCAATGAAATTCTAAGACTTAAAAATAAAAAATCCCCTGGCATCAGCACTATCACTAATGAAGCACTCAAGAATCTCCCACGTTCCTTTATTCCAAAAATCACCCATTTAATTAATAATATCTTTATTTTTTGTTGTTTTCCTCATGCCTGGAAGACGGCTATTATTGCCCCTATCCATAAAGCTGGTAAACCCCCCGAGAAGGCCTCCAGCTACAGACCCATTTCCCTTCTAAATTCGCTTAGTAAACTTAACGAGGTCTTCAATGCTCGACAACTAGATCAGTTCATAGAAGATAATAAGATCATGAAACCCTAACAGTTCGGTTTCAGGAACAATCTTTCGGCCACCCATCAAGTTTATCGTCTTGTCGAGTACATCACCACTAACAAAATTCAGAAGAAAATTACAGCAGCCGTCTTCCTTGATATTGAAAAGGCTTTTGACAATGTCTGGATTGCCGGTTTTATTTTTAAACTAATTAATTACAATTTTATACCCCCTCTTATTAAACTTATTTTCTTTTATTTACTAGATCGTAATTATCATGTTAGAGTTAAGGATAAGCTTTCTAATAACTAATTTGCCCACTATGGTCTCCCTCAGGGTTCCAAAATATCTCCGAAACTTTTTTATCTTTTTATTAATGACATGCCCCATTACCCCCATACTCAATTGGCTATCTATGCAGATGATACCTGCATTTTTTCGGCACACAGAAGTAGGAAATATGCAATTACTGCTATCTCCAAACATCTTAAAAATTTAACCAAATGGTTCCAAAATTGGAGAATAGCCATTAATTATGATAAAACGGAGACCATTCTTTTTTCGGCTATGAGCCTCCAAAACAGAGATAAATACGAAATTAAATTCAATAACCACTCAGTTCCATGGTCTAACCAATGCAAATATCTAGGTATTATTCTTGACCAGAGACTTACATTCCAACAACACATTAGAAACTCGCGAAATAAGTTCCGAAGTGCTAGAAGCCAACTTTACCCCCTAATTGCTCGGAACAGAGATTTGTCGATTAGTAACAAAATGCTTCTTTATTCTTCCCACCTTCGTCCTCTCCTTACTTACGGATCCCCTGTGTGGTCATTTGCATCTAAATCTAATATTAAATTGCTTCTCCAAAGCCAAAATGCAACCATCAGGCAAATTTATAACCTCCCACATTACATACATAACTATCAACTGTATCGTGAAATTAAATTCCCAAGACTTGAAAATTTTATACAACACCTTAATGTTAAATTCCATGATCAATTAGATTCTATTGAGAACCAAGCTTTAAACCCACGCGATGTGTATGACCACACAGATCCTGCTAATAGGCGTCGTCCTAATGTTGGAATTATTCTTCCTTCTTTTCTTTAGTTTTTCGTTGTTTTCTAGTAATCTTGTTTAAAAAAAAAAAAAAAAAAAAATTATAAAATGTTCCATAAAAAGTTGTTCATTTGTTAGTAATGCTATACTTAAACTATCTTTTATTTTGGTTAATTATTGTAATGCAATACTCAATCGTTCTGTTAATTTCCCTTTCACTATTCTTTTTAGTTCTTACTTTACTGTTTTTGTTTTATTATTTGTCTTTTTCATTTTCATCCTTCATCTTTCTCGTTGAGCTCAGAATTTTTCTCCTGTCGTTTTTTTCCCGGCCTGTCCCCCTTTTTATTTAATTTTTATTTTTGTGTAAGCCATCACGTATTTTGAAACAATTCTGCTACCATTTTCTGGTTTGCTGAGGTGTGGGGTCATGTTATTTAGACCCCGGGTACTTGGCACTCCGTCTCCCCCTCGAAGTTGAGTTCTAGGAGCAGTGCAATGCTGAGTTTTTCTTGGAAGTTTTCTTAATATGGTGACTCCTCACTTAAATTTAAGTTTTTCCTTAACTTATCTTTTCTATATTCACATTTTATTCCATTTTGTCTAAATTTATTCTCTTTTTCTATTCAAAATTCTAAATTTGTTAGCAATTACTGACTTTTTAGTGGAGGATTATCTCCCGGTCGTCTTGACCAATGAGAATGCAGGATTTCCTCCAATCAGGGGCGTAGCGTAAGGGGGGGGGGGGAAGGGGGGGAGTCTCCCCCCCCAATGTTTTAAAAAATAGGGCAGCATATTGAAGTTTCTGGGGGCGCTGTTTTGCGACTTAAAGTTCATTTGAAAGTGGATCATAATTTTGTTAATTTATCATTAGTTACCGAAATCACTTAAGAATTTTATGTATCACAAGCTGACCAACTGGTTCACCGACCAGCAAAAAAGTTTGCGTTAAAATGTCTGACTGTAGCAAACTCTTGTTTGGTGGCGCCTGCGGCGCCCTCTAAACTAATTAGACGCCTAAAACAGCCTGTTTTTCTACCGTGCAAACTACCCTTGAAAATTCTCATCGTATTCATGACGCTTAAAAAATCTGATCATAACAAATTCCTGTTTGGGGGCGCATACGGCATGATTTCCCGTTTTGTTCACTTACAATAGTCTGTTCGCTTACCGTACAAAAGACTGTTGAAAATTCTAATCGTATTCGGGACCCTTTAAGAATACGTTAGTGGTAAGCTCCAGCTGAGCTGCGCTCTTCCTTGTTCAGGCACCTACAAAGGCATAATGAGGTTTCTGGAGGGGGAGGGGTGCTGTTTTGCGCCTTGAAGTTCATTTGAAAGTGGTTCATAATTTTGTTGATTATCATTAGTTACCAAAAACCCTTAAGATTTTTATGCATCATAAGCTGCCTTCGGCGACCAACTGGTTCATCGACCCGCAAAAAAGTTTGCATTAAAATGTCTGACTGTAGCAAGCTCCCATTAGGTGACGCTCTTGTAACTAATTAGATGCCTAAAACAGCCTTTTTAAACGTGTATAATAACCTATTTTCCTACTGTGCAAACAATCTTTGAAAATTATCTTCGCTTTCATAACTCTTAAAAAAATCTGATCATAACAAAGTCTTGTTTGGGGGCGCCTATGGCATGATTTCCCATTTCAAACACTTACAATAGTCTGTTCACTTACCGTGCAAAAGACTGTTGAAAATTTCGATTGTATTCAGGACCCTTTAAGAATAATTTAGCAGCAAACTCCAGCTGAGCGGCGCCCTTCCCTGTTCAGGCACCTACAACAGCATGTTTGTTTACCATGCAACGACCCTTGAAAGTTCTGACCTTAGCAAATTCGCGCTCTGTAGCAACTGCGGCGTTCTTCTCCCATTTCACATACTTACAGCTGACTCGTAAGTATGCGCAATCGCTTTCTCTCCTCCAAAAACTTAAAATTACGATTTTTCAAGACCTTAACTCGAAAAAAAAAAAGCAGTTTATGCATAAAAAAAAGCAGTTTTGCATAAAAACAAAATTAGATGAGGTTTGATTTGGTTATAACGATTTCTCTTTAACAATTTTTGATTCTGAGTGATCCTTTAAGCAAATTTTTTATTTTAGTTTCATCGCTTACGGGTTTTGAAATATTTATAAGTCTATAGAATTCAACTAGTGTTTCTTCACATGAAATAGCGCGAGGAAGCTGATTTAACATCGCATTAATAGGCATATATTGGGTAATTAGCGACGGTTTGGGATTAACGCCCCAGTGGCGGTCCGAAGAGAAGCCATCACAAGTTTTATCTTCTGCGGAAGGGATGGCTCCCCCGCTTCAGTATCCCCAGACGTATTATTTGCACGGAGCATGGAGGATATTGTAGCCACGACAGAGTTTACGTGCACCAGAGGAGACTGACTTTCATGATGGTTCTTATATTGGCTCGATTATTGAATCCGCAATCTTTCTGTCAAGCTGGTAGATGTGAGGTGCCGGGTACGATCCCAGGTCTCGCTTGTCGGCCTAGCCGTTCAGAATTTTCCATGGTTTTCTCTGAAACTTGCGTAAATACGGGCTAGGAATGCTTAGAAAGACCTCCACAGAAGGCACTCCCCCTCAAGCTTAGGACCCTAGAGCAGTCAATTGGCCTTTTTCCCAAACACCGACACCAACACCTAAGATATAAATTTCTGTACAAAAAAGATTTAATTTTGGACAACGGGACTTTTTTTTTAGTTTGTTCTTCCACATAAAGACATGCGGTAATTGTGTCGCATTCCTTAGCAATTGCTACTATATTTCTTAAAACATTTTTCCCACGATATGGGAAAAAAGAAAAACGTTTTTTAATTGGTTTAAATATATAAAATAACAATAATAAATAAACTACTGCTTTTTTTTCCCCCCTTAAGAGTGAACAATACCTAATTTCATAATATGAAAACACCACAGAATTGGTGTTTGAAAGCAATAATTACAAAACTTTGAATAAACACTATAAAATGCAATAAACTTGCAATAAATGTTTCGGGTCGAAAAAAAACATGATCCTTCGTCAGGTGAAAAAAGTTGGCACAAGTGCTGCAGTCAAAGTGGCAACGCACAAAACCGTTTAAAGTGAACAGCAAAAATACATACAGATGAATGTAAACATAAATACTGGTGTGAGGAGAATAGTGCTGACTAAAATAAAAGGGCGGCCGGGGGGAAATAAAAAGAAAAGGGGCATAATTTGCAGTGTTCTATGTTATGATTTTTGTACGTAACAAAAGTAAGTTACTAATTTTCCTTGTATATATATATAGGCTGTATGCATTTGTTATTCCAGGAATGCTGCAGAATTATTTATAAGAAACTTTAAAAGTCAGGGGAAAAAAATCTAAAGGCCTCTAAACATTTAAAATGTTAGAAAAGGCTACTTGGTACCAAATGTTTTTAAAAAGGCCGCCAGTTGCAAAAATATGTTGAAAAAGGGCTACAGGATGCTAAAAAATGTTTAAAAGGGCACCCTACCAAATTAGCCTAGAGTCAGCATTACAGAATTATGAAATAAAAGAAAAAAATAAATAAATTAAATTAAAAAAATGTAACAAAATCTAAAAATTTAAAAAATATCAAAATTAACCGAAAATCGAACTTATGTGAGAAATTTCATAGCATCAGACAAGAACGGAGTGGAACAAATATCATTAACAAGATTTTTCGAATTTTTAAATATGTAAAAAACTTCATGGATATTCAAATGGGAAGAGAAGACAAAAGATGAAATTATGTTAGTTTTAGAAAAATCAAAACGGTGGCCATGAACCCAGCAGTGGGAAGTAATGGAAGATTTAGAGATCTCTTCATTACGAACATTTTGACAGTGCTCATTTATTCTATATTGCAAACGCCTTTTAGTTTGATCAATATAAACTAAATTGTACGACGAACATAGGACTAAATAAATGCCAGAACGGTTTTCAGTAGGAATGGGATCTTTAAGAGAAGATAATTGAATTTTGTTGGCGGGTTTCTAAATGACTTTAAAACCAAACGGTGAGAGAATTTTAGAAATTTTAAAAGAAAGTAATAAATAAAAAGGTAAAACAACTGGAATGAGACTGTGATCGATCAATTTGGTATCAGAACGTTTAGGATTCTTGAATTTATAGAAAGCTTTATTATTAATAGGGGGATTATAGCCTCGAGAAAGAGCAAGAGATTTCAAGAAGTAATTAATTTATTTCGAAGGACTAGACGGATCAGAACAAATGTGTAAGGCTTATGTTTTTCTTACTCATTTTCCAAAAATTGATAAATTTTTAATATTTCATTTTGCGGTAAAAGGAAAAAAAAAAAGAAAGAAAGAGAAAAATGCACATATTGATTCAGATTTTTGAACTTAGAATTACATTAAAAATAAAAATAAATAAATAAATAAACGATTGTAAATTTTCTTAATGTAAAAACAGAATTTAAATATACATTATGTAATGAGTAATCATGAAATCAAACTTTCCCACAGAGTAACTGTCAGCGAGATTAGGTATTGTCCACTCTAAAAATATAAAGTTGCTTTCCTTAGCAACAGTTACTATTTTCATTTCTTAAAATTTATTTTGAAAGTTTTATGTTTTACCTGAATTATAATGTAATATCTTTTAAATTTGTTGAAAAAGGGGGAAAAAAAGTCTTTTTCAATTGTTCTACTTTGTCTCAAACCAATACTCTGGTTGTCCTAAGAAAGATACTTTTGCTTAGTCTCATACGAGAATATATATATGTATATATTTCTGCAAAGCACATTAACCATATCTTTTGAACGATACTACTTGTAAGCACTTCCTTTTATTGAAAGTAGGCTAAAAATGTAAGAGAAATTTCATGTCTGCGTATTAATATATAGATTCGCTGAAAAAATTTAGAATGCTCCAAAGATGTATAAAAAAAAAAAAAAAAAAAAAAAGCTGCTAAATGGAGGGGGAAAAAAGCTTTTTTTTTCTTGGCATATTTTAGGAATATGCCCCGAAGGAGAAGGGGGGGGGGCACGCATTAACCGACGAGAGGGCCTGTGCCCTCGATCCCAAAGAGGGCAACACTCTTGAAAGTATGTGGGTGGCATTTTCAAATGAGGAATACGAAAGGGCGCCAAAAGTCGGGTCTCCCCCCCCCCAATCAATTTTTCACGCTACGCCCCTGCCTCCAATCATTAAACATCTCTTCTTCCCGGCTTTTAACTTATCGCACTTGGTGTAATTTTGACTTGTCCTTTCTAATTTCCTTAATTCTTGTTTATAATGAAATAATAATTATAATAATTACTTTTTCTAACTTAGTTTAAACTCAATATATTTTACACCTCTTTCAAAATTTTGTTCTACTGTGAAGTATTGTCATACTATCACACGTTCGTGTTGGGACTATGACTTTTTCACACAAAAAAAAAAAAAAAAAAAAAAAAAAAGAAAAAGAAAGAAAGAAATGTATGGCCGCTGTAAAAATGTCCTTTTTTTTTTTTTTCTTAACTTTTGGAAATCGACACAGCTTGTTTTGGACTTTTTCCGCACCCTCTTGACTTTTTAGGAACTGTGAAATCTTACAACTTATTTTTCTTTTACCTATTATTAAATCTTTTATTTATTTTCTTTCAATTTTTAGATCCCTTTTTTAAAATTTTCTTAAACCCCTTAGTACCATTAAATAGTAAATTCCTTTTATTTAAATTTTTAACCTTAAATTTACGCAGATTTTAATTTTCTGGCTCACAATAACACGACAATCAAGTATAGCATGGACGTAAAGTGCTCTGCACTTCCAGTTTCCAGTTCCAGTGTCCTTTACCTTTTCCCCCCCCTGCATTTATCTGATCTCCCCTCCACTTATATACCAAGTCAACTTCTGGAGTAGATGCGTGCCGAGTGCACAGGTGCTACCCAGAAAAAATGTTCAATCGTCGAGTTCGAGGAGTATAGTTCCAAAGCACCTGGGGCCAACTCCCCCTACATATTAGAACAGATGGAATTGGGTTGGTGATGGTAAAAAAAAAAGGGGGGATAAGGGTTTGGGAGGGCAAGAGGAAAAACGTTGCCCGTAAGTACATGTTGGTAAAGTTTTGAGCTCATGAATAAGAAGCACTAAATTTAAAGAGAATGTTCAAGGGTAGCATTACGCTAAAATAAGAGAGATTAAGGATAGCACGACAAACATACAAAAACACTTCACAACATAAAAATATTTTTGAATTTTTAGGAATTTTTTTATTTTATTTATTTTTTTTTTTTAAGAAAGTTTTCGTGTTTTTTATAATTTTCTTAAGTAGGAAAATACGCAAAATATTTAAAAAAGACAAAACACCACTGGAAGAAAGAGAGCAGTTGAAAATGAGATCAGTAGTGCTGCCATCTTTAAATAAAAGGAAGAATCACCCTCCGAAGAGGAATCTAGTTCGAAGATGAGAGAAAGCCCGATTTTTGGTGCTGCCATCTACAGTTCGGAATTTCGACTACCAGAAAAGCTACAAAAATGACAGAGAAAAGATTAAAGAAGAGAAGATTGATATTGATTCCAACATTAGGACGCTTTCTATTGATTGGAAATATAATCATATGCATCAAGAGTATTTAAAGCACTTTTTTCAATATTTTCTAAGGAATCATGAAAGTTAATATTTAAGTGTTAAATGAAGTCATTTAAACATGGGAAACTAATTTCTCTGTAAATTTGGTAATTATGAACATAATATGGCATATCATAAATTTGTCGAATGGTAGCGTTTTGACTTATGATTAGTGCTTTGATATGCGATTTAGTGGCAAATGACCAGACAGGACATCCATACGTGAGAAGACGTTTAAGGTTGGTTGTAGGATTTAAGGCCGATTGACTCCTGATGTGTCCTAGGCCTAGAGGGGGAATGCCCTCCGTGGGGGTCTTTCTAAGGGGTCCTAGCCCGTATTTACGCGAGTTTCGGAGGAAACCACGGAAAACTCCGAACGGCTAGGTCGATGAGCGCGACCTGGGATCGAACCCGGCACCTCCCATCTACCAGCTTTGAGCGCAGAACGAAGACGTTTAAGGAAAGAATTATATAAGAAGAGCTTATTGTTAATAGACAAATTGCTGTTCCATGCAGTTAAGGGTTATAATTTACTTTTACATAATAGATGATAAGCATCAAACTGCGGAGTGATTAGGCAACCGTCACAATTAATATTTAGTGGTGGCTATTGAATAAAAAAAGTCTCCTATTTTGCAACACATAAATAATTCAATTTCTGGCTTCTCAAAAATGAGACTCCGCCTATCGTTTCACACCTGAGCTTTTAATTCACTTTTGATCATATTTTACGTATCAATTTATACCTTATTTTTTACGTAGGTGATAATTGCATATTAACTTGTAACATAATTTCATGATATATAGTCATGATGCGTATTTTGATTAAAAAATATTTGTTAATACGAAAATTATTGTATTTAAAAATGGGAGGAGTTTTCCTTTTTTCGTGTCAAATATAAGAAAATATCAAGGATGGGACACGGCGGGGGGGGGGGGGGGGGCGCAGAACTCATGCCGGTATTTGTTTAAGAAATTTTTGTACGTATAATATCGTTTATTAAAAAAGTAGAAAATTTTGTTTCATTGATAGTGGTATGAATTCTGCACCCGTGTTGTGGCATACAGCCCCCCTTCCAATTAATTAAAGTTGGCCAGACCTTAATCTCTACACAGAGCAGGTGTGCTGATACTTACAATAGTTTGGCTCCAGACTGTCTCGAACTGTGACACTAAAGTACAAAGAAGCTGCCCTGATGGTACGCCCTGATGGTCGTGAGAACATTGGAGTTTCCGAGGAATTTCTTCGGCCAGACGGGAAGGCACCCGCCCGCCCAGCGAATGAGAGAGGAGCGCGGGTTGCCATCGAGAGAACGAGTTTTCCCAGGAAGAGGGCTGGAAGCAGAGAGTCGGGGATTCGTATCTTGTCTTCGGCCAGTGAAGGTCGGAGGGTTTTTTCTTGTCCCGTTTACCAGGAGAGGTAACGAGACATTTAATGATTTTTTGTGTTCCTCTAGGAGCAGAGAACACAGGTCAGCGTATTTTCTGTCACCGGCGAAGGTGCAGGTCAGCTCATAAGAGACTTTGTACTTAAAATTATCCTAGGACTGAGCTATATCTTTTCTGTACCTGGAACGGTGCAAGGATTGTTTCCGTAAACCGAATTTAGGATCACGGAGATCCACTGAAACTGTTTGTTAAAAGCATCAAATCAACTATCGATCCATACTGTAGCTCCTGGCCATTGTATATAATCCTCCAACATCAATATTGTAACTGAAGGTTGTACATAGAATCTTGTTTAAATTTTAATTAAATTAATTTTCTTGTCAACTTCTGCTGTGACGGGATTTTCTTCTTCGCTACCAGAACCCTCGCCCGAAATTCCAAAACGCCACAGCTATACTAACTTGGTGGCAGCGCTAGAGGGATGATTGTTGGAGAATACTACACTGCCTGAAGAAGTACGGACTACGGACGATAGAAACGTGATAGACTCAATGGAAGGATAAACGCAGCGGAGTACGTCGAATCATCAAATCAACGGAGGATACATCTACGTCGCATCGCCTAGAATCTCCAAGACAGAGAGGAGAGCCCTCAGCCGGAACCCATCCCGAATTCCATACGGAGTGCCGATCCGAGAGCCATCATAAGTGCCAGAAGGAAGGACGGAACTCGAGCAAACGACAACAAAACAGGGGTGAGTCAAACTTTTCTAGTGAGGCTGTAAAATTTTTGTTATTTAAGGTATTAGATGATAAATGTATAAAGTTAAAAGTTATTTAGAAATTTATTAAGGGAGAGTAAACCTTAAATTAACATTGTTTTTGGAAAAATTAAAAATGTGGCATATCACAAATATTAGAAACTCTAAGTAAAAACAGGGAGGAATTTAAATTATAGGTAAATTTAATTTAAATATAACTCATATTTGTTTAGTTTGGAAAAATATTAATTGATTTGCACATATTTGATTATCTTGTTTTAAATGAGAAAGATTATATTTGAAAACAGATATTATTTGAGAAAACAAAAAGGGTGTTAAAATATCTTGAGAAAGATAACACAGTAATTTCATATTGTTTTGTGTAATTTATGAAAATTAAAAGTGAATCAAATAAGTTACGGAAAGAGGTTTCTTTCCTGGAAAGGGTTGTGATTTCAAATATTTCAAATTTAATGTGTAGAATTGAATATTAAGTTTTAATTATTGTAATCGTGTTGTATTGGAATTTTATACACCCCAAAAATTTGCAAAATTGAATTATAGGTTTTATTAGTGTAATTTTGTATATGTATTTTTTGGAATTGGGTAAAATTGTAAGAGTTGTGTAAAATTGTTAGGAATTGTGTAAAAGTGTTAGGTATTGTGTAGAATTTTTTTGGGGGGGAATTGTGTAAGATTAAATTGTGAATTTAGAATTAGGTAAACATGTCAGATTTAGGGCAGTATAGGAAAGCGGAACTGCAAGAGCTCGCAGTCGAATTCGGAGTGATTATTGAAACTTCGGATAGGATAAGTGATATCATAGGGAAAATTCAAAAGTCTCCAGATTATGATAAAGACCTAGCCCTAGCTCAAATTAAGTTAATACGGGAGGATCTCTTAGAAAGAAAGGCGGAAGAGAAAAGGAAGGCGGAAAAGATTGCGGAAAGGGAGGCTGAAGAGAAAAAAATCGCTGAAAGAGAAGCGGAAAGGAAACATGAATTAGAGTTAGAAAAACTTAAAATAGCCCAACATTCAGAAACAGTAAGTCTAGCTTCGACTCGTAGCGAACGCCCCAGCCGACAATCACTAAAATCGGTTATGCAAAAATTTGAACCGGAGAAATCGGACATGGCATTATTTCTTGCGTTATTCCAAAGACAAGCTAGGAAGTTAGAAATAGATGACGAGGATCTAGTGACTAATTTATTAGCTTTATTGCCCGTAGAAATCGCGGAATTAATTTTAAAAGAACCCCAAGAAATTAGTGACGATTTTGAGAAAGTCAAAAAAATGCTATTAGATCGATTTAAATTAAGTCCAGAAAATTTTAGAATTAAATTTATGCAACACCAAAAACAACCGGGAACTCTTTGGCATGATCTAGCTTATGATTTAGATACATACTTAAATGGGTGGTTAGAGGGAGTTGAAGTGACAAATTTTGAGGATCTAAAGAAATTAATGGTGGCCGACCAGTTAAAGAAACGGGCTAATTTCGAAATGAATGATCATTTCATAGATTCGTGGAGCTCTCTCAATGAACCGCGAGAGTTAGCTAAGAAGTTTGACGCGTACGAGTCAGTTCGCAGAAATAATAAGAAAAGTTGGACCCCGAAACCACCACTAGAAAAGAAATTAGATAAACCTCGCAACTTTGATAAAAATAGGGTTGAGAAAAATGCCCCAGAACAAAAAAATTGGAGGGATAAGTCTGATCTGACGGAAAGATCTAAATTATTTGAGGCCCGAAAACCTATTGTTTGCTATGTGTGCTCTTCCCCCGATCACATTAAGCCAAATTGCCCAGTCTGGAAAAGCAGACAAGAGAAGGCTGAAAAAGTAAATCACGTAGGAGACGCTGAGAATTTAAACCCGGCTTTTGAACCTTATTTAAGTGAAGCCAAGATAAATGGGGAAAAGGTTACCATTTTACGTGATTCTGGGACGTGCCTCGATATTGCCCCTCATAAAATAATTTCTAATGAACAATTAAACGGGGAAACCGTGTGGGTTAAAGCAGCTTTAGCCAACGAAGTGAGATGTCTACCCATAGCCAATATTGAATTAGAAATTGAGGGAATAGGGTTAATTAATACGAAAGCCGCGGTAGCGGATAAGGAAGTTCTCATGGATTATTATTTACTGGGAAATGAGACGCAGAAATTAATCGAGAGAAAAAAACGAAAGCCCGAATTAATCCATGCAGTCGAAACGCGGGCGAAAAGGCGTAAAAACGAAACTGCGCCAAAAACCAGTCTGGCGAGTGAAAGCGCTGGGAATGATCAGGGAGAGGCAGAAATGTCGCCAGAGAGCGAGCCTACGGAAACTCAGGGTACGGAAGAATCAATTTTCCTCCCCGAGTTAGAGGAGGATAGGATCACCGCTCTGGCGCACGTTGGGAAAAACGAGTTTCGCCAAGAGCAGGAGAAAGATGAAAGCTTGACAGAGTTGTGGGGGCGCGCGAAAGAGGAGAAATCGAATTTAACAATAGATCAAGGTTTGCTGTACAGAATTGCTACAGATCACAGAGGAGAAAAAAGACGTCAGCTAATTATTCCGCGGAAATATAGGAATGAAATTTTGAATCTTTGTCACAGTTTAATATCCGGTCATGTGGCCATGACTAAAACTAAGGATAAATTGTTGCGATATTTTTTCTGGCCAAATATCATTAAAGAGGCTGAAGCCTATGTAAAATCGTGTGATCCTTGCCAGAAAATTGGGAAGGCAGGAGAGCAAAAAAAAGCCCCTCTTAAACTTGTTCCCATTATTACTGCAATTTTTACGCATATAAACTGTGATATTGTGGGACCACTCCCACCTTCAGAAAATCAAAATAAATATATGCTCACGGCTATGTGTTTAGCATCGAGGTATCCAGAGGCTATCCCGATACCCGATTCAAGGTCGGAAACAGTGATCGACGCGTTAATGATAATATTTAGTAGAATGGGATTTCCGAAAGTAATCCAAACAGACTTAGGGGCTTGTTTTATGAGTAACTTAACCTCAACTTTCTTAGAAAAATTTGGAATTAAAATAACTCACAGTAGTGTGCACCACCCACAGACAAATTGCATTGAGCGTTGGCATCGTTCAGTTAAACGGTTATTGAAGGTAATCTGTTTAGAAAGTGGAGAAAGTTGGGAGAGGAGTTTACCCTATGCTTTGTTAGCTTTGCGGACGGTAACACATGAATCAACGGGATTCAGCCCAGCCGAGTTGGTTCATGGGAGAAATCTGCGAACCCCGGAAACCCTGCTATTTGAGAAATGGACAGAGCAGGAAGAGGAGCAAAACCCAGTGACGGAGTATGTTTTCGAATTGATAAACAGACTCCAAAGGTGTCAAGAGCTCGCAGGGGAGCAGATGGAGGAAAAAAGGGACAAACGCAAAATCTGGTATGACAGAAATGCGGTAAATCGGAAATTTAATCCCGGGGACAAAGTGCTGGTTTTAGCCACAAGTAAACCCAATAAATTATCCGTATCATGGATAGGGCCAGGCACTATTGAGAGTCAAATGTCAGAGACTAATTATATTGTAAATGTACCGGACAGGCGCGAAAAGTCGCAAATTTATCATGTCAATTTACTAAAACCTTACGTGCAGAGAGCAGAAATCGTAAATGTATTAATAGAGGAAAATCGGGATAAAAAAACGACGGAGGCAGACTTAGAAATACCTTATCCTATAACTGACCCGGAAGAATTTGACCTCAATATGGTAATTAGGGACAGTAATTTAGGAAGTCGTTGCACAAAAGCCCAACAGGAGCAATTAGGAGCATTACTAATTAAACACAAGAAAGTGTTTTCCAATATTCCAGGCCGAACGAATTTAATTGAGCATGATATTGAATTGACTAGTGATAAACCCGTTAGAATGAAGCCATATAGGACGTCACCTCGACAAACCGACATCCTGAAATCCGAAATCCAGCGTATGTTAGAATTGGGCATAATTAAGGAAGGGGAGTCAGATTATACCTCGCCTATGATATTAGTAGAGGCCCTTGGCAGAGAACCCCGCCCGTGCGTTGATTATCGCCAGTTAAATGAGATAACTCGTGCCGAATTTTTCCCTTTGCCTAACATAGAAGAGAGGGTAGAGCAAGTGGCAGCATCAAAATTTATTACCGTGATTGACTTAACTAAAGGCTATTGGCAAATACCTTTAACCCCTAACGCACAACGTTTAGCGACATTTGTAACTAGTTTCGGTTCATATCAACCTTTGGTAATGCCATTTGGACTTGTCTCCGCCCCGTATAGGTTTTCAAAATTCATGAGTATTTTATTAAAGGGACTAGAAAGTTTTTGTTTGCCTTACCTTGACGATATGGCTATCTTTTCTAATTCATGGGAAGAGCATTTAGAACATTTAGATATAGTTCTAAAGCGGGTAACCAAGGCAAAATTAACCATTAAATTAGCCAAGTGTAAATTTGCCCAGGAGACGGTCAAATATTTAGGGCATGTTGTAGGGAAAGGACGTAGGAAACCGTCCGAGATTAAAATTAAGGCCATTACTGATTTCCCAGCTCCAAAATCAAAAACGGAAATTAGAAGGTTTTTAGGGATGTGCGGGTATTACTCCCGATACATAAAAAACTATGCAATTATAGTAGAACCGCTGACCCGAGCTTTAAAAGGGAAAACGAAAAAGGAAAAAGTAGACTGGAGTCCCGAAATGGAGAAGGCTTTTAGGGAGTTAAAAGATAAACTCACCCGTGACCCAGTACTGTACGCTCCTGATTATACTAAGGAGTTTATTATTCAAAGTGACGCCTCAGATAAGGGGATAGGTATTATCATGGCTCAAAGGCAAGGAGATGAAGAACATCCAATTCTGTACTTAAGTCGAAAATTTACTAAGGCAGAGAAAAACTATAGCACAACCGAAAAGGAATGTGCTGGGATCATTTTCGCAGTGAAAAAGTTAAAACATTACCTGGATGGTCAAAAATTTACCATAGAAACTGATCACAACCCATTAATATGGTTAAAGAGAAATGCGGGAAACAATCCCAGATTAATGCGGTGGGCGTTAACCTTGCAGCCCTTTAACTATGAAATCCGACACAGACCAGGAAAAGACATTCCTCATGTGGACTGTTTGAGTCGGGTGGATTAAAAGTTATCTGTAAGAAATTTTGTATATAGTTAATTATTATTAGTATTGTTTTATTATGTTAATTAATTTGTAATTTAAAACTTGTAACTTTAGTGTAAATTTAAGTATTGTTTAGTCAGGAAGATTAGCCTCTCTAGAATTGCTTTGATGCACCCTAACCTAATTTGATTGCAGAGATTTTCTGGAGTTTCAACCCCAGAAAACCATCTTAAGGGGGGGGGAAGTTGTGGCATACAGCCCCCCTTCCAATTAATTAAAGTTGGCCAGACCTTAATCTCTACACAGAGCAGGTGTGCTGATACTTACAATAGTTTGGCTCCAGACTGTCTCGAACTGTGACACTAAAGTACAAAGAAGCTGCCCTGATGGTACGCCCTGATGGTCGTGAGAACATTGGAGTTTCCGAGGAATTTCTTCGGCCAGACGGGAAGGCACCCGCCCGCCCAGCGAATGAGAGAGGAGCGCGGGTTGCCATCGAGAGAACGAGTTTTCCCAGGAAGAGGGCTGGAAGCAGAGAGTCGGGGATTCGTATCTTGTCTTCGGCCAGTGAAGGTCGGAGGGTTTTTTCTTGTCCCGTTTACCAGGAGAGGTAACGAGACATTTAATGATTTTTTGTGTTCCTCTAGGAGCAGAGAACACAGGTCAGCGTATTTTCTGTCACCGGCGAAGGTGCAGGTCAGCTCATAAGAGACTTTGTACTTAAAATTATCCTAGGACTGAGCTATATCTTTTCTGTACCTGGAACGGTGCAAGGATTGTTTCCGTAAACCGAATTTAGGATCACGGAGATCCACTGAAACTGTTTGTTAAAAGCATCAAATCAACTATCGATCCATACTGTAGCTCCTGGCCATTGTATATAATCCTCCAACATCAATATTGTAACTGAAGGTTGTACATAGAATCTTGTTTAAATTTTAATTAAATTAATTTTCTTATCAACTTCTGCTGTGACGGGATTTTCTTCTTCGCTACCAGAACCCTCGCCCGAAATTCCAAAACGCCACAGTGTTCCATCATTGAAATATTACGTTAAGTTTACAAAGGAATGAAAACTCCTAAACTAGATGCCTGTCACGTTGTTCGTAAACTTGGCAACAGTTCAAGCGGTAGACAGCGCCACCTGGTACAGATTGAGCGACTTTTTCATTCAACAGCCACCAATAATTTTTAAAAAGGGATATATGATATATATAATCGACGTTTCTTCGATTCTATTCGCCTTTTATGTATATCAAATCTCACTTTTAAAAATTATCTGTGTCTGTTTAATAAAAAAAGTCGTGCAATCTCTACCAGGTGGCGCTGCCTATCACTTGAACTGTTGCCAAGTTTACGAGCAACGCGACAGGCATCTAGTTTAGGAGGCTATGTTGCTAATAATGAGAATATAAACATGTTAGGTTTTACTACCGATTGTACATATGTATATAATTTATTTCCATATAATAGAAAGCCAACTTTGCCTTACTAGGGAAAAAAAAGAGAGAGAGAGAGTAATATTTCAGGGTCCAGATCATGCATTCGTTGTTGAATACGTCTCAACCTGTTAACCCTTTCAGGGGAGGGGGTTTATTTTATACCACCTAATTTCAGTCCTCAACTGCAAAAATTCATCCCAGAAATTTTATATAAAATTTTACTTTTTTACCTTATCTGAAAACATTCATTACTACTATTACTATTCATTGTAACTTTTTTTGAATCTTGATCTCAGACTCTGGTGGAATTTGATTTTAAATTAACTTAAATTCATCGCCCCTGAAGGGATTAAAGGAATTAGAAATTGGTTTGTCTGATCACAGTTATTTCTTTTACTATTACAGTACTTTTCTTTAACGTACACTAGAGTAATTTAATATTGTTAAATAAAGTACATATTTGGTAATTCCATATTTAATACCCAAGAAATTAATATACAAATAAACTAGTGGATCTGCAGATCAGGAGCCTCAACGTCCTATTTACATCAGACATTATTCCATAGGTCATTTTTATTTATTCCTTATTATATAATCGTATATATTGATTCGATCGACTTGTTACCATAATCAGATACATTCCTGAGGGGATACATTCCGCCCCCCTCAACCTGCCGCTGTATCTCTATCTGTATATCTTATAAAGTGTTACGGAATTGTAAATAATTGCATTTATTTTTGTATAAATTATTTTAAAGAGGTTTAGTAAAGTTAATAAAATGCTAACTTTGTACATTACTAGTCGTTTTAGCGTTAAAATAGCCTAATTTTCCCTTAAAAACACTTAAAAAAAGCTCCAATAAGGGAAGAAATGGATTTGGTGCCAAATTTGGCGACTGTCTCCCTCCTTGGCGATTTTTTGGCGACCTTGGCAAGAAAATCATTATTAGGGATATACCAGATATGGAAGCTTTAATGTCATTATGAGATACGAGAATTTTCCAGAACAGTCTGTGTTCGATAGAAAAGTATAAAAGGAGCATTTTTTTCGCCAAGGCGGTCAGTGTCAGATCTGTGTCAGTTTCGTCAAATGCTTGCTTTGCTTTGAGCCTCTTTGGATGAGACTTTCTTTATGTGTTATTGCTAAACAGTTTGTACTGTTGTTTTGCTGTTAACGGCTGTTGTTTAAGCAGTGTTTACTGGTTGAATTGAAGGTGATACTTAGTTTATAGACCTGTATTTTTCTGGAACTTTCTGTGAATACATCACTGAATTTTTGCAACTTTCGCCTTTCATTCTCGGAAAACTTACGGACCCCCAAGTACGCAACGATATGTATTCTTAATAAACGACGGTCTTGTATTATTTCCCTGAAATTCCTAAATACCAAATTTCATAACTACCAATTTTCATACAAAAAAAAAAAAAAAAAAAAAAAAATTACATAGCATATCGGAAATATTTTGCGTAACCTTTAAACTAATTTCCAATTCTATGCCCATAAATATCAACAAGAAAACATGCTTTTAAAATTCTAATAAAATTTCATTATATTTGATGGGTGTAACCATGTTAAAATAAACTTCTAAGAAATATCGACTATAGACCGTAATAGTACGAAATTATTTTATGTATCCCGGAAAAGTAGCCTCAGTCATTATAAACGCCAATAATAAGAATAAACCTAATTAATTATAACTTATTAATTTCTGAAACTAATTTGACATCATTTGGATCATTACAGTACATACTTGGAATTATTTTGTGTGGTCCCATATATTATTTATTCTATACATAACCTTTTTTAAGAGTAAACATAATTTTAAGCATCTTTATAATGTGTGTTAATTTTATTAAGTTCAATTCACCATAAACGCATTAAAGAGCGCGCTTAAATAAAAGTTTGTCCATAGGCTCTAATAATACGAAATTCTTACTTGTGTCTCTGTAAACAAACCATAAACATTGTATACACCAGTAAAAACTATTCAGCTTATTTTCCGTTTAAAATTTATAATTGTTCCAAATTTAACATCATTTGGATGACTACGTGACAATGTCAGGATACTTTTGTAAGGTCCTCTACATTAATTAAAAAGCTTAAGAGCACATATTTTCTTCAAACAACATGAGTTTAAGCATCTTACTCACGTACGCTTAGTTTCATTTTCTTCATTGCAAAGTAAGGATATTAAAATGCGTTTAAAAGAAATTCACCCCTTACGCCGTAATGTTAAGAATTTTGGCGTGTCCCTATACACAGTTCATAAACAATATACCAATAAAAATTATACAGCTACTTATATGCAAAGCTGGAACGTGTGCGCCAATTTGCAAGTCAATCAAAGGACTTTTGCGGCCGGTATTGCGGTACATACAAATTCTTCCCATAGGCCGTAAGGATAAAAAATAAAAACTTTGGTGTGTCCCTGTACACGAACTACAAATGGAATGCACACCCAAAACTATACAGCTGATTTCGTGGGGATTATGAACATGTGTACCAAATTTCAAGTCAATAGCGTAAGATTTGCGGCCGCTATCGCACGACAGACTGACAGACGGAAAGACGGAACACAAAATCCTTTTGAGTCTCAACAGAGGGCCTCCACTGACGTTTCAGCAAAAAATGGAAGTCAATAGCTTGATTTTTGCGGTGGCTATCGCGGTACATACAGATTCTTCCCATAGGCATAATGATAGAAAAACTTTGGCGTGTCCCTGTACACGAACTATAAATAGAATACACACCTAAAACTATACAGCTAATTCCATTGGGCTCATGAACATGTGTACCAAATTTCAAGTCAATAGCGCTATTTTTGCGGCCGCTACCGCGATACATACAAATTCCTCCCATAGGCCGTAATGATAAGAAAAACTTTGGCGTATGCCTGTAGACGAACTACAAACGGAATACATATAAAAAACTATACAGCTGATTTCATGGGGTTCATGAACATGTGTACCAAATTTCAAGTCAATAGCGCTATTTTTGCGGCCGCTATCGCGCGACAGACAGACAGACACACAGACACAGCCCAAAACCGTTTTGAGTCTCAACAGAGGGCCTCCACTGACGTTTCGGCAATAACAACTTACATCAAATAAAACTGCTTTATTTAGAGAAATTGGAGTTGAAGGTAGATTTATATATATATATGTATAACCATCTATGTGAAAAATGCCAGAGCTAGGAATCGAAGCGTGCGGATCACAGAGCCACGTGATTGCCAACTCGGCATTTCTCACTTAATGATTCCCCTGGTTTTGACGTTTTCCCCATCGTTCATGCATCCGCTGTTGAATACCCCTCAACCTGTTAAAGGAGTTAGAAATTGGTTTGTCTGATGAAAGTTATTTCTTTTACTATTACAGTACTTTTCTTTAACGTACACTAGAGTAATTTAATTTTGTTAAATAAAATACATTTTTTATAATTCCATATTTAATACCCATGAAATTAATATATAAATAAATAACAACTTACATCAAATAAAACTGCTTTATTTAGAGAAAATGGAGTTGAAGGTAGATTTATATATATATATATATATTACCAACTATGTGAAAAATGCCAGAGCTAGGAATCGAACAGTGCGGATCACAGAGCTACGTGATTGCCAACTCGGCATTTCTCACTTAATGATTCCCCTGGTTTTGACGTTTTCCCCATGGTTCATGCATCCGCTGTTGAATACCTCTCAACCTGTTAAAGGAATTAGAAATTGGTTTGTCTGATCACAGTTATTTCTTTTACTATTACAGTACATTTTTGATAATTCATATTTAATACCCATGAAATGAAATTAATATACAAATAAATAACAACTTAAATCAATAAAAACTGCTTTATTTAGAGAAAATGGAGTTTTAGGTAGACATATCAGGGAAAGGAGGAAAAGAGTACGCAGTCGGTTAAGAGTACGCAGGGACTTTTTTTCCTGTTGGCAACACTGTAAGCAGAAGCGAGTGTGATCATATCATATCATCACGTTTGTTTTCAGCTCGCTCAAGAGACCGCCATTATTATTTTCACCCTTGCTATCATTTATTTATCAGGTAAGATATGGTTTCGTTATGTTAGCATGTAATTTTTCTGTGAAGAAATCTTAAATTTTTTGTAAATAAAAGACTGATGCTTGCTTTCTAAGTAAATATCATTATGAGGTTTGTTCCCTTCCGAACAACGTGGGCACGTTAGAATTTAACTGTTGTGAATTCTACTGACATCTATGGACGATTTAGAGAAGCAATACATCGTCGGGTAGGAGTACGCACAGACCAGATATTCGTACTCTTATCCGCTCCCAAGCAGCACCGAAACGTTCTCTGAACGTTCAAAAAGTGTTCTGCAAACACGTTCTAAGAACGTTCACTTTGAACGTGTTATAGACGTCTATCTGTCCATCTTGAAGACGTACAATAGTACGGTTCAGAGAACGTTCAATGAACGTGTAACTATCACCATCGGTGTTATAGAAGCGTTCTGAGAACGTTCTATGTATACGGTCTCAGAACGTTCTAAACGTTTTTACAACGTTTTCAAAACGTTATACACATTTTCAGAACGTTCCAGAAAACGTACTGTAAACGTTCTAAAATAGTGTAGTTAAAAAAAAAAAAAAAAAATATGGCGTCATTATAAAAAATCACCTCAGTACGAACGTTTAGAAGTAAAAATTACATAGCTGATGACGAATAATGATACAACACATGAACAGGGATATGAATTACTTTTTTTTCAATTCAAATAATGTTTGAGAAATTTTAACATACTTACTATTCCTTTAATTTCAACGTATATGCATCAAAAATTCTATATTCTATGACAGTTTTCCCCAAAAAGTGTCACAACGTCTCTTTATACCTTAAAAAATTTCTTAACTTTTTGCATTTTTTAAAAATTTCTTTTTTTCCCCTAATCTGAATATAATGAAGTTGTAGTATTAATTACAAAACTTTGAATACACACCATAAAATGCAAGAACTCGCACCAACTGTTTCGGATCAAAAGAAGACACAACCCTTCATCAGGCGAACATTGTAGGCACGAGAGCTGCAAACAAGCACGTTGAGTGTGTTGAATGCGTTGCCGCTTTGTTTGTAGAAGCCGTGCTTTGTTTGTAGCAGTTGCGAGTTCTTGCATTTTATGGTGTTTATTCAAAGTTTCGTAATTAATACTATAACGTCATTATCTTCAGATTAGGGGAAAAAAGAAATTTTTTTAAAATGCAAAAGTTTAAGGAATTTTTTAAGGGATATAGACACGTTATGACACTTTTTGGGAATTACTGTCATAAAATATGGAATTTTTCATGCATATACGTTGAAATTAAAGGAATAGTAAGTATGTTAAAATTTATCAAACATTATTTGAATTTAAAAAAAAAGTAATTTATATCCCTGTTGCTGTGTTGTATCATTATTCTTCATCTGCTATGTACAACTAAACTCTTGATTTATTTTGCTGGTTTTAATCCTTGTGATTCCGAATGCGTCATCCTATGATTGATGTTTGTTTTTCATGCTTGTTTTCTGTTTGATTCTCTGATTTCTTGAAGTAAATAATTTATTCCAATTTATTCTTCATTTCTAACTTCAATTAATTTCTTGTACGATAGGGTGCCCGCTAGCAATTTGCTATTATAGCTGCTAACGAACGGAATCGTACATTGGTGCTCAACGACGAAAAGGGTCACCCCTGACGAGTTTTTTTTTTTTTTTTTTTTTTCTACCATTCTAAGCTTTTCCTAAAAAAAAATGTTTAAAATGCTGTCTTAATTTTTTATTTCCTCGTTGCTTGTTTGTAACTTTTGATTTGAGTTTCATGTGGTTTTTACGCACCGGCAAAATTATTAAAATTGCAACTAACAATATAGGAATAAATTTATGATTAGACTGAAGTTAAATAAAATAAAAATCAATAAATAAAAAATAAATGTTTCAATAAATCACAATCAGTCTCCCCAGGTTATTTAAATTTGTTGTAATTTCCTTCTCATTGACCTATGTGGTTTCAGGGATCTTATATCTGTTGCTTGGCTTTAACTAAGATTAAAAAATTCATTTATACATATATATATATATATATATATATATATATATATATATATTATTTTTTTTTAATACAGGGTGCAAAGCATTGTGACGAGAATACCTTTATCTCCGCAACTATTGGTCGCAAATATATAGTTTCAGTTACAAAATGTTTTAAAGAATATGAGCATTTGTGGTATATAACATGTTTAAATTTAAAATATCTATTTTTTCAAAATTGCAAAAACTAGCTTTTTACATAGTCACAGATCCCTATAGTCATATTTAGAAAACTGACACTCATTCTAACAAAAAGTTTCATTTCTATTCTCCCAAAATGGAACAAGATATTTAAAGTTTGGATTTTCTAACATATTTCGGCCTTCAATAAGGGATCGGTTTAAAAGTCCTAATTGGACTTTCTTTGCATTTTCCCTGGGTTTATTAAAGAATTTTTCATTGGCATTTTAATAAAGCCCGAGAAAATGCGAAATAATCCTAAATTTTGAAACTAACTATCTCAGACAATTTTGGGGGCACAAAAGTGAAACTTTTTGTGTTATATTTTTTAGGTTGGAACTCAACTTTCACTATTAGTGTCATGAAAATTGTATAAAAATTATCAGTTTTTGTGATTTTTAATAAATTAATTTTTTAAATTTAAACATGTCATATTATATAATGAATTCTTACATTTTTTTTTTAAATACATTTTCTTATTGGAGGACGTCTGAGACCAATTGTTGCGCAAATAAAGGCCTGCTCTCGACTTTGCACCCTGTATATTCTAAACATTTCTGGGTACTACTTTGTAAGTCCATGGATAGTTTATAAATATATTTGAATGCTGAAGTTTATAGAAAGTTTTAATATTTCAACATAAAAAATAATTTCAAAAATGAATGTACCAATACACCGCTAAAATAATATATAATTGAATTTAGAATATATTGTTAATTTATAATAATAAGAAATTGAAACAAAAAATTAAAAATTAGTTAGAAGGAGGAAATTTTAAAAATTTCCAAATACTTAAATACATATATATATATATTTAATCAAAATATTTTTCTAAAATATTTAACATACTTCATATTTTTAAATTTCAGTGCATGTGTGTATACATATTTTCAGTTTACAGCAGCAGTTTACAAAAATGATGTTTGCAGGTATTTAAATTTATTCCATATGGCAATGTAATTGGTATTTTTTAAATGTTTAAATTTCTTTAAATTGAGTTAACGCAATTTTTACCTCATTTGATGTAATTATGCTATCATATGGCATATTAAATAATTGATAAATGTAAATATTATTAGTATTAATAAATAATATAGTAAATCGTCCTTTTTTTTTTAAGCAGGATATCTTTTTTTTATAAAGATGTGGAATAAAATTGAATTGAATCTTTGTTTTATTATGCGGTTAAACAATTTCATATATTTTATTTAATAAATAACAGTAAAGAGATATTTAAAATTGTAAGTCGGTGAAACTTAGGATATTATTTTAAAAATGTGCAATTTGAATAACCTAGATTGTATATATATTATCATATAAACATTAAATAAATACTTCAGAATTTAAAAAGAAAAGAAAAAAAGAATTACGAACCTTCTGAATTTTCATAAGAATTTTCTCCAAGAAAACATCCTTCCAACTAGCATTTTAAAATACACAATGACCAGTCGGAAGGGCATTCACTTAAAATTAGCTTTTATCTTGTAAAGTCTTTGTGACTTCTTCGTACTTCATTCAGAATTATAATAACCACAAATAGTTATTTTAACAAATTCCATCTCAGAAGACTAAATTAATAAAATGAATCAATAATTTCTAAGCGGTTGTCTGTAACAGGAGCAGTTTTTTCTGCGATTCAACTTTCAATTATCAAAAGTTAGGCTTAAGAACATACGCAGATATGAAAATGATTGTTTAATTGATATTAAAATAAGACTTTAATAAATAGAACATAGAGAATATTACAGGTTAAAAATATTACATTTTTACCTTTTCTAAAGCTTATCCTAGTCTTTATAACGCTAAAACTGAACAAATCAGATTACATGTTTTAAAATTACCGCCTCACATAACGACACGACTTTCCCAAGACCTGGCGCCGCGCCTGGCGTTTGACTTTGCAGTTGCACGGTCAGCGAAAATTAAATAAATGCAATCCACAGATGTAGATGTTATCATCTGCACTCCCTTCCTTCTTGCATCCGCAATAATCATGTTTCAAAGTTCAACATTTGAAACAATAATTTATTAAGCATTTATAGCTGTAGAAAACATATAGTCAATATTTTAAGGAAAAATTTAGTGGAATTAAACAATTATTTAAATTTTTATAAAGTATTTTAAAAATTTATGAGATCACTTTATTTTTCCATTTTAAAATCTCGAATTAAACGGAAAAGCATATCTTGTTTTAGTGTATATTTCAGTATTGAACGAAATATTCAGTGAAAATAAATAAAATAAAATAAGACCAATCAAACAGAGTAATGATTTAACAACATGATCAATATTGATAATTTATCAGTAACATTTAAACTTAAATAGAACCATAACTTAAAGAAAAGAAGAAAAAAACTCATTTCTGTAACTTCCCGATGAGTATTAGAGACCGCGAGGTTCTACTCTCGAACCTTACAGACGGGAAGTGTTGGTTTTGATTCCTGGTCACGCTCGTCAACTTAGGTTTTCGGAGTTTTCCCGTGATTTTCTTTGAAACTCGCGTAAAGCACTATATTACTTATTCAATAACATCCGTGATTAGCTTTTTGTATCTAAACTCTGGGTCTGGGGAATGCATAGATTTTCATGACAGAACACAATCATTTTTATGCTGTATAGAAGATCTTAGATAATGTATTCTTCTAAGGGTTTATTATTATTATTATTATAAATGAAAAAAAAAAAAAAAAAAAAAAAAAAAAAACGGTAAATTTGTTTTAAATCATCAGAAAACGATGTTTCAATTATTCGTTTTAAGGGTGATATCGAATTCTTTTGAAAGATAATCATAGTGAAAATTTTTATCCACCCCTCCCCCATCCCCCAGGGATGATGTATACTTATTCCTAGGGGGAAAAACAATGTCCTATGAATAATAATAATAAAAAAAACTGTTTGACTATTACTCGTTATACATCCAAATTGAATCAATAATATATATCAAATGTATGTCACGCAGAAGGTTTGGTGAGTATATATATTACAGAAGCTGATAGATAGCCTTTCTGTGAATGGAAAATTTTGGAACGTGGCAGTGCCACCTGTCGTCCGATATGCACCCAAAGGCAATCTGTAGAGTTTTACGTAATATTAATTTCCCTTACCAAATTTACAATATTTATAAATCACAGAAGTTGAGATTTTCCGTTTCCGTTATGAGATTAAATTGCAACATAGCCACGCCACCTGTTGGCCGATGTGCATCCAAAATGGACCAGTAAAGCTTTACATAAAATCGATTTCACTTATAACTTCAGTGTATCACAAAATTTATTGTTAAATCACAAGAGTTAAAATATTGCCTTTCCGTTAAAATGATTAAATTGCAGATTAGCAACGCCATCTGTTGGACAATGTATACATCCAAATTGTATTAGCAGAGGTTATGATGATACATGCCAATATATCAAGTTTAATGCATTTGTACACTATAGAAGCTGAGATATAGCCGTCCCATAAATGGAGGGTTTCATTGCATAGCACCGCAATCTATCGGACGATATATCCCAAATGAAATTCAAATAAACTCCAATTTAGGGCAAGATCTAATATTGTAACAAGTTTGGTTGAATTCCATACATTGATTCCTGAAATACAAAATGCACAAAATTTTTCTATGAGTTTAAAATTTTGTAATTTTTTTTCACCTCACCGCTACTGATTATTGAGAAGCATTCTTTACTGACGTGCTAACAAAACGTTAAACTGAAAATGTAAAAAATGCTCTATTCTCTATCTTGCTAAAAATTATAAATTTCGAATAACTTACGAAGTTTTTAAATTAGAATGTTGCAAATCTCTCAATAAGATTCTTATCAATATCATAAGTGATATTTTAAAACTGGTCCGATCTCTCTGCAATCATTTGTTCTTGAGATATCGTGTACATGAACTAACGGGCTATCACACTAATAGGTGCCGAAGCCGATACACATTAACAGATACCATACCAACCTTTTGACTTCCGGATTCCTCACGCCACAAAACGTGTAAAAAAATCAAAAACTGAAGTCAAAAATTTTCATGATTAACCTATTTTCCCAACCAATAGTACTAAAAAGTCATTTTGTCATATTCGTTATAATTACACTGTTACAGAACGTGTTATGACGGTGTCACACTTGAACGTTCTATATAGAACTAGAATTGTACGTTTTATAGATGGTACAAATTAGGGATGGACCGGATATGGATTTTACCGGATAACCGGATACGGATATCCGGCATTCCGGATATTTTTTTACTTTGCCGGATCCGGATATCCGGCCGGATATATCATCGGATATCCGGCAGTCCCCTTCCCCAGTTCACATGAAATTTTCAGTTTTTTAAGAGCACACAATAATTAAACTAATATATTGTGGCCACCACAATACTTTCTTCTATATTTTCCTATACAAATTTACTAAGGGCAAATAATTTATTAAAACTATTATTCATTAAAAATATCTAACATGAAGAATGCAAATGATTTTTATCTTTGAGAAAACTAAAACCAAATATCCAAATAAGGACAGTTTTATTGCCTATAAATAAATCTTAAAAAATGCGTATTTATAATGGTTATCTCATATCTCATACAAGTTTAGATATAGTGTTCCCGTTATCGAGGAAATTTTCAGTATAGAAGCGCCATCTATTGGTCTATAAGCATCCAAGTTGAATCAGCGTAATGTCTCATAATGTCCTTCTCACATATCAAGTTTTGTTTGATTATGCGCCATAGAACCTGAGATATAGTCTTTTCTTAAATTGCAGAAATCTCTGTGTGGCAGCGGCAGCTGTTGAGCAGCTGACATCAAAAATTGATAGAAACTAATTTATGTGAAGATTCAACTACAGATAAATTTTAATGCAATTCTGTGCATTAGTTCCTGAGATATAGCCATCCCTTAAATTGCGGAAATCACTTTTTTAGCAGCGCCACCTGTTGGCCGATAAGCATTATTTATTAAAATTACCCACCACGATAAATGCAGGCGATTTTCATCTTACAGCAATCTAAAAAACTGCACTATAGCAGCGTAACCTATTGGTAGATATACATCCAAATTGAATCTGCATAATATCTCATAATGGTCTTTTCACATATCAAGTTTTGTTTAATTATACCGAATAAAACCTGAGATATAGCCTTTTCTTAAATTGCAGAAATCGCTGCGTGTGCATCACCTGTTGAGCGGTTGACACCAAAAGTTGACAGATAATAATATATGTCAATGTACATCTACATATAAATTTATATTCAAATCTGTACAGTAATTGCTGAGATATAGCCTTCCTTATATTGCAGAATAGCAGCGCCATCTGTTGGACGATAAGCATTTAACTTGAATCAGCATAATGTATCATAATGACCTTCTTACATATGAAGTTTTGTTTGAACATATGCAATAAAACCGCTGCGCAATGCTATGCTATGCAAAACCGATATAGCCTCCCCTTAATTTGAGGAAATCACTGTATTGCAGCGCCACCTCTTGAGCCGTGACACCTAAAGTTGATAGGCCCTAATTTAGGTCAAGGTGCATCTATATACAAATTTATATACAATTCTGAGTAGTGGTTTCGGAGATAAAGTTGCCACAAAATTTTTGTCTCTCTCTCTCTCTCACACACACACACACATTTTCTAAAAATTGTAAATTCATGTTCTTAGGCCTCCCAAAACGTATAAATCCTTCGAAAACCGGAAGTCGAAAATTTTTACGAATCCCATACTTTCTTCTATTGCATATAGAAGAAAGTAAAAAAGATACTTGCATTTCGTTTTTATACAACTGAATTCCATTCGCATAACTAGTATATGATGTGGCCACCACATGAATTTCTTCTGTATAATTTTACACAACATTCATTGAACATAATTTTTTTATTAAATTATTTTTTATTATAAATGCAGATGATTTTTATCTGAAAGAATTATATCACTACATGCTGAAAGAAAGTAAATTTTTTTGCCAATATCAAAAGAAATAAGATTTTTTTCTAATTTTTTTTCGTTAAAAGATAAAAAAAATCTATAACTTTGTTTTAATTTATCACAGATCTATACTTAAACCATTTATTTTAAAGGTAATGACAAAGTCTTTCGAAACAAAACACCCATATTGAAAATTTACTCCACCCCCCGGGGGGGGGGGGGGGGTGTTAACTCCCATGCTGCAAAATGCACAATTTTTTTTTTTTAATGTTAACTATTACTATTATAAATAATTCATATTAATTTTACAATCATACGATTAAAATAACTCTCATTATGTACATTTATACAAGATTTTGTCCCATACTGGCATAAAAAATGCGATCACAGCACCACCTTTTCAGCAATTGTTCCACAAATCTAATCAGCACCAGTTTATGTCAGGGTTCAACTAAATACCAAGTTTGGTTAAATTTCGTTTATTGGCTAGTGAGTTACAGCATCCACAAAATTTGTGATACACACACACACAAACTGACAGACAGACAGACATTTTCTAAAAACAGTCAAATCGTGTTCAGGACATCCCAAAACGTGTAAATCCATCGAAAACTGGAGTTCGAAAATTTTCACGAATCCAATACTTTGGTAAAAAATGTAAAATTGTAAATATCATTGGGATAATAAAGCCATAACAGAGTTATTTTATTTTATTACGTTATTCTCTATTCAATAGAAGAAAGTATTGGATTCGTAAAAATTTTTGACTTCAGTTTTCGATGGATTTACACGTTTTGAAAGGCCTAGAATACGATTTGATCATTTTTAGAAAATGTTTGTCCGTCTGTGTGTGTGTGTGAGAGAGAGAGAGAGAGAGAGAGCAAAAATTTTGTGGCAACTGTATCTCCGGAACTACTGCTTAAAATCCCATATAAATTTATATGCAGATGGAACTTGGCCTAATTTAGTGTCAATCAATATTTGGTGTCAACTTCTCAAAAGGTGGCACTGCTATACAACGATTTCCTCAATTTAAGGGGAGGCTATATATCTCAGGATCTATTTCGTATAAGCAAACAAAACTAATATGTAAGAAGGCCATTGTAAGTCATTATGCTGGTGCAATTTGAATGCTTATCAGCTAACAGGTGGCGCTGCTATAAAGGAAGCAATTTAAAGGAAGGTTATATCTCAGGAACTACTGCACATAAATGCAGATAGTTTCATACGCAGATGCAACTTGACCCAAATTAGTGCCTGCCAACTTTTGTTGTCAACCGCTCAACAGGTGGCGCTGTTATACAGTGATTTCCGCAATTTAAGGGGAAGGCTATATCTCAGGTTCTATTGCGTACAATCAAATAAAATTTAATATGTAAGAAGGCCATTATGAGTCCTAATACCAGTTCAGTTTGAATGCTTATCGTCCAACAGGTGGTGCTGCTGTACAGCGATTTCCGCAATTTAAAGGAAGGCTGTAGCTAAGGATCTACTGCACAGAATTGCATATAAATTTACATGTAGATGCACCTTGACGAAAATTAGCACATACTTAATTTCCCCCATAGACGCAATGTATTTGAATTCTCTTGGGTGTCCCTGTATACGAATCATTTGTTTGATCTTGATGAAAGATTTAGTGTAGCATCCCTATGTCATAAAAATTTATAATACCATGTTTGAACTTTCTGCTATTATTTGTTCTTGAGATATGCTGATGATAGACACACGCACAGACACACAGACCAACCGTTAAAAATAGGATTTTTGGATTCAGGGGACCTTAAATCGTGTAAAAAAAAAAAAAAAAACTCGACTTAAAAAATTTGACCCAAAAACATTATTTCTCTACCAGTTACATGGGTAAGAGAAAGTAAAACTTGTATGTTGTGACCACCACAAAACTTTCTTCTATATTTTCCTATATAAATTCACTCAGTTAAAATAAACTACAAAGACTATTGTTTATTAAAATTATCTACCATGATGAATGCAGGCGATTTTTTATCTTGGAGAAAACTAATACTAAATATTCAAAGAAACACAGTTTAACTAACACCTTAAAAATACGTTTTCATACTGGTTATCTCATGTATGAAGTTTCGTACAGCTAAATGCCATTGAAGTTGAAGCATGCATTCCCGTTCTCTGGAAAAAACTGCACTATAGCAGCGCGAAATATTGGTAGATATACAACCAGATTGAATCGGTGTAATGTCTCATAAAGGCTTTCTCACATATCAAGTATTGTTTGATTATACACATTAGAACCTTGAATCTTCCCTTAAGCTGAGGAAATCGCCGTACAGGAGCGCCGCCTATTGAGCAACTAGTTCCAAAAGTTGATCCGCTGTAACTTATGTCAAGGTGCATCCACATGTAAATTTTTATGCAATTTTGCACAGTAGTTCCTCAGATATGGCCTTTTTTCAAATTGTGGAAGTCACTGCATAGCAGCGCCACCTGTTGATTGGTTGACACCAACTGTTGATAGGCACTAATTTATGTCAAACTGGCAGCATGAACACAAGAAGAGCTTTTGAGCGATTTCAGTATTTTTTTTATTCTTTTTTTAATAAAGCGATATAGAAAAGAGTTTCCTTAAATATATAATGACCAGCGAAACGGGCAAAGCCTGCTAGTACACAATAAAACTGTCTTTCTTTGAATATTTAATGTCAGTTTTTTCTAAGATGAAAATTATTTGTATTCATCATGTTAGATAATTTTAATAAAAAATAATTTTAATAAATTATTTGCCCTTAGTGAATTTATATAGGAAAATATAGAAGAAAGTCTTGTGATTTCCACAACATACTTATTTTTAATTAAAATAAATGAATTGCAGGAATCTACATCTATAAAGGCAGATCTCCTGACTGACGTGCTTGCTCGCTCAGCAATGCCGAGTCAAACTAACGGAGACACAAATGTGTAATTTTATGATATTATTGATTTAGTGACGTGATTTAAGAAGCTATTTTTTGAAGTTTCCCCGCAAACGGAGGGAGAAAAGTTGCTTCTCGCATTTCTCACCATATCTTAATGAAAGAGAAAAAAAAAGCAAATATTAAAAAACCGGATATCCGGCATATTAACCGGATATCCGGTGATTTTGATCCGGATATCCGATGATATTTCGGATATTGAAAAATCAGCCGGATATGCCGGATACCGGATATTTTCCGGATATCCGGTCCATCCCTAGTACAAATCAAACATTTTCAGAACGTTCTAAATAATACTATTTCTGAACGTGTTTTAGAACGTTCTTTTGACACGAAACACGGTGTTTGAACTATTGAAACCGTTATTAGACGTTCACAGAACGTTCCTGTGCTACTTGGGCTGTGATTTGAAGCAGCCATTCCAATAAAACTTTGCATTTTATTTTAACATTATTAGTATTATAAAAAACTGAGATTAGGAACAATATTTTATGAATTATGGATTAAAATTTATGATTTTTACTATTTTTAAATATTAAAAAGTTATGGCTTCTTAATTTCGGAAATAAAAATAATTTGAATTAGGCTATTTTATTTTGCTTATATTTTTATTACTTGAACTTATATTTTTTCTCCGCTTTTTATAGAATATACCCCTCTTTTATAGTAAATGGCACCCTATAAGCGGAAATTTGATAGAAAGATATTCACAAGGGAGATGATGGTAGAAGCTAAACGAAGATTGGAGGCTGGTGAAAGTAAAAGGAAGGTGGCGAATGATTTGGGAATCAACGAGTGCACTTTAAGAAAATGAATTAAGGCTGTAAGTACTTTTATTTAATTATTCTGATTCAGCATACATGTAAGCAAACATGTATTTTTTATTTGGAACTGGAGACATAATTTTTAGATGTTTCATATCGAAAATCTAACCTATTATTACTTACCTCTTAACCTTTTTTTTTCCTTTTTCAGGGCACGGTTCCGACTGCACTTGGACGATTCAAAAGAGTTTTAACAGATGAGATGGAAAGGAAACTTGCTCAACATTGCAGAGACTTGGATAGTATGTTTTATGGGTTGACCCGGAAGCACATGATGAAAGTTGCTTTCGCGTATGCTGATGTGAATGGAGTGGCTGGTAGATTTAATAATGAGAAGAAATCAGCTGGTAAAGATTGGTTAAAATCATTTTGTAAACGGCATAACCTTTCTGTTCGAAATCCAGAGCAGTGCAGTGTCGCTAGAGCAATGGGTTTCAACAAAGTGCAAGTGACACGGTTCTATAATAATCTGAAGAGCTGTTGTCTGGAGAAAAAATTTCCTGGCCATAGAAAATTCAATATGGATGAGACTGGTATCTCAGCAGTCCCCAATAGATCACCGAGGGTGATAACACCAAAAGGCAAAAATACTGTTTGTAAACTTTCTAGTGCAGAAAGAGGTCAAACAGTCACTGCTGTCTGCTGCATGAGTGCTACAGGAGTTTTCGTCCCGCCTGCATTGATTTTTCCTAGAAAGAGAATGAATCCACTTTTGTACAAAGTTGCACCCATTGCAACTTTGCCCTTGATCAGCGCCACTGGTTACATGAATTCCGATTTGTTCAGTGACTGACTGAAACATTTTGTCAAACATGCTAAACCGTCTACAGAAGATCCTGTTCTGTTAATAGCAGATAATCACGCATCCCACTGCTCACTAACTGCAGTTTTTTTTTGTCGAGAGAATCATATAAAGTTCCTTACTTTTCCACCACATACGAGTCATATACTACAGCCGTTGGATAGAGCTTTCTTTGGCCCTTTGAAAGCTTTATACTTATCTGAAGCTGAAAAATGGCTCCTACAGAATCCAGGAAAAGTTATAACCCTGTACGAACTTTCAGGGGTTTTTCATAAAGCTTATAGCGCCACAGCCAGGGTTCAACTCGCAGAAAAAGCGTTCCGTGTTACAGGTATTGAGCCATACAAACCTGACATTATAAGTGAAGCTTGCTATTCTCTTTCACTAGTAACTTTAACACCTTTGGATTACGATTGTACAGTTGCAGTAGCACCTGAAGAGAACGAAGTCTCACCTTCCACTTCTCAGATAGATATCAGTATCCAGTCAATCGTGCCACTTCCTAGACATGAACAACGAGGAGCTAAAAGGAAAAGAAAATCTCAAAAATCTGAGATTATGACTTCGTCTCCAGTCAAAAATGCGTTAAAGGAAAAGGTAGAGAGAGAGAGAGAGAATTAGAAGAAGCAAAGGCTAATCGAGCTGCTATGAAAAATAAAAATAGAGCAAAAACTAAAAAAGGACAAACTCTGAAAGCAAAGAAAAAACTTATTCTGAATTGTATCGACAACCCAGTTCCCTCAACAAGTTCAGCAAACAATGAGGCGACAATATGACCAGGCTGCGAACAATCACATGATGAAGATTGGATCCAGTGTGGATTATGTAAGGAGTGGTGGGATGAGGACTGTTCAATTTACGAAAGCACTGGAGCATTTGTATGTGACTACTGCTAAATTTTCTGGGTGCGTATTCTTGGATTCATGCCCTGCGTACTCTTACCCGCCATGTCGGGTCATTTGCTATTTTTTTCCCTTGCATTCTTTAATATATATATTTTTTTTAAGATAAAACTTTCCTTTTGTGTACCCTACATTCTATGTTAATAAACTATGATTCAGTCTATTTTCGAGGTTCTCTCTTTTAAATTTTTATAACGAAAAATCCACTAGGTGCGTACTCTTACCCTCCTTTCCCTTACACACACACACATATATATATATATATATATATATATATATATATACATTACCAACTATGTGAAAAATGCCAGAGCTAGGAAATCGAACCGTGCGGATCGCAGAGCCACGTGATTGCCAACTCGCCATTTCTCACTTAATGATTCCCCTGGTTTTGACATTTTCCCAATGGTATAAAAAATCAACCTTAGACTCCAGTTTCTTTAACCCTACAGTGCATACTGTAGCCAATTGGCAACAAACTCTTTTTACCTCTCTAACCTATTCAGTTCATGTAGCATCTCGGCAACACTGTGTTTTCCGTCTTCAAAATGCTCCAATTAGCGATTTTCGTTCATGAAACAGATCATGGATTACAGTACCAACCCGTTGGTTGAAATCAAAGTACGACTTTTGCAATTACATTTTTTTTTTTCTGGCAAAGGCTGACTTCGGCCTTCTAAAATATTATTAAACATGCAAAAATATATTTTTAAAAAAATATTTTGTTGAGGGAATATTTTTTTATTAATTTTAACTTGTTTTAACAACAAAATTTATAATAATGGTTTTTTACGTTTGTTTACACAAATGTTGCCATTTGGCAACACTATGAAGAAAGCTTGATTTTGCTTTTGATTATATTTCTCTTGTTAGTCGAACAATGACTTTGAATACATTTGAAACTATTCGACAATTTTTGCATCTCAATGATAATACTTTGTGTTCTAGTGATGACAAACTGTACAAGTTGAGACCGATAACTGACGCCCTGAAAGAAAAAGTTTTTATCTATTCCAATGGAAGAATCCCTGTGTGTGGATGAGCAGATATGTGCGACAAAGACTCACCATCACACGAAACAATACCTTCCAAAACAACCGCACAAATATGGATTTAAATTGTTTGTTTTAGCTGGTGTGTCTGCTTTCACATACAATTTCGACATTTATACCGGGGCAGAAAAAAATGCCATTAGTCTTCTGCTGAACGAACCAGATGACTTAGGAGTCACTGGTTCCGTGGTAGCTAGGCTCACCCGCCCGGTTCCTGAACACAAAAAACATAAATTATACTTTGACAACTTTTACACATCTGTGCCTTTATTGACATTCTTGAAGTCAAAAGGAATTCTGTCGCTTTTTACTGTATGAAGAGATAGAGTACCATCTTGCAAAATGCCACCTGATAAGGAATTGAAAAAAGTAAACGTGGAAGTAATTTCAAGTATGTTACGGATGGGAATGGATGTGAAATATCAAATCTCGCGTGGCATGATAATAAAACTGTTTTGATGATTTCAACATTTGCTGGGACAAATCCCGTGAAAGATGTCATACGCTATGACAGAAAAGAAAAATGTAGAAAAAGTGTTTCTTGTCCTCATGTAATCCATGTGTATAACAAACATATGGATGGAGTAGATCTTCATGATAGTTTACTTGGGAGATATTTGAGGTTGCAGAAACCTTGTGTTTTATTGGGGAGATGAAAACTTCAAAGCGAGGTCGACCATCGAATGAAGTTGAGACTGACTTAAAACGACTGAAGAAGCCTGACTGCAAGCAATCACCCAAATAAGTTAAGTACGACAGAATCGATCACTGGCCCGAACATTTAGATTCCAAGCAACGTTGTAAATTTCTCAACTGTAAAGGTTTTAGTAGTGTTAAATGTATGAAATGCTTAGTTCCTCTATGTTTCAACCAAAATAATAACTGTTTTGTTTCATACCATACAAAACCATAATGTTTAATAATAAAAACTAACTGGCAAGTACTAATTATCTCATGCTTTTTTATTTATGTGCATTTATTATTTCACTAAAAACATTGCAGATTAGCCTAATTAAAAAGGAAAAAAAATTCCTATGTATTGAAAAGTATATGCTTAATTCACAGTGTTGCCATATGGCAACAATTTAAAAAAATTAAATAAAATAAAAATGGCAATCACTGGAATTTTTTTAATATTTTTCCCTTACTATGTGACTAACATAGAAGCAAATATATTTTTCCTGGGAAAATAGAAAAAATCATGCATTGCAGGGATGTATGAACATTCATGGTTGATGTATTGATGAATAATATTTCTAAATAAAACTGATTTGTTGTTTCACAATTTTCTTTTATTGAGCTTTCAAGGTTTTTTATTTTTAAATTCACTGAAAGCAATTTTTTTTTAAATTTAAATATCCATTTACAGTGTTTGTGAAACCAGTTTCAGATTAGTTAATCTAAAGAATATCATTTAATTTAGGAACTTGTTTCAGAATGCCTTGGTGTAATTTTCAATCGTATTTGCCTTGCTGGAAGTAGGGCGATGTTCCAACATAGACCAATATCTTCTCTTTTGTCAAAAGACCAGATCTTATAATTCCGTAATATGTGAGTTAGAAATATCTTCATTTCTATAATAGCATACTTTTTACCTATAAGAGAGGGAGAAAAAGTAGGTTTGTGAGAAAATGTTTATTTTTAATTAAAAAAAAAAAAAATAAAAAATAAAAAAGATATATTTAATTTAGAGTGGTGCCAAAAAAACTTAATTGTTATGAAACTTTTATAGATTATTTAAAAATAAATTAAAATAAAAGATTTTAGATTTTAGAGAGGAATCAAGAATCTGGACTGTTTTGTTATGTATATAAACAAAACAATTTGAAAGTTAAAAGAAAATTACATTTAAGGAATATTTTTCTTTGTAATTCTCACATTATAAGAGTATGAAAATAAATAAATAAAATAAAATAAAAACAAGTAATATAAAAAGAATTTTTTTTTTATATAATTTTGAATTAGGAAATAAAAAACGCGCGTGAAAAATGAAATAAAAATAATTATAAGATAAAACAAAAACTTTTTTTATACCATGTTTTAAATTTTCTGATGAATCATAGAGCTCTTATCAAAGTGCATAAAAAAGTTTTAAAGTGATAATGACGTCAATTTTTGTGAGATGCATAATTTAACTTTTTATAATTTTTTAATGTTCACGTTCAATTAAATGTATTTATTTTTATGTCGAAAGAAAATGAACTCGTAATTTTTTTTTTTTTTTTTTTTTTTGGCAACAATTAAACTATAGCCAATATTTTAATAGCTATAGAGCATTTCCTCGTGACGTCTGGTGGTTGGCAAAAAAGCGCGCTCGACTTTCCCGCGCCCCGCCCACCATTGATACTATATTGGTGATCCGCCATCGCTATGCTTTTCCCAAGCCTTTTTGCCAACCACTCATAAAAGTTGAGATGTTTGTTTACAAACAAGGAACTGCCCTATTTTAACGCTATTAAGATGTTATTATTTTCATAGTTTAATTAATTATAAGAAAACTAATAAAAAATTCGAAAATCGGACTTCGAAGTATTGTGTTGTCACGGGGTTCCGAGCTACTGTGAAAATTTCAAATGTCTAGCTAGTCGAGAAGTTAGTTCAAAATAGATTGCAAGATTTGTACAAGATATAGGGAGAGAATGAACTAATAGTAGTAGGAATTGAAAAATAAAAAAATATACAGACACGACATTATTTCATTATTTAAAACATGAAAATCTGACATTGACAGATTTTAATTTAGTGCCAGAGGCCTACAGCTAAACTTGTTAATATCGACAAATTCTTCTTTAGTTAATTCGTGACGGTCTAAATTCCATGATAAAGTTTTCATTAAATCAAACCAATGTGTTTCAGCTGCAGATACTGTAACAAATAACGTTGGAAGTCCAAACTGTCTTATAGCCGCAAAACAACGTTTTTTCTCTTTTTCCCAATGAGGGGAGGTGTGCCTTGGGGGGACTCATGTCAAAGGTGTGCCTTGGGGGGGGACTCATGTCAAAGTTGTACCTTGGGGGGGACCCATGTCAAAGTTGGGCCTTGGGGGGACTCATGTCAAAGTTGGGCCTGGGGGGGGGGGACTCATGTCAAAGTTGGGCCTTGGGGGGACTCATGTCAAAGTTGTACCTTGGGGGGGGGGACTCATGTCAAAGTTGAGCCTGGGGGGGGGGGGGCTCATGTCAAAGTATTGCCTTGGGGGGACTTCATTCAATAAATCCCCATTCAATAAACCGACTGAAATAGGCCCTTAGCACTATTAAGAGTGACCTATAAAAATTCGACAACGCTGTACCGACTGAAATAGGGGTACCTTGGGGGGGACTCATGTCAAAGTTGGGCCTGGGGGGGGACTCATGGGTTGTCCTTGTTCTCTTAATATACGTTGTTGAAATAACCATGATTTTTGAAAGGAAATAAATATGTTTGCCAAATAATTTGGCGATCTTTTTTTTTTTTTTTCTGCCAAGGACTACAGATATCCCATATTTCGCTGCAATATATTAATATCTTATATCAGACACTTTATTTAGGCATTTGAAAACAAATTTGACTTCAAATTATGATAGAATATTTATTATTTTCTTTTTAATTAGTATATTAGTTAGATATTTATTATGTAAATATAAACCTTTGAAATGAAATGTTTATGTTGGCATTTGAAAATGGAAGTTAGAGATTTATTTTTCTACAGTTTTGAAATTTAAAATTAAAATTTTATGAATTTTAAAGCAAATAAAATTTTTAAAGTGATAATGACGTTAATTTTTTTAAGATGCATAATTTAACTTTTTACAATTTTTTAACGTTCACGTTTAATTAAATGTACAGTCGTGGACATAATTATAAGACACCTATCTAATTTGACAAATAGTGAAAGAAAAGATTCAGAGCTTAAAAATGTTTTATCAAATACGTCAAAAACATAAATTTATTCTGTTATCATATATGATTATTTTATAATAATAATATTTTCATACAATTTAAGGAAAAACTTAAAAACATAATGGACAAAATTATAAGACACCAACCATTTTTTCCAAATACAGTGGTCAACATAATTAGCAGACACTAATGGTCTAAAAGAAAATCCAAACATGGTTATTCAATATTGCTAACTAGGGAGACTTGACCTAGTGATTAATTTAATGTTCTTTGTTTCATTTAATGCATTTTTATTTTATGAATAACTAAAATAGTGTAATTTAAGGGTGTAAACGGACATTCCAGGACATTCTAGTTTTGCTTTGTTAATCCTAACTTTTTAACAACTTGCATTACTGTTGTATAAAACTACTATATACCAATCTGTAGTTAAAATAGTGACTAAAATCACTGGGTCAAGTCACCCTAGTTAGCTTGGGTCAAGTCTCCTTATGTAGCTTTGCTTTTTTAATCCTAACTTTTTAATCCTTCGTAAGCTCACTTTGTGTTTGAAGAAATTCTATGGCGAGAAACTATCAATTCTTGTAAACTTAATTCACCTTTTCTATGATGACGCAATATGGAGACACTTAGGAGAGATTTGATTGGTTTATTCGATTTTCTGTAATCTTTCGGTTTCTTTTTTAATAGAGTGGCACTGCTTTTAGGATTGAATTTGGGTGTGTTTTACGTTTACCTAGAGCTATGCAATGAGGAATTCGCGACAGTGTGGATTTCAACATTTTATTTTTAATGTGAAATTATAAGGCAAAAAAAAGGAAGAAATTGTACAATACAATGTTTATTCTTTGAGCAAATAGATAAATAAAAGAAATAGAAAAAAGAAAGAGGCAGAAAGAAGAAAAGAAAAAATAAGAAAGGCAAAAAAGGCTCTTAATGTGAAACGTACAAAGCTTAAGACAAACAAAAGAAAACAATAAACAATTTTGTGTATTCACTAAAATCTTCTACAAAATAAAACTAGAAAATGTCTAAATCACAAAACCTGTGTTTTTTCTTTCAATACCTATGTGTTTTCTCACTTTTATGAGGAGGGCCAAGTCTCCCTAGGCTTAGGAACACTTAACCCATCTGCTGACTTAAGTATTTATTTATTTTTTTTATTTTTTTGCACCATTTCTAATAAGAACTGTGCTATTATCTTTAGCCACAGTATGTACAAAATAATATACTATTTGCTCATATTTTTGTTATTCAGCTCCAATTGTTATACAAAAAATATGAAAAATTAAAAAACAAAAACTGGGTCAAGTCTCCCTAGTTTCCCCTACTTGCTTTCTTACCCTTTAATCTATAATTTGTCTGTATGGTATTGAAAAGCAGGGTAATAGAAAGTTGTGTAAGTGCCGCACCATATTATTTCATTTCTACTGTATTTACTTATGTTTTGTATAGTGAAGTAAAAAGAAAAATAGGAAGAAACTACATGAAAATGAAAAATGCATTCCAGTTTTGTTTTTCTGGAAGTCAGTTAATGAAAAAATAATCAAAAAAATTATTAACAGACATTTTCTTCACTTTTTATTTCAGTTTTACTTGAAACGTTGCATTTATGCTTATTATTAATATTAAGTAGTTGATGGTGTTCTTCTTTATAGTTCACTATTTGTAGAATTGGAGAGTAATATAACGATAAAATATGTCTTCAATGTCATAATTCCTTTTACATTATTGATGTCATTAACAATCTGTTCTGTTGTATATTTTTGAAATACAGTTTATTTTAGAAATTTCTCCCGCATTTTAAATTTAAATGTGTATGAATATGTATGAATATATATGTATATATATATATATATATATATATATAAACAAATGAATGAAATTAAACCCCCAAAAACACCGAGATCTTCATCAGGGAGGACTCTCAGTTTAGGGGTGAAAGAATAGTTTCTGAAAAGACAGTAGCAATTAGCTGATAACTATCTTCAGCCCCCAACTTCTCACCAAACAGAAAACTACCAATAACTGAAGAAAAATCAAACATATATATAATATATAAAAATACTAAAAAAGTTATAAAATTGAAAAAATGAAAAAGTTACAAAATTACAACAATTTATTTAAAAAATATACAATACAATAAAGAATTACTGAAGGTAAACAAGAAAATATAAAATGAAATAAAATAAAACTCTTCGTCTGATAAACAAACCCACTTCGGCCGACGGGGGGCTACTCGTCGGTAATTAAATATCGCCCTTGAATAAGGATTAGAACAAACCAAGATAGGAAAACTCTGGAAACACACAGTTAAAAATTGGGACGGGTAACAGTTAATTTGCAAGGTATTTTTTAGGTCTTCAAGAGCATATTTTAAATTTGAAATATGTTCTTGAAGACCTAAAAAATACCTAAGAACCAACGAGTAGCCCCGTCGGCCGAAGTGGGTTTGTTTATCAGATGAAGGGTTTTATTTTATTTCATTTTATACTTTCTTGTTTACCTTCAGTAATTCTTTATTGTATTGTATGTTTTTTAAATGTATTGATGTAATTTTGTAATTTCATAACTTTTTAGTATTTTTACACATTATATATATGTTTGATTTCTCTTCAGTTATTGGTGGTTTTCCGTTTGGTGAGAAGTTGGGGGCTAAGGATAGTTATTAGCTAATTGCTTCTGACCTTTCAGAAACTTCTCTTTCACCGCTACACTGAGGGGCCTCCCTGATGAAGATCTCAGCGTTTTTGGGGTTTAATTTCATTCATTTGTTTATATATTCCTACATTTAAGTTTTATATCTCCTTATTCTGCAATTTTGCGCATTGGTTTGTAATTCTCCTTTTGGTTTTTCTAATCTTTAAACTTATATATATATATATATATATATATATATATATATATATATATATATGTATATATATATATATACAAATTCATTTCAGTAGTTTTCTATATATATATATTTATAAATTGATAAACTGATAACTAATGAAAAATAATCCTAAAACACATAGGTATCTTCTTCAGAGAATTCCCCCCCCCCACCTCCCCATGTAGGGAATGGAAAATGACAAGTTTCTGAAGGAATGTGTGCTTTAAGCCAATATACGTCCTCAGCCCCCGACTTCTCAAAGATGAAAGTAAATATATATATATATACAGCCATCGAATTCAAGATTAAAAATTAATTAATACAAAACATGAATCTAAAAAATCAAATTTATAAATAAAATATATAAGAATATAATAATACGTCAATATAAAAATATACATTAATAAAAAAATATATATATATACCAAACAAGCTCGCGTTCTTTTAGAAACTTTTCATTTTGAATTCTCTGAAAGAGGGGTCAGGACTCTCCTGATGAAGATCCCCATCTGTTTAGGGATTGCTTTTCATTAGTTAACTGTTTATCATTTTATTTTTGTATTATATTTCCTTTTGCTTCATTTTGCGTATTGGTTAACGATTTTCAAATTTTAATTTCATATCTATATATGTATATATATATATATATGTGTGTGTGTGTGTGTGTGTGTGTGTGTGTGTGTGTGTAACAATCACTTACCTAGGCAAATTCGATTTCCAACAGAAAATGGAACATAGCTCCATGCTGTTTTTGATTCTGCATTCAGAAATCTCTCGGGCTCAAAATTTTCAGGGTTGGGATAAATATCAGAATTCCTGTGTGACAGGTACGGTACAAATGCCACAGTGGTTCCCTTGTGTACTTCATATTTGCCTGAAAAAATATAAAAGATAATATTTGAGAAATAAATTTTGATGCAGAGAGGGTCGACCTCCAGCTGCTATAAAGAATGAAAATTTTCTTAGAAAGAAGACAACATAAATACTGAAAATATACTTTAATTGTTTCAGGTCGAAATAATTAAATTTGTGACTACAATTACTGTTAATTAGTCATAGTTATTAATTAAATAATTTTGAGTGACTCTAATTGATTTTTTTTGGACATTTAATAATTAACTGTTGTTTAAATAATTTTTTATAAAAGAAATCTTTAAATAAATAAAAGAGAAAATCATAACAGTTGTTTGAGTAGTACGTGTATCCGTTAATCATGCAGATAGTTTTAACTTAACGTTTAACTTAAGCGTTTAACTTAAACCAGTGGTCGCCAACCGATGGTCCACAGAAATACTTGTATCTAGTCAGTATTTCTATTTCTAGCTTCCTTGAAAATGACGGGGTAAGTTTTCGCTTTCTGTTTCTCGTGCCTGTGATATTTCCGGGCTGGAGTATTCAAAAGTATCGCACTAAAAAAATGAAAAACAAATTATTTCTGATACCCGAAATTTTTTTTATTTCTTATTTTACACTCTAGATGGAAGTAGGTAACAGACAATTTAAAATGTAATTGGAGATAGTAGGTTTATTTTAAACTGTCAGCTGTATCCAATTTTAAATATTTGCAATACTTATTTTGTAATCTTAGTTCAGTTAAGCTTTTAAATGCACGTGGTTTTGTACTCTACGGACATATCTCTATATCTCTATATATTAAAAAAAAAGTTTCTGTAGCTGGCGTCAAATTTTTTTGTCTGCGACAGCATCTTCTCGCGGAGGGCAAAATGCTCTGCATCATGGGTTATCAATGTGGTTATCAATGTGTTCCGAATACTTCAAGGAAGGCATTTCAGGTAGTTAGAAATCTGTATCATTTTAATTAACGAAGTTATTAAATAAAAACCTGGGGTTTATAAAGGTACTCTATTTGCCATTAAAGAAATAATTTCTCTTATTACATCATTTTCCACATTGACGTCATTTCTCACAGGGAAATAAAAATGTTATCACTGGTGTAAAAAAAATAAAATAAATTCCGCAAACATCTTTTTTTTTTTTTTTTTTTTCTTTTCTTTTAGAAAATTAATTTTATTACTGGCAATATTTATGTTTATTTTATTTATTTGTTCTTTTTTTTTTTTTTTTTTTTTTTTTTTTTTGTGAATAACGAAATAATGTCGTGTCTGTATACCATGTCTGTATACCGCGTTTCTCTTTACCATTAAAGTGTATTTATTATTTTTATTTGAAAACGTTTTTTAAAATACTTTGGATAGATTTTGGTATACAAAAATATTTAGATTTAAATTCAAACTCAATTATAAACGAAAAATCTTCTTTTTTAGCATTGATAATTTTTTAACATTACAGATTTAGACATTTCCATGATACATTTCAAACTTCTAATTATGGCAAGAAAAAATTCACCTAACATTTTTATAGATTTTATTTTTCGTCAATGTAAGAAGTCGATAGGAGAGAAGGTACTTTTCCTTTCGCCGGTGAAATTCTCGCCAAGCAAACTTTATTGGCGACAACAATACATTTATGGATTAAAAGTAAATTTGTAACTTAGATTTTTTTTTTTTTTTTTTTTTTTTTTTTTGCTTTTTCAAATTTAAAGTTTATTTATATACGTTATTAAGGATTTGACAAAATAAATGTTATATCTTTTATGGGACAACACTTTTAAAAGCTAGCCTTAAGCAAAGCTTCAGAAAATTTAATTCTTAAAAATATAAAATAAATAAAATAAAATAAGTAAACGTAAAATAAATTTCTTTAATTTTTTTCTTATTATTATTCGAAGTGTTTTGAAACAATTACTCTGTCTTAGGTGCCTAATGTTTGGCGTCAGTTATATCATTCTTGGTAACTTTATCGCTTCACCGGCCAAAATGGAAAAGTACCGAAGAGAATTAATAATTGAAGCTGCAGGAGGTTTTTCCAAATTTAAATGATAATAATAATAATAATAAACTTTTTCTCTTTTCGATATTTTCGAATGTCTAAAATTATTATCTAGCAGTTCAATAAATACACACATGAGAGTATATACTGCCATAAATTAACTAAAGAAATTCAATAATAAAAAGTACGGGCATTAGAAAAAATAGGTTCTAATTTTTTAAAAGGTTATTCTAATTTAATTTAAAGGTTCTATTTATTTATTATTATTTTTTTTTTTAAACAAGCAGTTCTACCAAAAAATCCATCGCCAAATAGTGACAAAAACTTAAATGTCCTCAAGAAGTTCACATACTGTATCTGTAACATAAAATGATCTAGATGTTACGAATGGACTCTTCCCAGCGTCGTCTGCTCAGTCATGTGATAGGGAAAAACAAATAATCGAATTCTGAGAATCGAATTCAATTAAATATTGTTCTTGAGAACAAAAGTGTTAATATTTACTATAAAATAAAATAAAAGTAATATTGTGCATTTGTAAACAGTAGAATAATTGTATTTGTAAATTTGATAATTTTTAAAAAACACTTTATGAGTTTATTTATTTTCACCTGTAAGAATCGATTTTTGTATGTTGTAGTGTAACTCTTACATTAACTGATCTAGCAATAAATGATAGCTTGTAATTGTGGAATGTTTACGGATTATAATTTGAAATTTTGAAGTGTTTTCAAATAAATTTAATTGCATAAAGGTGTTACAACAAATTAATTAACTTAGTTACTGGTCTAAATGGCTTTACACCGTACGATGTGGCACTGTCAATGATTTAAGTACCAAAAATCAGAGTATTTAACATGTTCTCCATGAATATCAAAAACAAATATAAACTAAATGATGATTGTAAATGTATACAGCAAACGAAAGATGATGAATAATGATATAAAATGGATTAAAAATGATGTATAAAAAAATAACACAGATTAAATACGATCGATCAAAAATAAGAATAGAAAATATGTTATTTCAGAAATCGCTATAGATATAGAAGACTTCGTCTGCTGTTTGTTTTTCACCTACCATGTGATCTCTGACGTCAGGTGGGAAGAGTCCATTTCTTTCTTTTCCGAAAAAAAAAAAAAAAAAAAATACTGATCCTTAGCACATTATTTCATTAAGAAAAATGGTATTAAATATTATGTATTTCAATTTGACATTGAATATGGGTACTTCCATTTTTTTTTCTTGTTTTATGCAGAATTAATTTTCCTATTTAGTGAAAGGTAAAGAAGCGAATATCAGCAATTCCTATTCGGTGAAAGGCAGAGCGCCGCAGGGGTTAAAAAGTGAAGCGAGTCGGGGGGAGAAGAAGCTTTCCTCGGGGGTTGGTGAGTGGAGCGAGCAGGGGGCAGAGCCCCCTAGTATATATATATATATATTTTTTTTTTTTTAATATTGTGTACATTATGTTGTCAGAATCACAAAGTGACTCGGATTCTAATTTTAGTATATGCATCTGAGAGTGATTCAGAAATAAATGATATTGATAAAAGTTCGGACTGTGAATTTAAAAACAGTGTATTTATACATATAGTATTATATTATACGTAAAATTCTTTTTCTAATATTCTATTTTAATGTTTAAAACTCACATCTTTTATTTTTTCTACTTAATAGAAAACCAAATTTCAGTTATAATAACCTTGATTGTTGGATTTTCTTCAAAATTAAATTTTCTTGATTTCAAGCTAAAAAAAAAAAAAAAATCCAAAAATTAAAAATGAAATATTGTTCATGCAGTTTATTTTATATCTTTTTTTTTTTTTTAAATAAAAGAATAGGCATTTTTTTACTGTTTTCTTGAAAATTACGAGATCATTATGTGGTTAAACTGGTAGATTATATCGCTTGAAATTCCAGAATGTTTCAAATCACTTATTGTCATACGACAGCTTTCATTAATGAAACCATTACTAAAAAATCGTAAAAATTTAATCTTCTCATCACATGTAATGGATCAATTTATAATTGTTAGCGATATATCAAATTAGGAATCATTTCCAAGTTAAACAAATCGGGAATGAAGAAAGAAAGCATAAGAGATGTATAAATCGACAAGATCTGACTTTTGGCTCGCTATAAAATGTTAATATGCATTAGTAAATGAAGAAACAATGAAGAATCTTATTGCTGGTTTTGACATTATCGTGTTTATTCACACACATGTACATATATCACCATAAAAATAGTAAAAAATCTGGTGTGAAACAACCACACGACTTCCATTACCCGCTATTACATGTATTATATGCATTTTTGAGAGATAATGTGAGCAGAAAACATAAAAGTGACCTAAAGAGAAAATCTTTAGAGCCGTTTTTGAGACACCAACTTTTACAAAAAATCAATTATTGACCGGAAAAAAATAATTACATACAAAAGCATATTTAAAAGTGAGTTAAAATGGCGAGTTTGAAAAAAATCCGTACAACCGTTTTTAAAGGAACGCTTTTGCGAGGCCTGAAATTGAGCTATTTATACAGGCCGCTTATCAATTTTCCTGAACTAACCAACTATATCATTCGAAAGGACATCTAATAGAGTGTTTATATAGCAAGTTTGAAGAAAATCGTTAGAGCCGTTTTTGAGATACGGACTTCCGGTCCCACTTCTGGTTTCCGATGTCCCACTTCCGGTTTTTCAATTTTCACCAAAATTTGGAAATTTCATCTGTACACCAGACGTATTTCAATTCTAAAGTTTCGTAGATCTATCTTTATTAATTTCTGAGCTATAATAGCCAGAAGATTCTCCACATACATACATACATACATACACACACACACATACATACACACTGACCAATTGCCAAAAACCACTTTTTTGGACTCAGGGGACTTTAAAACGTGTAAATCAGGTGAAAACCCGATATCGAATTTTCAGACCGAATACAATACTTCCATTACCTACGGTAGTAGGGTAATGGAAGTAAAATGAACTCAGGTAACCTCAAAAAGCATATACATACCAACATCTCATAGTCGAGTTTTTTTTTTTTTTTTTTTTTTTTTCATGATTACAATACTTTCCTCATGTAGTGTATCTCGAAAAGATTGAATGAACGTGCGAAAACTGAGGCTCCTATTTATTATTGCAGTAGTTCTAGCGAAAACACATGGTGAAATCCGCATCATATTCAGGGGGAAGGGATTGTACTTTGGTTTACTTTTTTATCTCAAATTAAATCCTAAAATTACAGTCGGCAGTAAAATTATTGAAGCGCTAGCAATAATTCCTATGTAAAAGATGAGCGCCTAATACTGTTTTGTTAAGTAAATATATGTCGTGTCATTATCTCATGCTGTTTAAGAAAAAGGAAGTTGATGATAAAAGTTAGCGATCAAACTATATGTAATTGCAATGATTAGCTATATTGTTTTACGAAATCGATGCAGTTTTCTGAAGTACATGCCCCTGACGAGTTCTTACTTCTAATTTTAAGCATTTCTATCCAATTATTATTTCTGTGGTCCTTTAATTATTTTCTCTGTCATTAAGTTTAATGGTTCTTTTTTTATTATTATCATTCATGTCGGCGTAAGTAATTTAAATTGCTTTTGTCTCTTATTGGTTCTTAATCTGTATCGCAACATTTTTGTGTCAGTCATACCTCTAAGTTAAAATCAGTTCTATTTTTGTTGTATTGGTATTGTTTTGTATCTATTAATTGCTAAATATTAAGGTTAAATTTTATTGCGATATATATCATTTATACACACACACACACACACACACACACACACACACATATATATATATATATATAACATGAAAAATGTGAATGTGTGCTTTAATAATTTTGCTGCTGACTGTAATTCAGACTCAATCAGTTTATTTAAAGTTACATATACTTAATGCAGTGATTAAATAAAAAAAAATTACAGGAAAATATACAAAATTATTTGTTGGTTTTATTTGCGATAAACTGTTGTTAAGTAGTTATATTTCTTTTTTTATCAGTCTTTTATAAAATGATTTTTTTTTTTTTTTTTTTTTAATAATTATTTGTCATGAGTTTTATTATTTTCAGTATTTGTAAAAACCAACATTATTTCACTTTGTATGCATGTGTAAGAAATTTACATTTTACACAAAACATATGCTTTAAGTTAACATAATGCTTCTCAGCCACTATGCAGTTGTGTAGTGTCGTTTAGTAAGTAATAAATAATTTTCATATATGTGACTTATATAAGTAATATTTTAGTGTTTAGTGATTGGTACTCATTGTTTTTTTTTTTTTTTTTTTTTAAACAATTTCATTTAACTCTAAAACTTACTTCAAATGTAATAAACTGGTGAAGATTCAGAAAATTATTTCTTGGTTTTATTTATGATAAACAGTTACTAAGTAGTTATATTTCTTTTTATAGGTCTTTTATAAAATGATTTTTTTTTTTTTTTTTTTTTTAATTATTTGTCATGAGTTTTATTATTTTCAGTATTAACATGTACTTTTTTATGCACTAACTAAAGCATCCTTATCTAGAATATGATATGAAAAGCATTTACCATTCGCTCTTAAGATACCACACCAGATTATAAATTCCATAAATCTTAACATTTATGAACGTTGGTTGTAGCAAATTTTACTGTAGAAGCAAATTTTACTGTAGAATTTTACTGTACTATTCACTTACTTTTTGTAACTGATTACTAATTCCAAAACTTAATGTTATAAAAAATTGTAAAATCCAACACCATTTCGTTCGTTTTTACTAATGAGAATTTGTTTGATTCATCGGAGAAACATAATACATAATTGTTTTTTACTTTTTTCTATGTACAAGGAGAATGTATTTGATTAATGAATATTTTAAACTTCCAGTTTTAGATGGATTAACACGTTTTGAGGTTTCATGAACTCGATTTGGCCGTTTTTAGAAAATGCTTGTTCGTGTGTGTGTTATCAAAGTGGAGTGTTTATCGAGAGTGTTTATCAAGAAATAGTAGTCGGAGTTCCAGGAAATTTTATAATTTTTTTACCTTGATGTAAAATGGTGCTGATTAGATTTTAGCTTATATTGCCTAGCAGGTTGCGCTGTCAGGTGCAGCAATATTTTCCATTTATAGCAAAGCTATATCTCAGCTTCTAAAGCGTATAACTGCATAAAATTTGATATGCGATTGCGGGGGGGGGGGATATGGAAAGCGATGCTGATTAAATGTGAGTGCATTTTGATCGACAGTTGTCGCTACTATGCTGCAATTCTTTCTGTCTATAGAAAGGCTATATCTCAGATTCTATAGCATATAAGCTTACCAAACTTCATATGGGAAATGACCCTCATGAAAACTATGCTGATTTAATTAGTGTGTATTGGCCGACTAGTGGTGCTGCTTTTATTCAATTTCTGAGATTTTCTGAATTAATATATATTAACATCTATTGTATGAAATTGAATTCATTAGCTTTGATGAAACTGTTATGTATATCAACCAGTATGTTGCACTGATATAAATATTGTGATCAGATTTTCTGATTTTCTGAGGACAGTCCGTCTTTGTAAGACGCTTTCCTAAGCTTTAAAAAATTGTTACAGGAGAATTATGTCATAATTATTAGCTTTCTGGTCCCCGTTTATAAAGATTATAAGTATAACTAGGGATAACAATTCCTAATAAGGGAATTGTAATAATTATTAATGCTTTTAATTTACAAAGGTACTCTAAGTTGGTCATTGTACGAAAGTATTAGGTTGGCCATCAAGCCAACTAATTTTTTTAAGTGTGTACAAATTGTAAAATAAGTAATAAAAACTTACCATACTGTACATCTTCAGAAACATCTCTTGTGAATATTGGCACGGTGGGATAAAGACGTAGAGTCTCCTAATGCAAAACAGATATTTACTTTGCTATATTATATATATGAAAATTTTTTTACAAGACTTTAAATAATTTTTAGCATCATCAAAGTAATTTTATACATTTTTGTCTGAAACCGGCTGTAACCGGAAATTTTACTTTAAAAGTTTCGTTATGTATATATATATATATATATATATATATATATATATATATTTTTTTTTTTTTTTTTTTTAAGAGTTAATTATTTAGAATATTTTATTAATTAAGATTTCTGGCTTTAAATATTTTTATCTTTCGAGTCCTGAATCCATATATTTATAAAATTTGGTTATAAAATTTGAATTAAAAAATTACAGTGTCATTTTTAATTTCTTGCAGCCATTTGGACTTCAAAACATATAACTAGTAGATCTGCAGATCAGATGCCTCAACGTCCTGTTTGCATCCCTCTTTACCCAGCTGATCATTTTTATTTATTCCATGTCATTTAAAATAATTATATATATATACATATATATATATATACCTTTCTACATAAACAAACAAGATTCTGAGGGGTTTGCCGCCCCCTCAACTCCCCGTTGTAACTGTCTGTCTATATCTGTCTATATACATATTTCCTTGAAACTCATAGCCTTGTGTTAACTTCTTGTAACTCATAAATACTTCTACGAAATTTCATGATAAATTATTGCATAATAAATTGGAATTATTTTGTGTAGCCCTGTAAACAAATTACCAATTCTATGTCTATTATTTTTTACAGAAACCATGCTTTAAACATTCTAATAACATATGTTTAATGAAGTGTAGTTAAAATGCACTTAAACCGTCTATAGGCCATAATGTTACAACATTCTTTTATGTGTCGCTGTACACTGGCCACAGTAATTATACACACCAATAAAAACTATACAGCTAATTCATTGACTCATATATATTTGAACCAATCTTAACATCGTTTGGTTGTTTACAGAATGTCATCGGAATTCTTGTGTGTGGTCCTGTAAATAAATTGTTTAGCCTATACACACCTGTTGTCTAGAGAAAACATGCCTTTAAGCATCTTAATATTGTATGCTTTAATTTCAGTATTGTGAATGTAGGATAGCGAAATTTGACATAATTTGGATGATTACGTGACATTGTCGGAAGACTTTTATAAAGTTTTGTACATGTACTTTAATTTTTGTCTAAACACACATTTTCTTCGCAAAGCATGCTTTAAAGCATCTCAATTTTATTTTATTAAATGCAGTGTAAGTATGTTAAAGTGCGTTTAAACGAAAATCTGCCTATAGACCGTAATGATAAGAAAAATTTTGGTGTGTTCCTATATACGAAGATAAACATTACGTATACCAGCTATTTCTGTATAGCCCCTAAACATGTGTACCAATATGCAAATCAGTTGAGGATTTTTGCGGCCACTGTTGCAATACACACAAATTTTGTCCATAAACCGTGATGATAAGGAAAACTTTGGTGTTTCCCTATACACTAACTACAAATTGAATGTACACCCAAAACTATACAGCTATTCCTGTGCAGATCATGAACATGTGTACCAAATTGCAAGTCAATAGGGGGATTTTTGCGGCCGTTATTGCGACACATTACATACATACAGACAAACAGACAAAAGCATTTTGAGCCCTCACTCTCAACATGGAGGCCTCCACTGACGTTTCTGACTGATTAATTTCTTGCTGACCTCTACTGACTGATTAATTTCTTGCAGACGTTTGGACTTCAAAACATATGAATGTCATGATGTAAAGATAAAATCAACATGTAAACCAAAGTTTAGTAATTTGAATAGGCAAAGAGAAAAAAATTTGGAAACACATGTGTAAAAATCGAGTACTAGGTGGGCGCAGATCAACTATAGTAAACTAATAAGGATAAAAAAAAAAAAATTATAAATACACCTTAATTATAAATTTCGATGCTACCAACTTCAATTTATCAATTACAATTTTCTGGATAAATCTTAATAATAAAATATTTTAATAACATGAGTTACGCTGAAAAATAAATAAATAAATAATAAATAACATGACACTGAGTATTGTACGATTTTATGGTAAAATACATGAAAATTTGTAAGCTCTTAACTCATAGCTTAGGTAATTTATTGTAATTGTAGCGGTTTAATGCATTTTTAAAATAGTTTGTATTATAATTAGGCATTCTTAAACGTATATCTAACTGTATAATAATTTATTAAAATATTTTAATGCATTACCATAATGATTGCCTCCAAATATATTAAGTTGCAGCTGTCTTCATACGTAATATAATTGTCAGCTAATGAATGAACTTCATTGAAAGCTTTTTCTTGAACCTCTGGATGGAGACCTAACAGAAATAGGCACCATAACGTCGTGTAGGTTACGGTTTCATAGCCCTAGAATACAGAAAATAGACAATTTTCACCAAAAGAGCCCATAAATTCACACTGTTAAAAAACACTTCTAAAAAATTAGCAGGATCTGCTCATTTTTGAGAAGTTTCATTTCTTATAATAGCTCCGAGTAGAAACTTCTCATTTTTAAGAATTTTTTTTTCTCGTTTAATTATCGGTGTTAATTTTTATATCACTTTATATGCAATTGAAGCTTTTTCTAAAACAGAATATTCTAGAATTCAAAAAAGTCTAGAAATTGCATAACATTAACTGAAAATGTAACATAAACATAGTTGGCATAATGACATAATGAATAAATGAGAAATAAACAAAAACTAATTTTAAACAATTTCCCTTGACGGCGATCGTACTCACAATCTCTGGTTTCCCAGCCCGATGCTTTACCTCGGAGCCACGGCGTTCATTAACGTCCGTTACAATATTACGAGAGTGACTAGGAAATGAATAGTTAAACAAGAAAAAAAAAATTCTTAAAAATGAGAAGCTCCTACTTAGAGCTATTATAAGAAATGAAACTTCTCAAAAATGAGCAAATACTGCTTATATTCGAGAAGACCTTGCTAATTTTTTTCTAGAAGATTTTGCTTGTTATTGATAAATGTGATTTAACAGTGTAATTCAAGAGATTTATAAAAGAAATTAAAAGCATTTATCGTAACGTCTTTCATGATATTAAATTATTAATAGTTATACTTATTTTTACTAATATTCCCATTTTTGAGAAAGAAACGGCTCCTACGTTTTTTAAAAATATATGAGAAGGCTCATCTTTTCCTTTTTAAGTAGTCTTCTCATTTTTATTAATGCATAAATATTGAGTTTTTAAATAAACGTTCCGGAGGAGAGGACTAGCATATCTAGAATCGCTCGACACCACTCCTGGAGTGGTGAACGGCTCCTCCTCCCTGTTAATGCATAAATATTAAAAATATCATAAATGTTGAATGAATTGGTTCATGTGCACTAAAGAACTTTCAAACACCAAATACTTTATTTTTTATTCAATAGAAAAATCTTCGTGCATTCACGAAAATGTTTTTGAATAAACTACTATTATTTCAAGAAATATCTAATATTAAAGTCTTAGAGGATTTAATTCTTTGATTCTTCTAAGGTGTAAAAACCGTAACATATGATTTTCCTCTTTTCTCCATTTTCCTTTTCTTCTTGAATAAAATTTATAAATTAAAATTTTTTTTTATTAAATATGTTTTAAAATTTATGTTTTAAAATTTAAACAACTTGAGGCGCCCAATTCTGCAATATTCAAGTACAAAAACACAGATAATAAGATTAAATAATAATAATAATAATAAAGGGGGAAAAAAAACTGACCTATTGCTGCGTACATTTTTTTAACAGTAGGTTCCGCCTTAACATTTTCTCTAAAACATTACATTTAACTTTAGGCATACAAATCTTAAAATATTTAAATACTGAAATGTAAATAACAAGGTTAAAAAAACAATTAGTGCCAAAAAACTAGGGAAAATATTTAACACTTTCGCGACCGCTGACGTAGATTCACGTCAATTGAAAATCCAAATCTGTAACTCCGTGTTATTAAGTTTTATTGATATCTTTATAATTTGAGATACAACTTGTGGTGACGATAGGTTGGGAATGAATAAGAGGTTTAAAATAATATGTGAATAAAAAATTTAGGAATTCAAATTATGTAGAAAAATCATATGACATATTATCTACAAATAATGCTAAACTAATTAATAAATTAAAAGCAGAGTTACAAACTAACCGATTCATTCCACTACTGAATCGGGAAAAACACACACACAAACAAAAGTTTTCTTTGCTCCCGCCTCAGATTAGAAACTTGAATATCCTATCGGAAATTTTTTTTTTAAACAATATGCTTAGTTTTATCCTATTTATGGGAAAGAGTGCACATTTAGCTGAAAATAGTTATGTATTTAAGAATATATTATAAAATGTATAATATGTGTATATATGCGTTAACTTACTGTAATTAAGATAGTGCTGACTTCATCGTGTAAATCTTCGAAGGTAAATGAAGGATCGTTAAAATGCTGACGAAGGAGTAAGTAAGTAAATGATTTTTGTACATGCTTACTGAAACGATCTTCATCAGCTGCTGTTAGAAGCGGATTGTCTGCAGTCTTATTTTGCGAAGCGATATGTTCTTTCATATCGTTGATCACCTGAAAAATACATCGAAACGAAAACAAAATATTTCGATTGTGGCACTTTTTTCAATTTTAAGCATAAAGTGGTTTTTACTGAATTTCTTATTGAACATGTTTTGCTAGAAACGATTTAAATTAATAAATAGTCCACCTCCCCCCTTTCCAAAAAAAAAAAAAAAAAAAAAATGTATATATATGTGTCCTATATATACATATATTGCGAAAGAGTAATTTGAAAAATAATTATCCAAAAATGATATTACCTAGTAGTGCCATAAGTTCTGATACAATTATAAAGGAATTAAATTAAAAAAAAAAAAAAAAAAAAAAAAAAAAAAAAAACTTTGTAATCAATTTTAAAGCTAAATCTTCTTAAAGTTTTATTTTACCTTTAAATTTAGCATTTTGCACCTTTTTATTCAAAATGATCACCTTTTTACTTCACACAGGATTTATGTTCCTTTAGCCAATCACCTATCGAGGTACGCACTACTTCCATGAGAATCTCCATCACTACTTTCCTTAAAGATTTTTCAACACTTTTCAAACTTGGATGTCGTTTTTGGCACACCTTTACCTCCAACACTGACCACAATTTATAGTCGAGCGGATTCAAATCCGGACTACTGAAAGGCCAATCTTTGACTTTTATGAAGTCTGGCACATTCTCTTTCAACCACCTCTGGGTCGTCTTCGTTTTATGAACAGGAAACTTATGTCTTATTGAAACGTCCAATCGTGTCCATTGAACAAGCTTACGTTCAGGTGCTTCACTATTGGTTCTAAAATAGTGTCTTGATAAACTTTTGCCGTGGTTTTTTCCTCGCAAAAATGAATCTCTGTGACGTCTTCATAACTGATACCTCGTCAAACCATTACGGAAGCCGGATAATGAGTTCTCTGTACGCATTTTTTCCTCTCTTTAACTTCTTGAGCAGTCCTTGCATATACACGATCATTCTGGCGATTGAAAGATTCTTCAACGTCAAAAATTTTCTCGTCCGTAAGCAGAATTCTTCAGTCACCGTTACGAGCGTACCGTTGCAACAGTACTTTTGCTTTAAGGTACTTCTTGAGCTTTAATTCATTTGTAAGAAAATGGCCAGTTATTATTCGATAACCTCTTGGTCCAAGGTCTAAAGTTGCAGACGATTCCTACAATAAAATTTAAAATATTATTTTGTCGTCTGCTGCGTTTGTATCACAGTAGGAGATCTCAAATTTTTGTATCGAACATATGGCACAACTAGGTACATACATTTAAATATTGAACATAAATTTAGACTTAAAATATTTAAAAATCGTCACGTCTCATATATAATTATATTAAACCTTAATCACATAAAAACCGGGACTCGTTTTTTATGTGATTAAGGTTTAATATAAATTTAGACCATTTTTAAAGGAAGGATAGGATGTTTATTTTAAATGTAACCAGTGATCTTATATGAATGTTATATTAATTTCTTGCATTATAAAAATCAGTAAGTTCATTTAATATTGTATGTTTAAAAAATTGATTAGAGACAATGATATTTTTCAATATTTAAATCAAACTTCATTTACAATGTAATTGTAGTTATTGCAAATACTGATCAGTTCCAAAATACTTAAAGTTGTAACGGGTTTAATACAAATATGTACGAGCACTTAATGTAGCATTAAAACGAGTCAATCAGATCTTTCTTTTAAAATGATATTGTTCTCTGTCTTATTCTAGTTGACGTGTACCATTTTTCTGTTGTATGGTCAGCTCGTTGTGACGTTCGTTTTTGGAGCAGTGTTGAAATAGGCACTGTGCTCGCTAAGTCGTAGGCTACAGCTATATGCTAGACTAAGATTAGGCTACGATTATTATTTAATTATTATGACGTCTGAGCAGTTCACATTGTATTGTGGAAGCAGCTTGAGTATGCAACTGAACTATGATCTTCAATATATCCAGAATTTAATCTTTTTTGTGTTCTGTGCTTAATATGTCCAGTTACTCTTAAAATGGTCGTCCATTAAATAGTACTTGTCGTAAAAGGGTACATTCTTCATGTCTGCTTATAGTTTAATTTAATTTAAAATGAGGACTTTACAAGTTATTATTCGGCCGTACTCCATTAACCGATAAAGATGTGGCTACGAAAATGGCGCTCAACTTGAGGTCACGAATCTTCATGATGGAATCTTCTTCGTGTATCGTTAAGGTAAAGTAATTTTGTTTTCGACCTCGAACCCATCGTGTGTAGTGTCTTCATATTTCACATTGTGCAAATGTGGTTATAAGAGAAAACGAAACGTTTTCGAAAGTTCTGTGCATATCGAACATTCGTTCAAGAATAAATTCTTTATTCTAAGTTGGTAGTAATTAACGATTGGGCTAAAATTCAACATTCTTTTGAAATAAATTCTCCATTTAATGCAATGGTGATTCGTTGGTTACAATTCCGAAACGAATTCAAGATATATATTAAGACATTGCAACATTGAAACTGCAGTGTGTTCAAGCAGTGTACTTGCAACGAATTTCGTGATTCTAAATCATACTTGCCAACATCCTCATTAATATTCCGTAGTGTTGCTAGTCCCGCCCTTTTTCTCACACCAGTAAATTTGTAGAGTAATATTCTCCAAATGCAATTACGGGGCCGCGGTAGCCCAGTCGGTAGAGCGCCGGCCTCGTAATTGGAAGATTGCGGGTTCGGTACTCGAGCCGGCCAAAGACCGTCGTGTACACTAATGGTGGCTGGTGCACGTAAAATCTGTCGTGGCCACAATGTCCTCCATGTTCCCATAAAAAATTATACCTCTGGGGGTTACCGAAGCGGGAGAGCCATCCCTTCCGTGGAGGATCAAAATTGTGATGGCATGTCTCCGGACCACCTCTAGGGGTGTGTCCCAGACCGTCGCCAATTGCCCATCTGCGCAGCATTAGTGCGACGTAAAACCCAATCACCAATCACCAATCACCAAATGCAATTACGATCAAATAAGACGAAAAATATTCTGAAATAATACTGGTGTAAAAAAGAAGGCGTGGCTAACGATACTACGGAATATTAATTAGGATGTTGGAAAGTATGTTCTAAATTACATTTTTTTAAACAGTTATTAAAGGGATCATGACAGCATTGAGAAAATTGGCACCGCCCAATGAGGAATTTGCACACATGGGGGATTTGAACAAAATTCTATTTTTCTGGTAGTTTTAGGCCCATAAATTTCAAAAAGTTTATTAAAAATGCAAAAAATGTTCTCATTAATTTTAAAAATAACCAAAAATCACGTGACTTCAAAACGCTTCCTGACGTCACACTTTATGGTGTTTCAATGTTTACATTTTGTTAGCAAGCTATTAATCGTTTATGTGATTTCTGAGCATTTCTTTTTCATCTTATAATCATTTAATATCATTATCACCATTTTCATTTTCGTTATTATTTTCAATTGTTTTCTTTTCATGGCAGTTGTCCAATGTTTTCGTTTCGTTTAATAGGATCCTGTGAAACGCTGAAGAATAGCTTTTGAGAAGCATTAGTCGTTGTGTTAGTGCAGTGTAGTACAATACAATATTTATAATACGATTTTTTAATATCCGTCATTATTATAAAATATAAATCTTATTTCATTTACTAAAGAAGCAAATCAATTCACGAAATCGAATGTAAACAATGATTACTCCCGTTTGCTGTCATGAAGAGTGACGTCACGATGCATTACGCTACGTTTTCACGATAGAGTAAACAGTGAGGTGTTGAAATTGTTATAAATCAGTAATGATATTTAAAAAAAAGAAAATATATTAATTTATTTTCTTACTTTTTCATTTACTATTACATAAGAATAAAAGGTGCAAATTCCTCATTAGAACAGGAGAGAGAACGATCAACTCAAAAGATCTGATTGGCTCAGTTTAAAGCTACTTTACGTTTTCGTATGTATTTGCATTAAACCCGTAACTAAGTTATAATAAAGCTTTGTGCAAACGTTTATTATTATTATTTTTTTTAATCTTTAACTCCTTCCGGTACAGTGGTCCGGTCTGGGATCACCAAAACATTCTCATTTTAAATGCTGAAAATATGCGATAAACGAATTACTTTAGAAATTACTTTTAACCTTCTTTATGCATCAGTACTACAGAATTCGGTGCACACGTTTTAGCTGTAGTAATTCTTTAAAAATCTTTATTATGAGCTTCACTGCAATGCTCAAATTCCAAGTTCATTCTAACTTTTACAAAGTTACGTCCACGCAGTGGTCCATAAAATTACGTCCATAAATTGTAAACGGCAACTGTAAATGTTACATACATGTGAACTTTTCAATACTTTATTAGACTGCTTACAATTATATTTTCTGAAATTCCAAATTCAAGTGTCCGGTTTTTGAAGCTCATCTGAGTAGTATGCCCTCTGTGGGTACACCCACAAAATAAAATCGCAGCTGTAAACTCTACAAAATGACACATATTAACTAGTCTAGATCTGATTAGACTATCTACAAACATTTTGCTAAAATTAAAATTTTGAAATCAGTATGCCGGAAAGGGTTAAAACTCAGATCGACAAATACTATTAATTGTTTAACTGGTAAGTGCAGATTTAATATATCTTTCCATACCATTCAATACTTAAACTTATGGAATAGTTATTTTATGTATGACATTTTTGTACCAAAAGCTGTTGCAGTACTGTGTTACAAAGTTTTTAATAACTTTAAAACAGCTCTGCGTCATACATTTCTATGTAATAGTATAATACATATGTCATTAGTGGAAAACATTTGGTCCATTAAAACAGTATTTAAAGGCAGGATGTTACAAATTAACACTTTATGAGCTCTAGCAGTTATAAAATTACGAGTAACAGACAACACAAATTTTATGTATGTTATAAATCACTGCCGTAAAAGTTATTTAAACAAACTACATCAATATCAATATTTAAACTTTAAACTTTAAAACTTCTTCCCACGCCATAAAATTTAAGCCAGCACAACCTCCAAGGCAGTAGCACGTGCTTTTTGCACCTGAAGAAGAAAGACATTGTCCTTTCGAAACCGGTTGTACTGGCTTTAATTTTGTGGTATGTGAAGCAGTTTTAAATTTTAAATATTGATTTTACACCAGTTTTGAATTTAGTTTCGAACATCATTATCAGTATATCTTCTGTAGTGCTTAAAAATTAAAAGAACAAAAATAATCAGTTTCAAGATATTTGAAGGACAAACAAATATCAGCCAGAAGAAATTTTGAAAATATTTATGGGCGTTAGAACGCGAACAGATACCAGAGAAAACCGAAGTCATAAACACGGCTTTTTTGGGAGATATTATAAATGTGAGTGCGCACAAGAATAAATCTGTAATCTAGTGCTTCCAACACGTTTTTATGGTGTTATAGCATTTTCTAAAACATATATGACTATTGTTCCAGCGAGAGATATTTATGAATAACGGTTATGCATAAATAAACAACAAAAATATGAAAAAAAAAAAAAAAAAAATACTTAATAAGTAAGCATTTCTAAGCAAAAAAACTTACCGCTGTAATAAAACTTCTATATTCTTTTTGAACTTTCAGAAATTTTCTGCCGAATGGTGAAAAGTTCAATAAAAATCTCGGACGATACCAAGGACAAACAATTCTCTGCACTGTCATTTCACTCAAACTAGAACCAATAATGTTCAATTCAGCTTTAATATCATAAGGTTCCATTGTTAAAATTCCATTATCATCCAAATTGAAATTTCAAATTATAGATTAAAATAAATGCAATAGAGTTCTAACAGATGACGTCATGAGCATGTTTGCTGAGGGACAGTTGACCCCACTGACCCATTTTATCATTGCGGAATAGTGTTACAAATTTATTGTAACACAGTGTTGTAAATGTATTTGTAAAAGCATAAAAAAAATTCGACTACTACGCTTCCAAAGGCATGGAAAAATTACCATTGTCCTTCAGCAAAGTACGGTTGCTAAGAAGAAAGTCACGTGGTTGTTAGAACTCTATAGCAGTTATTTTAAAAATCTTAAAACGCTCTCTCTGATTACTTACCTATCAATTAAAGAAAAACACTTCAAATTTTTTGCCTTATTTTCTTCAATCTGTTTGAAGCCGAACACGGATTCTACAACATAAAGTAGTAAAAATTAGAATACAAATTAATATATAAGTCATACAAATTAACATATAATTAAAATATATCATAATTCTCAATGATTCGAGTATTTTTTTTTAACGAACTGAAGCGATAAGAGGATTTTAACATCACACTGTGTGCGTCCAACGAGATAAATAAAGTTGAATGCTGATTCAATGGATAAGGATTAGCTTTCCAACGAGATAAATAAAGTAGAGATATAAATAGTAAACCTGACAGGGTCCAACATGAGTCATGTGATATGAACCATCTATGCATTGGTTCCCTAGCTAACAACTTATTTTCAATAAATTTCTATGGCAACGGTTTTGAGATTGTACTTGGCGAAAGTCGTAACCGCCAATGTTTTTGTTTACTTATGCAGTTAAATATTTTTTGTTTTAAATCATTTTAGTTTTCATTTTACTTCTTTTTTTATTTCGTGTAGTCGAAATGTAACCTATAAAATATTTAAAAATAGTTGATAAGTCATTATTACTTTCTCTTACCCATAAGGTAGATAAAATATTGTTTTTGGGTGAAATTTTAGAAAGTGAGTTTTTGTTATATTTACACGTTTTGACGTCCCCAGAATCCGAAAATCATGTTTTTAGTGGTTGGTCTGTGTGCGTGTATGTGTATGTGTCTGTCTGTTATCAGCATATCTCAATAACAAATTATAGCAGAAAGTTCAAACATGGTATTCTAAATGTGTATTATATAAAGATGCTACACTAAACTTTTCGTTAAGATCAAGCAAATGGTTCGTGTACAGGGACACTCAGAGAATTCAAATACATTACGTCTATGAGGGAAATTGCAGGTAAGTAGAGTTTAACATCTATAGACTTCACTAAACCAAATGAAACGAATATATATTTTTTATATGCGTAAAAACATTTTTCATGTAGCATATGGTATAGAAATCATTCACTGTTCGTTTACAGGGCTACATAAAAGAACTAGATTATAATGCGGCAATACTTGAAATTTGATGGAAGTGTACTTTAGGTTATGGCATGCGTTAGAGTCCTGCATCGGGTCGGGTCGACTAATTTTTTTCCTTCCGGTCGGGATGACTGATTTATTTTTCGTGCGGGTCGGGTTCGGGTCGGGATAACTGATCTTTTTTTACTGCGGGTCGGGTTCAGTTTTCAGCCAGTCGGGTCGACTTGAAAACATCTTTCAAAAAAATTTTACCTTAATAAATCGAAATGTGTTTGGTATATATACCCATATTGAATACATGCTTACCCAAATTGTTATAGTAAAATAAAACATCCGTATCGTACTGAAACAATTAACAAAATCCATCAAATACATCTTTATTATCTTTTAGAATAGAAAGCTGTGAAAATCAGGCTCCCTCTTGGAGAATAATCAGATGTGTGATTAATCTATTTTGATTACTCACATCCTTTTGAAATAGACTGTGAACGTAAACTAATAATTAATATTTTTTCTCTTGCAGATGTTTTTAAGAAGTTATTGAAATGTAATGTATTTAGATTTAGATGAGAACGGATGTTTAGTAGGCGTCTCCAGAACTGTATTATATATATATGAAAGGATAAAGAGAGGTAAGATTTTAAATTATTATTTTAATATTTTAAATTAATAGTAATAACTTAAAGAAAATCCCATTAGAAATTATTAACTTGAAATTAATTCTAAAGCTTCCCCTGTAAAGTAAGTTTTATTACAATGCACGATCATAACGCGAAAGCCATAAAAGTGAACGAATTTTAGGATAATAAAGTGTTGAACAAACGCAACTTGCAGTTTCTTGTGGTTAGATGATGCATATTAATTAATCCCGGCGATCTGGACCTCAGATAAGCTGTCAATCATTAAGTTAATAGCCAATGATTAGACGAAGGAGGGGTGAGATTTCGCGCAAAAACGCCGATATTTAAGAGAAAACGCGCGGAGATGAGGGTCTCTCTTCGTGTGTGCTCTTGCCTGGTAACATAACATCAAAATAACGGCCCCGGGAGGTAACGCGATGTAATCGCGTGCTGCTGTCGTTCTCGGCTCCGATGCACTCAATTCCACCTGCTCAGACCTAAATTATGGACCATAACTTGTAAGATGTTCAAGATGGGCCAGTAAACGACTGTCTATCATCCTTGGACTCGTTAATGAGTGAAAGCCTCTCTTCATTAGAGATATTATGTGACACGGAGTAAAAAAAAAATGTCACATGAAAAAGTCGGCAGGCATGGTGATACCTGTAATCCAAAAACTTTGTTCCAGACTTTATGGAAAAATTAGGCTGAAAGGAATGGCCTCCCGGGGCCCGGCAAATATGTCGAACGGTAATAAATTCCATTGATGTAAATAAACACCGCCCCTGCCAGAAGGATAATTGAAGAAAAATATCGTTCACCATCTCGTATATTAGAACTATGTGCTTCAAAAAAAAAAAAAAAAAAAAAAAAAAAAAAAAATATTAAATCAATAAAAAAATTAATCAATCTTAAAATTAAATCAATGGAAAGAAAAATTATAAAAGTGAGAGTATCCTTCATCAATTCAGAAAAATTTTATGTCAACAGACAAGTCAAATAGAGATGCGCTCGTTTCTACTCCCTAATGTCATTTATTCAACAGAGAATCGCTTCTTCCAACAGAAATTAGATCAAGTTCAGTCTCTTTGGGTCATCTGGCTTTTCTCAATCGCTCCTTCATTTCACGGAGTTTGAATTGCGTGGTGTCAAGGTCAGCGCCGATGTGGGTGAAAGAGAACAGATGTCAGCTTGATGAGCTAATGATGATAAACAAAGAATTATTACGATGCCGGTGTAAACAAAGAGCTGATTCGGATTTAGTTTATTATGTTGTGCATCCGCAAAGAGTGAAAGTAAAAGTTAATTTTTTTTTCTTTCTCTTTTATTGCTTTCACCGGAAATACGTGAGTAAAAGACTTTTATTTATTTATTTTCAAAATAAAAAACAAAGAACAATCTGATTTTAATTAGAAAAAGAAAAGGAAATGTATATAATTTATTATGCTTTTATTTCATATTATTAAAATTTAGTCTTAAAATTTATGTAAAAAAAAAAAGAAAGTAAATTAAATTAGATTTAATAAATAAAAGTAGATTAAATTAAAATAACTAATTTCATTCTATCTTCGATAAAAAAAAAAGACTAAATCGAACCGATTTAAAAAAAAAAAATAATAATAATAAAGAAATAAATTTCAAGGCTATGATACTTATTTATTTTATAAATTGAGTTGGTTGTTTACAATTTTTAAAAAGTTTACAATAAGTATTTTCTCAAAATTGAAAGATTGACAATGTTATATTTTAATATTTATTACTTGCAATATTGAAAGAGAGTATTTTTCATAGTTACCATAGTTAATAATGAAATTTTATTATATTTAAGGATTATCTAAATTATTTTGGTTTTTAATTTTCTGCATAATTATTTTTAAAAATTGATATTTTCATAAGGGTTAAATTTTGTGTGATTTTCTGAATTTTTATTTGAAATTTTGAAAATATTTAATAAATGTTGAATTTCTTTGGAAAAAAAAATTCAGTAAGCTAGAATATTAAAAAAAAATAATCATATAATAAAAAAAAAAAAAATTGAATTTTCTAAATTTGAAGTTAAAAAATAAAAGTTAAGATGTCCAAAACCGACACCCCAGTAGATCCCGTGGATACCCCGGAGACTATAAATGGGGAAACTACAAATTCCAATGCAAGGACAGAGCAGGATAATTTAAGTGAGGTAAATAACTCTTCCTCCTCTACAAATAACTAGGTAAAAGAAGAAAATGTTCTTATTGAATTTTGCCCTGAAAATAGAATGTTATGGACCGTGTGCTGACGTATTTCGAAGTATGGTGTAATAAAACTAAAAAAGACGTAATTTGGAAAATTAGAAATATACAAAGGTTTCTAAAGGGGAGAGCCCTCACAGTTTATGTTAATAATAGTTTAAATATGATGCACTGGGAGGAGTTACTAGAAATTTTCAATGAGGAATTTACCACACCGGGAGAGACATCTTTAAATGATTTTTCAAGTACTTTATTTAAACAGGGTGACAATGTTATAGATTATTATCATAAAAAACTCTAAGTGGATTGAGCTTTAGATCTAGAACCTAAATTTTTTTTGGACGGGTCAACGGACGGATTGCCACTAGCATTAAAACAGCTTGTGGTAGTCAATGCACCAAAACGTCTAAATGAATGGAGAGACCTCGTACATAAACTCAATAAATTACATATATCTGAAAAATCGGCTGACCCCCTCCCACCTAAGTCGCCAGATCAGTGTCCAAGATATAACTATTCACAAGCATTCAATAGAGCCCCTATTCAATATGCTCCTCGACCCCAACCTTGGAGTTATCGGTTTCCTAATGTACATAGACCCCATATGGGATACTTCAATCAGAATCAACCCACTAAGACTAATGATCCCCGACCTAATCCACGAGGGCCTAGACCCCAGCAGTCTAACGCAAACGCACGTCTACATTTTCAACGAAATTTACCCCCTTTTCCATGTAAACATTGTACCAAAATCAATATTCCAAATGCTTTTCACTGGCATAGAGAATGCCCTTTCAAACAGGAAAACCCGACTCAGGCAGCAGAAGAATGAACAGTGGTAAGTAGGCCGACAGACGGTACATCTAACACTTATTGACAGTTTGCCACGACCGGTCGCATCATAACGAATAAGGGTAACAAAAGAAAATACAAGCAAACTAACGAGGATCCCAGAATAGAACTACAATACCATTCCTGTAATATTCGATACAGGCAGTAGTTTAAGTATTCTTCCTCAGCATTTTGTTCAGAACTATCAACTTCCCACATAAAATGTCTCGCCAATAAATGTCGTACAAACACAAGGAATGTTGACGATTACCAAAAAATGTTCCCTGATGTTACAAATAGTTATTATTACAAAAAATATTGATATGTTTATTTTGAATAATAACTTACCCTATGCTCTCCTTAGCTTACACCATTGTAGTCTATTTGAATTAAATCTTGATTGTGCTAAAAAACTTGTAAAACAAAATAATAGTATTCTACCATTGTTAAAAAATATACCAAGTTGCACCCAAACCTTACATTTAATTCCTGAAAGTGAAAATGTTAATATTCAATCAAATAATAGGGTAGAGAAGATAGAGTACACTCCTGCCACTGAAAAAAATCACGTAAATCCTCAGTCTGCTAGAGAAGGAAAACTTCCTACCTTATTATCAAAATATGTCAAAATTTTTGCTAAATCAAAATACGACGTTGGAAGAATTCGCATGGAACCCCAGAGAATTTATTTAATTTCTGATTTACCTATTTCGCTCAGGGCATATAGAACTTCCCCTAAGGAAGAAGAAGAAATTAAAATCCAAATTCAAAATTTGTTACAGGCAGGTATCATAAAAGAAAGTTGCTCCCCTTACACTGCACCTGTAACGTTGGTGTATAAGAGGGAAGAAGGAAAAAAGAGTCGTTTACGTATCGACTTCCGTAAACTTAATTCTATAACAAAAACCGATGCTGAACCACTTCCCCAAATAGATACTTTATTAGATGAATTAGCTAAAGCAAAATTCTTTTCCACCCTTCACTTGGCAAGTGTGGCACCCAAGAGATACTGAAAAATTGGCTTTTGTAACAACTTTTGGATTATATGAATGGAAATACCTGTCCTTTGGCCTTAAGAATGCCTCCGCTATCTTTAATCGAACAATTAGAAAAATCTTAAATAAATACAAAATAGACTTTGCCTGTAATTATTTTGATGATATTATTGTATTTTCACAGTCAGAAAAAGAACATTTCCATCACTTAGAGAAACTTTTTGAAATCTGGGTTAAAGAAAACTTAAAATTAAAATTATCAAAATGTAATTTTGTGAAAACAAAAATTAATTTCTTAGGATATGAAATTACTAATGGATTTATTACCCCGGATAATCCAAACATTGAAAATTTGAAACCGCCAAAAAATGTCAAGGAATTACAGAGTTTTGGGATCAGTAAATGTCTATGCTAGATTTATTCCAGAATATGCAAAAAATAGAGCTCCATTAAATAATTTGCTAAAGAAAAATGTCCCCTACGTTTGGGACCAAAAATGCGAAAATTCCTTCCAAAAATTAAAAAATGCTCTAATAAGTAAACCCATTTTAAGACTCTATGATCCCAGAAGTCCCTGTCATCTATTTGTTGATGCCTCGAGTCATGGTGTGGGATGTGTTGTTAAGCAGAAAGATGAGAATGGCATTTTAAATCCAGTAGCATATCATTCTAGAAACTTACGTAATTATGAGAAAAATTATGCAATTACTGAATTAGAATGTTTAGCAATTGTTGGATGCTTTAGAAAAATTTTATCATTATTTGCACGATCAAAAATTTGTCATACATACAGATCATGCGGCTCTCACTTGGCTAAAAAATGTTAAAAATTTAAGAGGAAGATTATTCCGCTGGTCCCTTAAACTTAGTATGTTTGACTACCAAATTCAATATTAAAAGGGTTCAAGTAATATTGAAGCTGATATGCTATCTAGATTGTCTGTTTTAGAAAATGTGTCACACCATGTACACCTCCTTGACTTAAATGAAATTAAAGAAAATCAGAAAAAAAAGAAAACGTAATTATTAATGGTAAGAAAATTATTGAAATTGATGATGTAAGTGTAATTCAAAAGAAAGATTTGTATAAGATAATAGTCCCTATGTCATTACGATTACCCCTACTAGACCCACACTCAATTTGGACATCCTGGAATTTATAAAATGATAAATTTAATTACACCCCAGTATTATTGGCCTCATATTAATAAAGATATTGAAAATTTTGTAAAACATTGTCATATTTGTTAATTAAATAAAAAATTTAAACAGAAAAGATTTGGTTTGTTACAACAGGTACCGCCAACAACTAAACCTTTTAAATGTTTGTCTTTAGACACTGTTGGTGGGTTTAATTATTATAATTCTACAAAAAAGTATTTGCATTTGGTCGTGGACCATGCAACCCGTTATGTGTGGGAACTTCCATCAAAAAGCGCTACCACTGAAACTTATACAAACTTTTTAAAACAAATATTTCAAATTCAAGTGCCTAAAAAATTCTTAACGGACGGAAATGCAGCATTCACTTCATCCCGTTTCAAAAAATTTCTTCGAAATTATGATGTAAAACATTTATTAACAAGTAGCCATCATCCCGAGTGCAACGGGAAAATCGAGAGACTTAATCAGACTATTGTTACGCGTTTAAAGTGTAAAGTGAATTCTTCTTTAAACAAAATTCCCTGGATTAAATTAGTTAAAGAAGTTTTAAATCAATATAGCTCAACACCTCATTCTGTAACTCAGTTTCCACCTAGCTATTTATTATTGGGAGAACTACCATATGATCCATTATTAGTAAATAACAATTACTACCCTTCAGTTGATGAAGCCAGAAAAATAGCAAAAGAAAAAACAATACAATATCATAATAAAAACTAAGTCCGATATGATGCTCGATTTCTCCCTGTAAAATTTAAAGTTGGTGATGAAGTGATTTATGAGGAATTTCAATATCCAAATACACGTAAATTAAATTCACCTTATTCAGGCCCATACAAAATTTTAAAACAGTTATCTGACGCTACTTTTGAAATCGACAAACCCAGTCCCCATTTTAAGAGAAATTCAGAAATTGCCCATTCATCTAAGTTAAGGTACTATAATAATCCTCACAATTTCAGATTAAGTCATGAATAAATTAGTTAGGTAACAGCTTCCTGTCCCATGTATTTTTTTTTTTTTTTTTTTTTTTTTTTTTGCTTTCCTATCTCCCCATACGTGTTATATCAGGATCCTAGCTGAGTTGGAGAAATCGGAGGGATATCGGAAGATATAGCCTCCTTTCTTTGACTCAGTGGCACTAGCGTGCCCTTAACTTTTCTTTTTTACAAATATACCTTTTAGGTTTATTTAATTTTTTTCTCAAATATCATGTAGACGATTTCGTGAAATGAGGATCCTCCGCTCCTAAAACCCCCTTTCTGTAAACAGTCTGTTTTCTCTGGTCTCCTGATCTTCACCATTGTGATGTGTTCGGAGAACACGCGAAAACTGATTTGTTTTTCCTCTCTGCAGAAGCTAGCCAGTTTCCACCGTTATCCCCAATTTACTTTTTGGAAAAGCTTGACCTTCTCAGGGTGTCAAGGGTTAATGTAACCACCATATAATTTTTTTGGTTTGCCGAACTTGAATTTTATATCAATGTGTAGTATTTTGAAAACAAATAATTACTAATAGAAAGTTATTAAGTTGGTTTTGATTGTAAATAGATTGTAAAATTTTTGATATTATTAATATTATTACAGTTTGTATCTTTAGTAAGTACTTTTATATAATTCTTTACAAATATGTCATTATATAATTGTTTAAAAATTTGTTTTGCATTTTATTTGAAGCTCTTTGTAGTAGTAAACAAGAAAATTTTTCGATTGTCATATATATATATATAGATATATATATCATATCATATCATATCATATCATATATATACCGGGTGATCCAAAAGTCAGGACAAACTCTAAAAATGAATAATTCAAAAACAAATCAAGATACAAAGATACGGTTTGCACCAAACGGATGGAAAAGAAGCCGGGTTTTGTGTGGCAACGAAAAAAAAATAGTTCTGTTTGCGACCAACAGATGGCGCTGTAGGATTTCTGATGTAGGATTATGCAAAGCAACAAACGATATAAAAAGGAGCAACTGCGGCAGGTAATGGTTGTCGAAGCTTGCATGCATCGAAATATCGCATTCTCAGTCGCTACTTTAATCACGCATGGCCTCCAAGATCTCCCTATCTGACATCCTGTGACTTTTGGCTGTGGGGATTCTTGAAGTCAAAAGTGTACCGCGACCAACCGGAATCACTAGCAGCACTGAAAGATGACATCCGCCAAAATGTGTCTGCCATAACGCAAGAAATGCTACTAAATCCTGTGAACGGTGTGGTGAATCGTCTCACAGCTGTACTTCTGAATGATGGACAGCACATTGAGCAGTTATTGTAGTAGTACTAATTAACTGTAATTAAGCTGACTTGTAAGTTATAAACACTTTTTTCATTTGTAAATCATCTTTTGGTGAAATAAAACACTATAGCGCCATCTGTTGGTCGCCAACAGAACTAATTTTTTTTTCTTCGTTACCACACAAAACCCGGTTTCTTTTTCATCCGTTTGGTGAAAACAGTATCTTTGTATCTTGATTCGTTATCGAATTATTCATTTTTAAAAATTTTCCTGACTTTTGGATCACCGGGATATCATATCATATATATATATATATATATATATATATATATATATATATATATTGTGTGTGTGTGTGTGTGATAAGCATTAAAGAATAAACTACGAACGCTAAACTTGAAACTCTTTTTTGAGCATTTGAAATACACATCACACATACAGTTGGCAGTAAAATCTTAGAAGCGCTAGCAGTAATTCATGTTTAAAAGATATGCACGTAATACTGTATTGTCAAGTAAATATTTGTTCAATCATGAGCTTAGTCTTAATGCTGTTTATAAAAAAAGTAAATTGATAATAAAAATTTGCGATTAAAAAGAAAAAGAAAAAAAAAGAAAAAAAAAAAAATGTGGATGTGTGCTTTTATAATTTTGCTACCGACTGTAAATAGTTAAAAATTATTATTAATCTATTTCTTTAATCTTTTTAAAATTTTTAACTTAGTTCTAGTAATTATATTTCCAATTCTTTTTAAAATGATTTACCAATTTATTTTATGACTTAAAAATGTTTGCATGATTTTTAGTTGAATTATTCATTTTCATTTATATTCAGGTTTCGGGTCGGGTTCGGGTAAAAGAATTCGGGTTTCGGGTCGGGGTCGGGTAGGGTGCGAGTCGATAAAGAATTTTTTTCGGGTTCGGATCGGGTCTCGGGTTGATTTAAAATCCAATTGTCGGGTTCGGGTCGGGTAACTCTAGCATGTGTTATTAATATAGGGTTATATTTATTAGCACCATGTGAGGTGTACATAACTTTCAGAAGATATACAGGGCTGCCAGTATTTAAGCCATAACATTCTTTTTCATTTGTAAGTGGAAGTGCTTTACAATAATATCTTACCATGGCCATGAAAGCTCTTCAAGAATTTAAATTTATTCCTCATAGCCATATGATAATCAATGTATTTTTTAAGCTAAATATTCATCGCTTGTTTTTTTGTATATTTACACGTTTTGAGGCTTCCTGAATACCGAAGTAAAGGTTTATAGTTTGATCTTTGTCTGTGTCTGTTAAAGTAAATTAAAAACAAATAATTTCAGGCAATCCAAATGATGTATTTTTAAGTTAATACGTTTGCTACTATAGAAAAGTTTGTTCAAGATTGATATGTTTCAAGGTGTAATGCGTGTGAAAGTTATCTGAACAATTTTAAATGAACTTTTGAACTTAATAACAGATGTGAATTCTATATAAAATTAGATAAAAAAATGCAACGGGCATTGAGGGGGGCGGTTCCCCCCCCCCTCCCACATAGAATTATTTGTCAAATAAAGATGCTCCGAAGCCTAATTTAAATTGTTTTAACGTAGGTTTACAGAACAGCACTCGTTATCTTAACCCTTAATCTCTAATCTGTAGCTTATAGTATTACATTTCAGGTTACGAGAAAGTCGTGTGAGTGACACGCCAGATTATTTATTGTAAATTTAGCTCTTTTAAAAGTTTATTTTTTCTTTATAAATACTTTTAAACTTTGTTGGGAGATGATGGGAAAAATTCATCACTGGTTGCACTGATGGGAGCATTCGTCACTTATAAAGAGCATTCATCGACTAGAACCTACGAACTACGTTCTCACTCTATAAAGTCGACAAGTGTTTCATAACAATATTATATTTTGCACAACGGTATTCAGAAAAATGCCCGTTGATTATTCCTCATCCTGTAGTAATTTTGATGTTTTATCAATCCTATTAAATCTGCATTAAACAATGTATATTATAATTCAGACAAACTATTACTACCTGGAATTATAATTTCATTATACAAAACCATAATCTGAAACAAACTTACCGCTCAGTGCATTAAAGTAATTGATTTTCAAAGCATCACGAAGGTCCGCCGAGGGTTTATCAACCAGCTGCTCCATATCTCTGACCAAAGTTAGAGCGTGTTCGTTGAAAATAGGAACTCTGTCCTTCAGCATCCCAATATGAAAAGCAGGATTGATGATCTTTCGATGACTTCTCCATCTTTCTCCATTACTATAAATATTTAATTAGTAATGAGTAAAAGCTTGCTTAATTCAAGCAATTCATAAATTTATTACGAAATTCATTTTTCCAATATAGAGGAATGTCTCCTGTTATGAACACTCTCTGGTTATGGGTACCCCACCATATTTTTAAACAGAAAGCAAATATGTTGAATTTGAGTATTGTCAAATTTGTATTTTGACAGTACGTGGTGTTTGTGTTAAAACCGAAGTGAATAGACGCATTTGCTTAATAAGTGCAAGCATCGACTTTCTTTTTTCTTTCTTTCTTTCTTTCGTTTTTTTTTTTTTTTTTTTTTTTTTTTAAGCAACACAAAAGTAATTTGTGAATATTTTCAGTGAGCGATAAATCGAAGTGAATTAATTAAAAAATGTGACTGTAATCCATATTCATGCAATATATTCATTACATTTTGTGATGCAATGTCGAATGCAGCCAAAATATGGATCGAAAATTGCTTTTTTTTTTTTTCTGGCATAAAAAAAAAAAAATCTGCCATTCCCGCTTGTAGGCACTTTTATGTAACTATTGTGGGAACCCTTGTTTCTTTAATTTAAAGGATGTGCTTGACTCACAAATTATCAAATATGGTCGTTTATGTCAACATAACGTATTTTATTAGTGCTTTTATGCATTTTTAGACATGTCAACCACGGAAAAGTCAACCGATCCAAAAGAAATTTATTTCAATGCTCTGGTTAAAGCCATTAAGTATTGCTTATTGTATAAGAAACCCATAAAATCAACTGCCTGAAAATTTGGACTTCCTCACAGCATCTGTGACCCTCCGGATGAAAACCTGGAAATAGTAAGGCAAGTCCACCTGCCAAACTGCCGGACTAGTGTGCTTAAAAAGAAGGATCTCCACCATCTGATGATGAGGTCTGTTTCTGTATCTTCTGTTTGGAGCACCTGCCACCACGCCAGCAAGAGTCAACTCAAACAAATGCAACGTGTGCGATTGTCTAGTGCATTTGAAATATATGCCAGTATGAATGCAAGTTAATTTACTTGCAATCATTGCACTTCTCCTTTGGAGAACGAAGAAGGCGACGAATAAAATTGGGAAAATGCCATTTTCTGTTGCTATTTTAGCCACTGAATGCTTACAAAAAAAAAAAAGAAAAAAATTGTTATTTTTTGAATTTTTTGTGGTTTTCTTGTTATTTTCCAATTTTTAGCGGACTTTTCAAGTGTGCCCACAACCGGGTACACGATTTTTTTTAACAAAATTGGTGATAAAGATTTTCTGGTTGACGTAATCAATATAGTTACTTCATCGAACAGTAGCTATGAGCTCTAACTTTCCACTAGTATTCATGTTTCCATAATATCTGCTCTGTCAAAAATTATAAACTAAAATCAAAACTGTACCACAACCAGAGACATTCTCCTATTTTAATTGCACGGTTTTAAGAATGAAATATCAAATTTTTGTCAATTATTGGCAAAGAGTAACAAGACCAAGAATTTTTTTTTTTTCCCCTTTCGGTTAGCGTCCCAGAGCTCTAACTCCCGAATTAATTTAGTTGAGATCTATGTGGCACAACTGGTTTGAATATTAAAAATTTTATCTATTTTACGAATAAAGATACAGTCTTATAGATGGAATATTATATTTAATGAAAACTACATTATAGTTACATTGCAGTCAATAATTAGGAAAATACCACATTTTAAATACTTTTTTTTTTTTTTTTTATGATTTAAAGGTCGGATTATATACAGCTGAAGTGAAAGAAACAATTTGAGAAACGTTCTTGACTGTAAACTTTTTTTCTGAATTTCATTAACCCGTTAGTAGTCGCTAGTTGGTCGATTTGCCGCCCATCCTTCAGTGTTGCCAGATTTTTTTATTTAATAGCCACCAAAAATTTTTAGAAGTGGCATTTGATATATATAAAACGCGAATAAAATCGGAGAAACGTCGATCACATCACTTCTTAAAATTATTGGTGAGAGTTAATTAAAAAATGCCCAATCTGTAATAGGTGGCGCTGTCTCTAGCGACTACTAACACGTTAAGAAAGTTTAGGTGAAACCGATCATGTATTATTCCTCTAGAAAGATTTCGGCAGTTCAAAGTGATATTGTGCCATTACAGAAAAAAAGTTATATTTTCCAATTTTTCAATTTAAAAAAAAAAAAAAAAAAAAAAAAAAAATCGAAATTGAATCTTACGATTAGTGTTACAAATCTTACCTCCTGCCCTGAATACATGCCTAACTTGAATGCTATTTGCCTTATAGTTAATTATGAGAATGCATTAAAAAAAAAGTTGGAAAATGATAATGATTTGTGCTTAGTGCTAGTAATCGAATGAACTCTGATCTAATTTCATAGACCACATTATCGAGCAACCTTGATTTACAGAAGCCCCTACGGTCGGCGGGTGTAGATGGACCAGTAACCTGGAAGACGGTGTATTCTGAGGGTCGCCTCTTACCCATACTATCGAGTATGCCGTTGCTTTGACAAGCTTCCTGCACAGGATGCTTGACACAATCTTGTTTCCCAAAACGAACAAGACTTCCTTGTTTCTCAAAAGGGAACTAAAGTATTCAGTGAAATATGCTGGCTACTGTAACACCACAGCGATTTATAGAGAGTGCCATGTATTTCTCCCAGCCAGTCAACTTCGCTACTCTAGTGATATGTTCGTGTTTAGAAACCATTTCGGAAACGCTATAGACTCTCACCAAAGAAAAGAAAAACTTCCTATTGTTGCGTACTTGGGGGTTCGTGAGTTGTCCGAGAATGAAAGGCAAAACTTACAAAAATTCAGTAATTTATTCACAGAGAGTTCCAGAAAAATACAGGTCTGTAAACCAAGTATCAGCTTCAATTCAACCAGTAAACACAGCTTAAACAATAGCTGTCAATAGCAAATCCACAGTACAAACTGTGTAGCAATAACACTTAAAGCAAGTCTCTTTCAAAGAGGCTCAAAGCAATCCAACATTGGCAGAAGCTGGTCTCAGACTGAACTGAACTGACTTGCCTTGGCGAAGAAAACAGGCTTATATACTCCTGTAGAAAAGTGTGGAACGTTCCAGAAATCTCCATATCTCATCAGCCATTGGGATTAGAGCTTCCATATTTGGTGTATCCCGTATAAAGATTTTCTCGCCAAGGTCGCCAAAAAAATCGCCAAGGTGGGAAAAAGTCGTCAAATTTGGCGCCAAATCCATTACCTGCCTTATTGGGGCTTTTTAATGCATTTTTAAGGGAAAATAAGGCTATTTCAACGCTAAAACGACTAGAAATGCACAAAATTAGCACTTTATCAACTTACTAAGCCTCTTTGAGAGAACTTATACAAAAATAAACACAATTATTTACAATTTTGTAACACTATACTAGAGGAGAAACCCTTATGTCACTGAAAACAGAGCAAACTCCCTTACGTTTGAAACCGACACTTCAAGCGGTCGGGTAAGAAAAGAAGCCGGGGCTCCCTGCGAATGCGTTCGACGCGTTCACAGAAAAGATTTGGGTTATGAGAAGAGCTCTGGATTTTCCGAAACTCTTGACTTATGCGGATTGAATGACCAGCATAGAAGATCACAAGAACACAATGGCCGCGATTCCCATCCTATAGTACTAGCCCAGGCAAATATTCCACAGCGTTCGACTCTGGAAGTCCTTGGGATTATTGTTTCCCTTTATGAATTACTAGAGGACATGGTGGCATATCCAGGCAATGCCTAATTGAACGGACACTTGTCTCACACTGATATGTAGGATTCCTCTGAAAAAAGCAAGTGGTATTGGTGGTCGCCAAATGAACTACAGTCGGCTGCAAAATTATTCGAGCACTAGCAATAATCCTTGCCAAAAAAAAGTACACTTAATACAGCTTTGTTAAATAAATCCTTGTCGAGTCATGTTCTTAATCAGTCTAAGAACATGATTCGACAAGGATTTACTTAGAAAAACAGTCTTAAGTGTACTTTTTAAATATAGGAATTATTAGTTAGTGCTCGAATAATTTTGCAGCCGACTGTATGTTCCGTAACCTGATTGAAAAAATCTTCCTGTACTGGGCGAACGCTTACCTGCAGTAAAATCTCATGCATGAATCGGCGTTTTTTTTTTTTTTTTTTTTTTTTTTACCTGTTTAATTTATTTTTCCAATTTTCAACTGCTATTTATTTAATTGAGGGCACGTGGTATCTTTGACAGCATCGCTGAAGTATTAAAAAAAAAAAAAGTAAAAAATCCTTTTTTAAGATTAGAAGCTTTTTATTGTGAAGCACTAAAAAGCATAAAACAAAAAAATATTGAGGTAACGACATGCTATAAAAAATGAAAGTTTTAACACTAATGAAATTTTAGAGAAAAATATATTTCCTTTTCGCAAGAGATAAAATTTTTTAAATATTTTAAAAAAGCATTCGAGACCAATATTCTTAGTTATTAGTTTTTTGTACAATTATTCGTAAAGTCATAAATGACAAGGATCTCGAAAGCTTTTTAAAATATTTTGAATATTTAAAAATTTTCATCTCTTGCGAAAGGGAAATATCTATATGTTTCTCTAAAATTCCATTAGTGTTAAAACTTTAATTTTTTATAACATGTCTTTACCTCAATAATTTTTTGTTTTATGCTTTTTAGGGCTTCACAATAAAAAGCTTCTAATCTTAGAAAAGGATTTTTTACTTAAATTTTTATTTTGTGCTTCTTAGTTATAAATAAAGCTTCTTAAAAATCTAATCAAAACTTCTTAGGATACTGTGTAGACAACTAAAGATTTTTTTTTTTAGATACTGACATTTTTTTTTAATTATCTGAAAAAAGAATATATACAATGAAACTTGAATAATTCGAACTTGTGTAATTCGAAATTTTGGATAATTCGAATATTTTACACGGTCCCTTGAATTTTCTATTAAAATAATGTTAAAAAATCGTGGATAATTCGAATTCTATTTTGGATAATTCGAATTTTTCATACGATTACCTTTAAAATATTACAGTAAAATTTGTTACCGAGATTTTACTCATCTGAACTCCATTATCAATTTTTATAGTCTTTCAAAAGAAGGATAAGGAAATACAATAGAAGCCCCTAGCTAGTGCACCAGAAGATATGGTGCATATATATGAACTTCGAGGTTTTTGTGAATTGAAAGTATGTGTAATATAGAAGATTCTATTTTTGTATCAGGTCATATGCTATGACACAAAGATTCTACTTAAAAAAGAAATAAAAAATATTTGACTATTTTTTAAAACGTGTTGAATAATTAAGCTTGTAAAAAATATCGATTTAATGGGGGTGGGGGGTAGTGAAAGGGGTAATGTAGCGGTATTCTTAGATATAAAGTTTATGTGTTAAATCTCAAACCGTAGAATTTTAATTTTTTAATTTATCACTTTTTTTGACAAAATAGTATATGTAATTCGAATTTTTGGATATTTCGAATTTTTTCTGGTCCGTTCAATTTCGAATTATCCAAGTTCTACTGTATATATATATATATATATATAGTACGTTGGCCTTCGAGGATCGAACACACGACCAACGCGTTATCAGCATGACATTATAACCAAAAGTCAAAGAACATGTTAGAAAAATCTAAGTAATGCAAAAAAATATTGTTCTTGAATGCTTTTCGAAATACTTTAGAATTTAAGAATTATCATCTTGTATAATTTAAGAATTTTCATCTTGTGTAAAAATAAAATATCTACATTCTTCTTTAAAATTTTCTTATTGTTGGAACTTTTATTTTTTATAGCATGTCTCTCTAAGAATAAAATTTTATTTTAGGCTTTTTAAGGCTCCATAACAAAAAATTTCCAGTTTTTCTTTTTTTTTAGTTACTAAAAAAATAATAATAATAATAATAATAATAATAATAATAATAATAATAATAATCAAAAAAACTAATCAAAATTTCTTAGGATACTGTATAGGCCATGAATGTATTGTTTTTAACAAATGACATTTATTTTTATTAATTATCCACAAAAAAGTAACACGTCGGCCTTTGAAGACCGAACCCACCCACCACCATCGCGTTAGCAACATGACGCTTTAACCAACTGAGCCATTGAACGATGTAAAAATTCCTTACATTTACTTTAAAGTGGAAACGGTTTTTTTTTTTTTTTTTTTTAAGCATGACACGAAGACGAGATGACAAAATCCAGTTTAAAAAAAAATAAGAAGTTTATAAAAAAATATTTATTTGTGTTTTTTTTTTTCTTTTTACTTAAATCTTTTTATTTGGTGCTCTTTTTTTTGTGATTTTTAATATCTACCAAAAAAAAAAAGTTTTTTAAAAAACTCTTCAAAAAATTCTTAGGATACTGTGTAAGTAACGAAAAATTTTCTTGTATCAATTGACACCTTCTCTAATAATTATCTGCAAAAATGAACACGCCGGACCTTCCGGGGACCGAACTCTCCGACTTATTTACTAGCGTGACGCGAAGATACGATGATAAAGTCGATTTCATATAAAAAAAACTTCTAATAACAAAGAAAACGACAACATCCAGAACGCCAAATAGAAATAATAGAAAGCAGACAGCTGTTTCGGTAGCATTTAGCGTACCGTCTTCAGTGCATAAAGAAATGAGAGAGAAGCGCTCTTACATGTAGGAAAGGGATCGAATTCAGCTCAGGATGATCAGCCAATAGAATTACGCGGAACGTGGGTATTTGGCCAAGAGGAAATTGCGAAACACTAGTTGTGAAAAATATGGAAGAAATTAAGAAAATGTGGACTGAATGTAAAATTGCCAACAATCAGACAAATAGGGTACAGTGAAATCCCAATTAACAATATTTTTAAGATTTTTCAATTCCTACTGTTAGTTCACACACTCTCTATATCTTGTACAAATCTTGCTATCGATATTTAACTAACTTAACGATTAGCTAGAAATTTGAAACTTTCAGGATTGCTCAGAACACGGCGACAACACAATACTTCAAAGTCCGATTTTCAAATTTTTTATTAGTTTTATTATAATTAATTAAAATATGAAAATAATAACATCCTAATAGCGTTAAAATTACGAGTTCATTTTCTTTTGACATAAAAATAAATACATTCAATTAAATGTGAATATTAAAAAATTATAAAAGTTAAATTATGCATCTCACAAAAATTGACGTCATTATCACTTTAAAAATTTTATGCACATTGATAAGAGCTCTATGATTCATCAGAAAATTTAAAACATGGTATATAAAAAGTTTTTTTTTTTTTTTTCTTTTTTTTTAAATCTTATAGTTATTTTTATTTTATTTTTCACGCGCGGTTTTTATTTCCTAATTCAAAATTATCAAAAAAATTTTTTTTCCGATAGTGTTTGTAAGTAGGAATTGACTTATATATATATATATATATATATATATATATATTACGTGTTATAACTATAAAAAGCTTCCACAGTAGGAAATTACGAAACACTAGTTGTAAAAAAAGAAAAAAATATATGGAAGAATTTAAAAAATTGTGCACTGATTGTAAGATGTAATCCCACGTCGAGTCTTCCATTAATATACAGCTGAAGTATATTTCATATAAAAGCTTATATTTCAATTTAATATTTATAAAGGTTTGTTTAAAAAAAAATATGCATTCATGCAGCAATTCTTATTGTTTTTGAGATATTTTTTAGATATTTGAAATCTTTCAATTGCTTTTTCCCAGTTTGCTTTCTTTCATGAATTCATGATCTTCAAAACTTCAACAGATATTTAAGAAATGACTTAATATATATATATATATATATATATATATATAATATATATATAATATATATATATATATATATATATATATATATTGGATGTTCAATAAGACCTACCTAAAAGAATTAGGGATAGATTTTGGAACACCTTTAAAAGAAAAAATATTAAAAATAAATATCTAACAAAAAAAATCATGTTTTTTTTTGTTTTTTTTCTTTCAAAATTTTTACATAGACATGCACTTTTTAATTTTTTTCTCAAAACCTAACGAACAAATTTCAAAACTCATCCCTAATTCTTTTAAGCAGGCTGTCTGTATTAAAAATCCGAAAAAAATTATTATGTCCTTTTTTAATTATCTGTATAAATTTAATCATTTTGAAGATCATGAATTCATGAAATATTGCCCTCTGAGAAAACACAATTTTAAGATTTTAAATCTTAAAAATATATCAAAAACCATAACAACTGTTTCCTAAATATATATTTTATTGAAAAAACCTAATATAATTTTTTTATTAAAATCACACAATCAACTGTGGAAGAAAATCATATTTATTGAAATTTTATTTTTCCGACTGACTGAAAATAATGCCTGGACCGGGACTCGAACCCCGGATCTTTGAAAAAAAAATTGTATTTCTTTCTCCCATTGTCTAATGGTGTTTTCCATTTCCTGCGGCTTATTTTCTGTTGAGCTATCTACATGATAGACCAGAGATGTTTCTGCCTAAAGTTTGTCTGAGTGAGTAATGCTGACCGGGATGTCGGCCTGGATAGCTCAATTGGTAGAGCCTTGACCTTGTAAGTCAAAGATCCGGGGTTCGAGTCCGGGTCCAGGAATTATTTTCACTCAGTCGGAAAAATAAAATTTCAATAAACCTAATATAGTTAAATTTATAAATATTAAAATGAAATGTAAGCTTTCATATGAAACCTTCTTACTTCAGTGCTGCCGGTAATGGTGCCAAGCCCCGTTAAGGATAATAATAAATTTAATTGGTGATTTGTGAGTGAAAACTTTAGATTGGTACTTATCGACCTAAAAATGCCGTCATTTCGGTTTAAAATTGAAGACTTTATTGATTCATGCATAGGGAGGGCATGCACTATATTAGGAATAGAGGATTATTCCTTATAAATATTTCTTTCAGTTTTCGAATTAATCGGACATTTATAGCGGTATTGACTTAATAATGGGAAAAAACAGCTTTAATGAAAGAATGTCTTAATGAAAACTAGCTAGCCTGACACAGGAACTTACAGTGAATTATTTAAAAAAAAAGGAATCGTTCTAATGTATAGGTGTCTTGGTGAAAATTAAATGGCTCACAGCCCGAGTTTGAATCATTAGAAATGAAACTTTGATAAAATATATACATCATATATTAGGTGAAAAGATCAAATTAATTTTAAAATGAGTCAAAAAAGTGATGAAACCAGAAATCTTATCCCAGTTGGAAATTTTCATTATTTTCTACGAATAATGGCTTTTTAAAAACAAATTGTGATGGCATGTCTACAGACCACAGCCTAGTCACTTTTTGTTCTAGCAAAAATTCATTGTTATCAAAATGTTATCGAAAATTCATCATCAAATGTATTTTGTTTCTGAATTTAAATAATTAGAAAAAACATTTGCATCATAAGGAAGTACTTATTGGAAACGGAAGGACACGAAACCGAACTTAAAGTGAATTATTTGAGAAATTTTGTTCTAATGTATAAAATGAATGTGGGTTAATATTTAATTTTACGAAATATAATAAATATAAATGGAAAGTCGAGTTTAAAGTTAACAATTTGGGAAAAAGATTCCTTAGTATAAAGGTTTAATTAAAATTCGAGATTAAAAAAAAAAAAAACCGCACTTGAATATTTTCCTTTTTACCTTCTACAATCGCCAATTTTATCGTTTAAAAAACAAATTTTCGAATAGATTTTATTATGTTGTCCTCCACATACACTTTAGCATTGAGTACAGTGTTAAAAAGAAAATGCAATTGTCAGAAAAACTGTGATTTTGAACGGTCTAACTCAATTAGCTGAGATGCAAAAGAAAACCTAATCAGGACACCTCAAAACGTGTAAATCTGGTGAAAACTTTCGATAATATAAAAGAACTTTAAAATATCTTTCGAATGATGTATTAAAAATAATTTTATCATAATTAGAATTTAAAATACGCGTATTAGAATAAAATTTAATTTCCAATTAAAATGTAATTTTTTTCGAAATTCGATTAAATTTGAACTGCAAGGCTGTCTTGTGATGTTAGGGCCGTATACGAAGTTTTGTGTGCGACATTGAAAATCTGAAGCCTTTTCAAAATTGCAATTTTTAATCGCAGTACCAAAACACGTGACCTCATTAAATACCAGATGTTTCTCTTTCCGTTCAAGACTGTATACGACCGTCTGCGGTATTAAAATTGTTTTGATTTGTTGCCACCATTTTTTTTTTTTTTTTTTTTTTTTTTTTTGTTTAGTTAATTTAAAAAAATTTAATTGTCCTATCGATAAGCCGTTTAAACCATCGGATTGAGAAAAAAAAAGCCCTTTCCAATGGTATCTTGTTTGTAATAATACGACTGATATTTCTAATTTATTTTCCACTTTTTCCGTAAAAATGTCGCTTTTTAAGCATTTAATCATGAATTCTGGGTCATTTTTCGGTAGACATGGGTCGACATTTTAATTAATATGTCCGCTAATTAAGGTCGCATCGCTTAGCGAATTATTGTGATGTCGAGATGAAGAAATTCTGCGTCTGTCGACGCCGGTTTCGAGGCGATGGGACCATTAGCGTTGGAGCTTTAGCCCTTACAAGGCATTTCTCACAGACAGACAGACAGACGCGCACAGATTTTAATAATATAAGGAGATATTTTCATATTTTAATTAATTAAAAGAAAACAAATAAAAAATTCGAAAAGCGGGCTTTGAGGTGCACAAGGACCCCTCGGAGGGCACCTTCATGTCGAAACACGTGACTGTTCGAGCTACCGTCTTTGCGCTACGCTGTCCACACACACACAAACATTGCCTTATACATATATATATAAAGATTTTCTAATTTTTCTAAATTATTTTCCTCGTTTTAAGTAAACATCCTTTTTTTTTTTTTTTTTTTTTTTTTTTTTTTATTCTGTCAAAAAAAAAAAAAAAAAAAAAAAAAAAAAAAAAAAATGGCAACAATTAAATTATGGATAAAATTAAAATGGCTAATTTATCAGAAATTAGAAGGTTATTATTTTCACATTTTAATTAATTAAAAGAAAACTAATCAAAAATTCGAAAATCGGCTTTCGAGGTGCATCAGGAGAGGTCATTACGAACTTCCATGCAAATTTGTGCAGCTCAGCTATGAGCCGTTTTCCTAAAAAGCTCTGGAAATACATACACAATGACACACACACACACACACACAAACATCTTTTTTTACTATATATATATATATATATATATATATATTGTTTATATACATATTAAATATAATATTCAACTTGTTGAAAATTGAATTGCTTGAAATCCCTTGCCAAAGTAAATTCCAAACCACAACAAACATAAGTATTTCGAATAAAATTTTTGTAACTAGTTTTTAAATTGTAATGATACATTAAAATGTTGAAAATACTAAAAAACAAAAAACTCATAGTCTGTTTCAAACACAGGCCGTGGTTCTTCATCTAAAAAAAATATACATAATGTATTTTTACCTTGTGGCGATGCCATTTCCCAGTAAACCTTCGACTAAAATGGCTTCAGGAGCTTTATCTACTGCTGCTTTTTCATTAGAAAAAAACTGAAAATAAATTAAAAAATTCTATTATAAATAATATAAAACGAAATTAAAGGATAAAACAGTTACTAACATAATATAAATAATAGTTGAAGGTACTTAAAACATTGCTGCCAACATCATTATTAATAATCTGGAGTAATGTTAGTATCCGCCACTTTTTTCACACCAATCTTTTTTTAGAGTATTTTTCTTCTTACTTCATCCTAAATACATTTGGGGTGGGTACTAATAATACTCCGGATTATTAATTAGAATAATAATAGCAGGAGACTTGGCGTTGGAATATTAAAACTCGAATAAACGACTACGTCAGAAACGCTGAAGAAAAATATTGGAAATGCATACAGCTGTTTCGGCAGCTTTAAGCGTGCCGTCTTCAGTGCAAAAGGGATTCTGAATCTGCAGAAGGGCTCGTATATATAGGAGAAGGTCCGAATTTAGTTCAACCAATAGAAATACGGGAAAGGTGAAGAGAGTGGCCAATAGGAATTTATTAAAGTTAGCTGTGTAAACAGTAGAAAAATTAAGAAAATGTGGACTGAATATAAAATTTCCAACAGTCAGACAAATAGGAAATAGCGAAATCACAATTTACAAAGTTTTTAAAATTTGTATAAATATGAAAAGCTTCAAAGAAATCGAGTTCATGAATGGATTTAGGTCTGCAAATTATTTTAGCTGAATTAAATTTAAAATTATGATTTTCCTCCCAGCAATGTTTAGAAATAGCCGATTTATTGGTTTCTTGTTTGCGGACGTAATTCATATGTTCTTTTAGACGAAATTTAAGACTGCGTTTAGTTTGGCCAATATATGATAAACCACACTGACAGGAAATACTATAAATACCCCAAGAATTATGCGTATCAATGGGATCTTTTAACTGAGAAAAGGTGAGTTTATTGGAAGGCGAAAATATAATTTTAAAATCATATTGTTTGAGAATTTTAGCTATGGTTTTACTGGATTTAGGAAAGTAGGGTAAGACAATACTGATATTAGAAGAGACTGACTTAGTAGACGAAATACGAGGGAGTTGTAATTTTTGGATAGCTTTGTCTATAATGGAAGGGTCATAACCTCTGTCAATTGCAATGGCTTTCAGGAATTTAATTTCAGATTTGTAAACCGTGCCCTTAATATTTGTTCAAATCCTAGTTTATTAAAATCTACATTTCTAATTAAGGTATTTAGGAAATGGCCACTTATTCATTCTAGAGAAAGGTATATTTTTTTTTCTCAGTGTATGACTCCCTCTATTTTCCTTCCAGCTGATGGCTGATTCTTTTCTGTTTTGTGCAATTCTATGTATCGGTATAACTATGAAACCAACTACCGACGGGTATTCTATTTTCAATATGAACTGTTATTGGTAACTTTAATATTTTTGAATCATTCGACGGTCGTTTAAACAATTGCTTAAGGAAATAGGATAGAAAATTTATTGAAAACTTTATTTTACTTCGTATTAGTTAACTAATTTTAGTTGTTCTTGGATATCGACTTTAATAGAGCCCATTTTAAGATGTATCGAAATCAGATTCAGTAATTTGGAATCTATAAATGTTTTTCTCGCATAGATTCTAAATCATGTCGATTTTAAATTAACCCGTCATAAAATCTCCTTGTTGCGATGATTTTATATGAGAATCCGCCAACCTCATTTCAATGAAAAAATGAATTTAGAATTCTAATTTGTCGTCTGAAAATAACTTTTTTTTTTTCTACTTTTAGAAAATTAATTTTCTTACTGGCAATCTGTTACGTCGTTTTTAAATCTTTTTATCAGTTTTTGTTTTGGTGAATAATGAAATAATGTCATGCCTGTCTAATTGACTGCATTTCTTTTTGTCTTTAAAGTGTAATTATCTTATATATATGAAAGGGATAAAAATAAATAGTTTTAAATTATTAAAAAAAACCAATTTAAAAGTGTGAAAATCGTAAATCGAAATTATAATCGCGAATAATTCTTAATTGTCCCTTTAAAGATTGTTTCCTAGCAGAAGACTTTGTAACTCAGAAATCAGAAAAGGAACGAAATTATAAGCCGAAATTCGCTGACGTTAGTGGAATTTGCAACTGTCGCTGCATTGAGCTGCATATTAATTAATCACAGAAATTTCTTTTAAAAGCCCAGACGATCTAAAGAACCAATCATCAGCTCATAAAATTAGGTATAAAAACCCAAACATTAAACAAACGGACACTTTTTGCCACGATTTTGACTAGTTAAACAATTCCACGCTGCAATCTTCCTCCGAAATTAGGCCTCCCCAACAGATTTCTGCAGCCCGGGGCGCCGCTTGAGCATCTTTGGCTTGAGCCGCCCGTCGCCCGTGGATCGTCAGAGTGTCGGATTCAGACTCCATTCGCCTTACCCTGTCTCGACTTAGAAATACTGAAGCAATAAAGATGTTTCCTGAAAGAAAGCCTAGTCGTCAATGTGTGCTGCGCCTGTCATTTCTCTCTTATCCAGTAATTAATTCATTATATATATATATATATATATATATATATGAGTAATTCTCTGAAAAGTGGTCATTTCATGTCCCAGTAGTCTTGAGGGCATATTTTTAAAAGAACAAAAACAAAAAGCAGTCCAAACTATCAATATTAATTGGTTTTGCATATAAACTGTTATTCCTTGGTTATTGGAATTCAAATATAATTTTAAAATATTTTTTTAAATGCAAAGTATCATTCCCTCACTGTGTCCCCATTCCCACATGTAAGTAAATAAAATGGTTTCTATGGTATTAAGCATCTATATTTAGATTATTTGAAGTGAAAATTTATTAAACATACTTTAATAAATATTATCCATTATACTACATTTATATATTATGCAATGAAAGAAATTAGAACACTTATTATTGTTGTCCCTGGTAATAGATATCATTCCCTCATCAAACTGTAATTATACCCCTACTTACTACATTAATGGCAGCACATACTTTATATAAGTCAAACTTAATTTATATAGAAGCAAAGTTAAGAAAACATTTTGTGTTCTGTTGGAATAATTTTACAATGAATAGCATATGGCTCTCAAATGTTAGATTGAAATACAGTATTTTTATTATATGTCATTCCCTCACTCATTATAAAGTTAACTAAAAAAGAAATCAAATTTGCTTTTTTATGCTATTATAATCATAAAAATACGTTTTAATGAATATTTAGTGTTTGAAAATATAGCTAAACTTAATAATATTTTTATAAAGTAGTTTCTAGAAGAAATTTGTCATTCCCTCACAATCATTCCCCCATTTTTCTAATTAATAAAAATAATTACTATTTCAAAAATTATCAGATACAGCTTGGTTAATATTATTTTTTATTAACTGTGTATGTATTTTTATTATTTTTATTAACGTGTATATGCACAAAAAAAAAAAAAAAAAAAAAACTAGTATGTTGTGGCCACCACAAGACTTTCTTCTATATTTACCTATATATATTCAATAAGTAACAATATTTAAAAAAAAAAAAAAAAAAAGTACGATTTTTTTTTTTTTTTTTTTTTTTTTTTTTGTTAAAAGTGAAAAAAGTCGATAACTTTGTTTTAAATTATCACAGATTTATAGTTCAAGCATTCGTTTTAAAGGTATTGACGAGACCTTTCGAAAGATACCCATCTTGAAAATTTATCCCCCCCGGGGGGGGTACTTCCCCCCCAGGGGGGGAAGCGATGCCCCCCCATGCAGAAATTTTTTTTCCTAGTTACATACTACTCTTATCAATAATTCATATTAATTTTACAATCACAAGTTTAAAACAACTCTAATTATGCACATTTATACGAATTTTTGTCCTATGCTGCCATGTTAAAAATTTAGATAAAATGCTATCACAGCGCCACCTGTTGAGCTATTGATCCCCAAACATAATCAGCACCAGTTTATGTCGGGGACCAACTAAATACCAAGTTTGGTTAAATTTCGTTAAAAAAAAAAAAAAAAAAAAAAAAAAAAAAATTGCGATATTTTTCTGTTTTTTTTTTATTAAAAGTAAAAAAAATCGATAACTTTGGTTTAAATTATCACAGATTTATCGTTCAACCATTCGTTTTAAAGGTATTGACGAGATCTTTCGAAAGATACCCATCTTGAAATTTTGCCCCCCCGGGTGGGAACTTCCCCCCCCGGTGGGAAGGCAACCGATGCCCCCACATGCACAAAAATTTTTTCCTAGTTAACTACTACTATTATCAACCTGATCTTTCGAAAGATACCCAATGTGAAAATTTACCCCCCCTGGGGGGGTATTTTTCCCCTAGGGGGGGAAAGCGATGCCCCCCATGCAGAAAATTTTTTTCCTAGTTACATACTACTATTATCAATAATTCATATTAATTTTACAATCACAAGTTTAAAACAACTCTAATTATGCACATTTATACGAATTTTTGTCCTATCCTGCCATGTTAAAAATTTAGATAAAATGCTATCACAGCGCCACCTGTTGAGCTATTGATCCCCAAACATAATCAGCACCAGTTTATGTCGGGGACCAACTAAATACCAAGTTTGGTTAAATTTCGTTAAAAAAAAAAAAAAAAAAAAAAAAAATTGCGATATTTTTGTTTTTTTTTGTTAAAAGTAAAAAAAATCGATAACTTTGGTTTAAATTATCACAGATTTATCGTTCAACCATTCGTTTTAAAGGTATTGACGAGATCTTTCGAAAGATACCCATCTTGAAATTTTGCCCCCCCGGATGGGAACTGATGCCCCCACATGCACAAAAATTTTTTCCAAGTTAACTATTACTATTATCAACGAGACCTTTCGAAAGATACCCATCTTGAAAATTTACTTCCCCGGGGGGGGGATTTTCCCCCCCAGGGGGGGAACCGATGCCCCCCCATGCACAAAATTATTTTCCTAGCTAACTACTACTATTATCAATAATTCCTATTAATTTTACAATCACAAGTGTAAAATAACTCTCTTTATGCCCATTTATACGGAATTTTGTCCTATGCTGCCATGTTAAAAATTTGCATAAAATGCGATCACAACGCCACCTATTGAGCGAGTGATCCCAAAATCTAATCAGCACCAGTTTATGTCAGGGTGCAACTAAATACCAAGTTTGGTTAAATTTCATTCATTGGTTCGTGAGATACAGCGTCCACAAAAAAATGATACAGACAGACAGACAGACAGACAGACAGACAGGCAGACAGACAGACAGACAGACAGACATTTTCTAAAAACTATTAATTCGTGTTCTCCATATCCCAAAACATGTAAATCCATCAAAAAGTGGACTTCGAAAATTTTCGCGAATCCAATACTTTCTCTATATTACATATAGAAGAAAGTAAAAAAAAAATGGAGAAATTTTATTAGAACTAACTTTTTTTTAAAAAAACCTCACTTTTCAGAGAATGACCCATATATATATATATTTATTTAAAATTATATTTTAAAATACTTTGGATATATTTTGGCATAAAAAAAAAAGTAGTCATATTCAAACTCATTTATGAGTCATTCATATAACTCATATACTCATATAATTTATTATAACTCGTAGATAAACTCATCTTCTAATTTTGCACTGATAATTTTTTAACACTACAGAACTAGACATTTCTATGATACATTTTTAGTTCCCCATCATACTATAGTTATGGGGAACTTAGGTAATCATGAAAATTTTCGACCTCAGTTTTTTGACTTTTCTACACGTTTTCAGGTGTGAGGAATCCGAAAATGACAAAATTTCTATGGTGTCTGTTAGTGTGTTAGTGGGTCAGTGGGTCAGTCCGTTAGTGTGTTAGTCCGTTAGTTTGTTAGTCTGTTAACACGATATCTCACGAACAAATAATCGCAGAGAGGTCAAATCAGTTTTAAAATATTACTTTCGATACTGGCAAGAACCCTATTTATTTGGAACATTCGAATTAAAAAACTTCGCAAGTTATTAGAAATTTACGATTTTCTCAACATGGGAGAATAGGACAAAAATTCACTTAAACGTGCATTAAGTGGAAACTTTCTACTGTAAAAATGTCAGACCAGTTTTAAAATATCAGTTTTAATGCCGGAATGAACATCAGTAACTATAAATATGCTACTTTGAAAATTTCGCAAGTTATTGGAAATTTGCGAATTTCTTAACATGGCAGTATAGGGTAAAATTTCACATAAACATCAGTTTTGAGCGATATTTTCATGGTAAAGATGTCAGACTACTTTTGAAATATTATTTAGTACACTGGCATGAATATTAATGACTATGAATTTTCCAATATAAAAATTTCGTGAGTTATTGGAAATTTACGAATTTCTTAACATGGCAGTATAGGGCAAAATTTCACATAAACGTCAATTTTGAGGGATATTTTCATCGTAAAGATGTCAAACCACGTTCGAAAAATTATTTAGGATACTGGCATGAATATCATAGACTATGGTTTTTCCATTTTAAAAAATTCGTAAGTTATTTGGAATTTACGATTTACTTAACATGTCAGAATAAAGCAAAATTGAGCATAAATTTCCATTTTGAGGATTCTAAATACATTAGACAACATCAAAATTACATTTATGATATTTGTTTGAACATAATTGAATACAAATATTCTAATAGGAAAATTTCGTAAATTATTCGTAATTTACGATTTTATCAACATATCGAAATTGTAAATTTTTCATATAAATATGAATTTCGAGGATTATTGCATTGGAAACAGTAGCATGAAAACTTAACAACGGAATTGACCCTGATAAAATAAATTAATAGATTAGAATGAGATAAATATATCGAAGTGAACGGTGGATAGCCTATTAGGCGGGGATTTCGTTCTGTCACTGTACCAAGCTTTGGTCAAATTCATTTCTTTTAGCATGGTTATAATATGTCTCGCACTAGAAATTTATGAGAACATATATATGATGGGGAACTGAGCAGAGTCCACCTATGCCAACTAGTTTAATACTACATCGTTTTTAAGCAATGCAAAATACGAAATCCATTTTGCAAATCGGGATCCGAATACTTCCTTATGCTTTGTATAAGGAAGTAATAATACTAATCTATGCAAAAATTATTAAAAATGAGTATAGTTTATTTAATTTGTTCAAAGTAGAACATATCTTATGGGCAGTGTTTAACAGGCTTCTTAGATATGCTAAATTTAATGTTCGTACCTTAATTGCATCTTCACTGAAGATAAAGAAAATTGGACGAGTAACGTATATCATTAAAAGTCCGTCTTCTGAATGCTCCTTTAAAATATTCAGCAATCTGTAAAAGATATCTGAAAATATTTGGTATCATTATTAGGGAAATATATATATATATATGTGGGCAATTATCAAAATGTGGGAACATGAAACGTTAACATCAAGTAATATATTAAATATGATTTATTTAATGAAAACAACTAATTATTTAGGAAAAAATTACACCAAATGTTTTTATACATTTTAGGGTATCAGATATCAGGTCATTGTTCTTTAATACGTTTACTTAAAAAAGATTCATTGCCATCTCATATTATTCGAACGTTGCAGTATTCGGAGTTTCTTATTTCAGAAAAGTGTATTGATTACAAAGAAATTTTACAAAAATGCATAAATATTTAGAATGAAATCATTTAAGAAATTATTTTAAAGAAAGATAAGAGTGTTTAGATTCATTAGACATTAGACTTAATATAGTTTGTGTTAAAATAGCATTGTTTAGATCGTTACTTTTGGACATAACAAAGTGCAAAATATTTTCATCTGTAAAAGTCCAGTTTATTTTCGAAATATCATCAAACCAGTACTGTTTCTGATAAAGAAATTATGACACAATCATCACTTCCCTATGCCAACCCATTATTTTCCGTTAAAATCACCTGAAAATAAGTTATAACTATTTTTGGTGCTACATCTTAAATCAGTTAACGTTTTGGATGTCCAAAATTCACACTTTTAGTCCAAAATAATAAAATTTTAAGATATTTACTCAAATATTTTGCAACAAATTATATCAATTCTTGTCTTTGAACAAAATTAGAATTCCTGTGAAAACAAATCTGGAGTGATTCCACTCGACTTTCCGAACATTGAGTCATTAACAGTTTTGTAGATAAAGTAAAGAAAGAGGATTTGTTAAACAAACAAAATAGAGAAAACCATAATAGAGTGTTTGCGTATTTTTCTCCATATATTACACAATGTTTTACTTAACGCTACTGAACTTTGAGCCTATAGATCATAATGATAAAGAATTTTTCGTTGTGTCCCTGTAAAAACCAATAAATGATTCGCCAAAATGCTTATATTTAGTGCAACAGTGATTTATAATATTCATATAAATTTTCAGCTCAATTGAATAAGGCGTTTAGATGCTATCGCACTTTTAAAAATTTGGTCCCATAGGCCATAATGATAAAGAATTTTTCGTTGTGTCCCTGTAAAAACCAATAAATGATTCGCCAAAATGCTTATATTCAGTGCAACAGTGATTTATAATATTCATATAAATTTTCAGCTCAATTGAATAAGGCGTTTAGATGCTATCGCACTTTTAAAAATTTGGTCCCATAGGCCATAATGATAAAGAATTTTTCGTTGTGTCCCTGTAAAAACCAATAAATGATTCGCCAAAATGCTTATATTTAGTGCAACAGTGATTTATAATATTCATATAAATTTTCAGCTTAGTTGAATAAGGCGTTTAGATGCTATCGCACTTTTAAAAATTTGGTCCCATAGGCCATAATGATAAAGAATTTTTATTTGTGTCCCTGTAAAAAAACTGTAAGTTCTGGATTCTCCAAAATCTATACAGATTGATTAACTGTGACCTATAACATGTGTACAATTTTTTTGCTCAGATTATTAAAGCGCTTAGACGCTACCGCACTTTTAAAAATTTGGCCCCTTAGGCCATAATGATAAAGAATTTTACCTGGTGTCCCTGTAAAAAAAACTGTGAGCGCTAGATTCACCAAAATCTATGGGGTTCGTACAATGGTGATTTACAATATGCGTACCAACTTTGAGCTTATTCGAACAAAGTGTTTAGACGCTAGCGTGTTCACTCACAGACATACACACATACATACATCATCGTAAAAATAGTGGAAACGGACTCAGGGGACCTCGTAACGTATAGAAACATCAATATCTCAAATTCGAATTTTTGACATGATTACAATACTGTCCTCACTATAGTGTTCGGAAAGTAAAAAATGAAGTCAGTGAGAATTACATATATATTTATTATTAAAGCTTAAAGTTATGGTATGTGTTCTGTGCCCACCTTTTGAGAATTGCCAATATATATATATTTAAAAAAGAAGAAAAAAAAAAACTCCACTCGTCTTCCAAAATATTTCGTAATTAACGGTTATTTAAATAAATTAAATTAAGGAATTAGTTAAATAAACAAAAGAGAAAATGATATCAGGGTGTTTGTGTATTTCCTCCAAAATAGGAGGTTGTTTAATGGCACGTAATGTATCCAAATTGTTTTGTGCGTCCCTGTTAACTCTTTGACGCAGATGGGACACCGGTGTCCCTTTTGCTTATTTATTTTTTGACACTCTTATTGCAAATATTATTATTATATGATAGTTTTTTATTATAAAAGTGAGTCTAATAGTTACTATAAAAAATCTATTAGATTATCAGAGTAAATTTTTTACTAAAATAAAAATGTTAAATAAAAGTAGTTTGAAAAAATTTTATCAACCAATTTCAAAAATTTATTTCTAATTAAAGTTGATTATTTAAAAAAGATTAGTAATAAATTATTGCTACTGCTACATCTAAGTAATTGTAAATAAGTGCAATTTGTAAAAATATTTATTCATGGGACGCCCGTGTCCCATGATGAATTTACCTTTAACGCAGAAAGGGACACCGGTGCCCCACTCTATATTTTAGAACCAAAATTAATTAAAATTTTAAATATAACATTTTCCACTTATTTAGATCTAAAATAACTTAAAACTATCAAAAAAGTGTAAAAATTATGTGTGATGATAAATCTGCTTCAAAGGGTTAAAGAATTATAAATGGTGAGGCTCACAATATCAAATAATAAAATTTTTTTTCTTATCCTTTAAACAATTCAAAATTACAAAAACGAACATTAAAAAGTTTAAGTTCATAGACAGAGATGTATAAAAATTCTATTTTCTATAAAGGTAAAAAAAAAACTGCAAATTTTACACTTAGTGAATCTGTATGTTTCTTGCGATAATAAGCTAGAATATGTCTACCAATTTCTATCTTAATCGAATTTAGGGTTTAGATGTTCGAGTACTTCAAACAACTCGAGCCTTTAGTCCGTAATGATAAAGAATTTGTTTTTGTGTCCCTGTAAAAGAAATATAATATTCACCAAAATCTCTCAGTTTTGCGACGGTGACCTATAACATGTATATACATTTTCAGCTCAAAGGAATAAAGCATTTCGACTCTATCGCAATTTAAATAATCTGAGCCCATAGGTCATAATAATGAAGATTTTTTATGGTGTCCCTGTAAAAAAAAAAAAAAAAAAAAAAAAAAAAACGATAGCTAGATCCCTAAAACCTATACAGTTCATGCGATAGTGACTTATAACATGCAAATGTATAGTTGCATATAAATTTGCAGCTCATTCGAATAAGGCTTCTAGACGCTATTTATCGCACTTTAAATAATTTGAATCCATAGACCAAAATGATAAAGAATTTTTCTTCGTGTTCCTGAAAAAAAAAAAAATATATATATATATATATACATATATGTGCAAGATCTTGGCTGGGTGTCTAGCGGTGGGGTCAATGATGAGAAGCAGATTAAATCACGTCACATTTATTTGAAGATACACAAAACACAAATTACACAAAAATATTATTATAACAGCAGATCTTCATTATTAACCAACTACTGGTTCCGAGGCTTAACACATAGAACTAAGCTCTCTTCATCAGAATATCACAAAGCAACATTTAAGCACTTACTCGTACTAATACACAAAAGCACCTACGCGTACTGTCAAATAGTGAGATTGAAGTAATAAGCCCTCCATGGCTCTACCCAACTACTCAGAGCGTTTCAAGCTCTAATTAGAAGAAAATGACCACATCAGCCTTCGCGCTGACGGTCTCAACAGCTCTCCATTGTAGACGGATACTAACTATCTCTTCCGCTTGTCTCTGGATACATTCGAGACAGCGCCATCTGTTGACTGTGCAAGGAATTACTTTCCACGGAGTTTTCCATATATATATATACATACAAGTGTTAAATTCGAGAAAATCTATGCAGTTCGTGCTCCGGTAACTTATAATTTTCGTACAAACTTTCAGCTAAATCGAATAAGGCAAAAAGACTCTATCACCCTTTAAATAATTTGAGCCCATAGGCCATAATGTTAAAGATATTTTGTTAGTATCCCTCTAAAAAGTTATAAGAAACAGATTTATCAAAATCGATACAGTTCGTGCGATGGTGACCTTATAACATTTATATAAATTTGCAGTTCATTTGAAGAAGGCGTTTAGATGCTATCGCATTTTAACCCTTTGCGGCGCAAGACAATTCGGATTATTTAAATTATACTGCCACCGGAATTCATAAATTAAATTAAACGAAAAGAAATTTTAAATTTTTAGGCTAAAAAAAAACAGGCTTTTTCTGATATGTTATAAACGTAAATTTTTGCTAAAAAATTTCCGGGATGAATTTTTGCAGCTGGATCTTAAAGTTTGCGTCATCGCAGCGAGGACAGCGCGCGTTAAGGGGTTGAATAATTTGAGTTCATAGACCAAACTGATACAGATTTTTTCTTTCGTGATCCTATTAAAAAGAAAAAAAAACTACAAGTGTTAAATTGACCAAAATCTATGCAGTTCGTGCTCTTTTGACCTATAACATATGTGCAAACTTTCAGCTTACTTTCCTTACATATATATATATGTTCAGAAAGTAATAATACATTTTATCAGTTTGAATTTGACCAATATATATATACCGGGTGATCCAAAAGTCAGGACAAACTTTAAAAATGAATAATTCGAAAACGAATCAAGATACAAAGGTACGGTTTGCACCAAACGGATTAAAAAGAAACCGGGTTTTGTGTGGCAAAGAAAAAAAATTAGTTCTGTTGGCGACCAACAGTTGGCGCTATATTGTTTTATTTCACCAAAAGATGATTTACAAATGAAAAATGTGTTTATAACTTACAAGTCAGCTTAATTACAGTTAATTAGTAATACTACAGTAACTGTTCAATGTTCATCATTCAGAAGTACAGATGTGAGACGATTCACCACATCGTTCACAGCATTTAGTAGCATTTCTTGCATTATGGCAGACACATTTTGGCGGATGGCATCTTTTAGTGATGCTAGTGATGCCGGTTGGTCGCGGTACACTTTTGACTTTAAGAATCCCCACAGGTAAAAGTCACAGGGTGTCAGATCGGGAGATCTTGGAGGCCATGCGTGATTAAAGTAGCGACTGAGAATGCGATATTTCGATGCATATAAGCTTCGACTACCATTACCTGCTGCAGTTGTTCCTTTTTATATCGTTTGTTGCTTTGCATAATCCTACATCAGAAATCCGACAGCGCCATCTGTTGGTCGCCAACAGAACTATTTTTTTTTTTTTTTTTTTTTCGTGGCCACACAAAACCCGGCTTCTTTTTCATCCGTTTGGTGCAAACCGTATCTTTGTATCTTGATTCCTTTTCGAATTATTCCTTTTTAAAGTTTGTCCTGACTTTTGGATCACCCGGTATATATATATATATATATATATATTATTTTGGGAATATTTCTTCGAAACCTTTAATTAATCTAATTTACTATTGCTGTGTTAAAACAGGTAAAGAATTCGAACAACAAAAACCAAATTTAAACTTCAAAATTTATCTAAATCTTACGAATACAGAGAAATTCGAAGCTAAGAACCAAGCTAATTTTGAGTACGAAATTTAGATATGAAAGCTGTAAAAAATATATTGTATAGAAAGTTCTTAATAGCGTTAAATAATAATGATAATAATAATTATAATGATGATAATAATAATAATAACAGTGATAAACTCTGGCAATACATATAACCACAAATAATACTATAATAAACAAAATTAAATATTGCAGTAAATGAGTAAGATTTTCATTTACACATTTTAATAGTGTTTTTAAAATTCTTACATCCCTTACATCTTTATTAACTTTTTCTTTCCTTTTTTACTTTCTCGTACCGATAAGGTACAGAAAGTATTGTATTTGCGTCAAATTTTCGAACGCGAGATTTTGTTATATTTACACGTTTTGAGGTTCCCTGAATACGAAAATCATGTTTTTAGCAAATGGTCTGTGTGTATATCTGTGTGTGTGTGTGTGTGTGTCTGTGTGCGTGTTTGTGTGTTTGTCTGTCTGTTATCAGCATATCTCAAAAACAAATTATGGCAGAAAGTTCAAACTTGGTATTCTAAATGTGTATCATATGGGGATGCTACAGTAAGCTTTTCGTTGAGATGAAGCAAATGGTTCGTGTACAGGGACACTCAAAAGTATTCAAATACATTACGTCTATGGGGGAAATTGCAGGTAAGCAGAGTTTAACATCTATAGACTGCACTAAACCAAATGAAACGAATATATATTTTTTGTAATAGAGATAATTAACTGGGAAAAAAAAACTGTGTATGTAGGAGGCTCGCCTCCCCCCTGGGGGGGGGGAAGTCCCACCCTCGAGGGGAGTAAATTTTCATGATGGGTATCTTTCAAAAGAGATCGCCAATACCTTTAAAACGAATGGTTGAACCACCGATCTGCGATAATTTAAAATGAAGTTATCAATTTTTTCATTATTATTATTTTTTTTAATGTAATTTTGAGAATAAATTAACCTTTTTTTTATATATTTTGTGTTATATTACTTCTCTTATATGGATATCGCCTGCATTATCATAAAAGATAATTTGTTTAAATAATAATTTTAATAAATTATTTTTAAAAAACAGAATTATTTTTTAATAACCGAATTAAATTCTACATAAATGTGGGTGCATTAATGAAGAGGGGGATTAAGGGGGCGGTAGCCCCCTCACACAGAGCTAATTATCATATAAAACTCTTCTGAAGCCTAATTTGAATTGTTTAACACAGGTTTAGATAACAGTACTCGTTATCTTACTTCTTAATCTCAAACCTGTATGTAAATGAACACATCTCGGACGTGGAATTCTTTGTAAGTGGTCAGAGACAATCAATGAAATCACAGTTAGTCCCAAGTCATTTATTAACATTTCGATTATGGGACACATCACAAATTACGCATGACAAGTATTAATGAAATTGATGATATATGTACAATGATAAAAAGAATATATTTTACAGTTCATGTTTACATTTGGTTTATAACTATCGTCCTTCGTCCTTCAACCCTCAGCCCTCGTCTCTCGACATCTCCTTCTCGTTCCGAGAGTTGGGTTGCCATTCTTCTTTGTTGCGGCGCAGGTTTGCCAGATTTGGCGCACCTTACACGCCCCACCTAGACATAAAATTAGCCCACAGTGGCTGATTTTATCACTTTTAAAAACAAAAAAACACACATATATATAAATGCTATTACAAAACATATACTTTCAAAATACTATATATATACAAATGCTATTACAAAACATATACTTTCAAAATACTATATATATATATATATATATATATATATATATATATACAAATGCTATTACAAAACATATACTTTCAAAATATTGATCAATACACTATATAATTTCAATTTTAATATATATAGAATATAAAAAAAAATAAAAATAATGCAAGTAAACTATTATTCCAGCCTTGACAGAGCGTCTTCACCTCTGTGCTGGATACCTGGTCTATGAGTGATGGAATGATTCCATCTTTGAAGAGCTAGAGCCCAACGGGTTAACTTGGGACTCTTAGGAGTAGTATGATTTAAGTACTTAAGTGGATTATGATCAGAAATGATCTCTACCTTAGCCCCATAAATCCACTTATCAAATTTGTTCAGTCCGAATAAAACTGCCCATGCTTCTTTTTCGATGCTTTTCCAATTTTTCTGCGTCGTATTGAATTTTTGGCTTGCGAACGCTATTGGGCGATAAGATCCATCAGCATCTTTTTGGGTTAAACAACATCCTACACCATAGTCAGATGCATCTTAATGAACTTGGAATGGCAAGTTGGCATCAGGGATAGCCAGGCTTGTTACCTCACACAATAACTCTTTTTGTTTGTCAAAAGATTTTTGTTCGGCCTCACCGCAACAGACTATGTTTGATTTATTTTTCTTGGTCAGCTCCGTGAGTGGAGAATATATTTCCGCATAATTTGGTATATAAGTGCGATAGAAACCCATCAGTCCCAAAACAGACCTGACATCCTTTTTAGTGACAGGCTTAGCTAACTTTCTAATAGCTGATATCTTATCTTCTTCAGGACCATGCCTACCTCCCCCTATCACGTGACCCAAATATTTTATTTTCCGTGAAGCAAAGGAACATATATCCAATCTCACCGAGAAACTTAACTTATGTAACTCGGTTAGAATCAACTCTAAATGGGCCAAATGTTTTTCAAAAGACCTAGAGAAAATGACCACATCATCCATGTATTCCTTTTTCATAATCTGAATGAGCTTTTAAGATACGGTTCATTTCTCGTTGAAAAGTACTCGATGCCCCTGCTAGACCAAAAGGCATTGTCTTCCACTGGTACACGGCATTGTGAGTGGTGAATGCTGTTAATGGTTTACTTTCCTTATCCATTTTAATTTGGCAGTACCCCTTTAAAAGATCTAAACTGGGTAACCAGTGGGCTGATCCTGCAGTGAAAATTAACTCTTGCATATCTTTCATGGGAAAAACCGGAGCTTTAGTTACCGCATTTAAAGCCCTGAAATCGATGCACATTCTTACAAAAGAATCTTCTTTCGCAACGAAAACAGTTGGATGAACTATTTCAGATTCTGATGGTTCTATTAAACCTAGATCTAACAATTCTTGAACCTGACGTTCAACTTCCTTTCTATATGCCATGGGAACACTGTAACATTGGGGTTTTTTCCGAATTGCATTTGGTAATAATTCAATTTTATGAGTGCCTACCGAGGTTGGTTGAACAGGTTTAGTAAAGATATGTTTAAATTTTACAATTAAATTTCTAAGAGTTTTCCACTCAGAAGCATTTAAATGTTCAACTTTAAGACTATCAAGAATTTCAAAGAATTTAAATTCCTTGGTAGCGGTAGGTAAAGTTTCAACATGACCGAATTCTTTTTCTTCCTCAAAAATAACATTTACAGAATTCGAACTAACTATATAATGTTTTAATTTATTTTGATGAATATGTTTGGTCGCACCATCTGGTAATTTCACTATAAAAGAATGAGGATTACGTTTTTCAACAATAGTTGCGGCACCCTTGGCAAATAATTTATTTGTTGAATCGGGTATTAAAACTATCACCTGATCCCCAACTTTGAATACTTTGTTAGACGATCTCAAATTGTGGTAGTAAGCAGTTTTTTCCTGTTGTACTGCCGAAACAAGTTTGGCTTGTTCCGCAGCCTTCTCAAGTTTTAATTTTAAATCTTCTAAATATTTGGCAACAGGAGTAGTACCTAACTGTATATTATTATGTCTCCCGGTGCAAGTAGATTTTAAGATTGACAAAGGACCTTGTGGTTGCCTACCATACAGTAACTGAAATGGAGACACACCCGTAGTTGAATAAGGTATTTCTCTGTACGCCCACAACACATAAGGAATTTGCAAATGCCACCCTCTACCTTCTTCCCTTATTACATTATGTAACATGTTTTTCACTGTTCTATTAAATCTCTCCACCAATCCGTTCGATTGTGGATATCCTTGGGTAGAGAACCATGGACTGCTCCCTATACAATTCTTGAACTCTTTAGTCAGTTCAGCTATGAAGTTTGTCCCGCTATCAGACGCGATAACATTCGGTATTCCGGTCCTCGAATAAATGCTTAGCAACGCCTCACAAGTTGTTTTTGCATTTAGGCTAGTCAATGGTATGTCTTCGCCCCACCTAGTATGTTGGTCGACCATACACAATATATATTTATGTCCCTTCGAACTTGGGGGATCAATCGGACCTATCAAATCTATATTTACTACCTGAAATGGTAATTCCGGTCTCGTCACCGGCGTGATTGGCGTTCGGTCATTTGTTCTAACTGCTTGAGTGAGTTGACACTCTTTACGTGATCTACAATATTTTTTTATGTCAGCCCTCATACCTTCCCAGAAGAATGAGTATTTGATCCTCTCTAGAGTTTTTCTAGGACCCATATGGCTGCTAAACACTGAGGTATGAGCAAGTTTCAGTACCTCCTTTCGCCTACATTCTGGAAGAACAAGTTGCCCAATGCTCTCCCCGAGTATTTTGTCCCTATGAAATATATAACCATCTACCTCATAGTAATTACCCTTACCTTCCTTAGCATGCTTCCAAGCTACTGCTAAATCGGTACACTGCTCTTGCTCAGAGCGAAAAGTATCAGCTACCATACTTCCCTTATTTGGCTCAGTGATTGCCTCACCATCCTTAGCATTTACCGTTCCCACTTCATTTCCACATGAAGAAATTTCCCTTTGAGATTCCTCAAAAATAAAATTGTCCCGTGTTTTTTCTGACAGTGTCCCAGATGAAACTTCCGTCGTTCCATCTAAATTTCCTGAGTCCCCCCTCAGGTCCTGAGAGTTCTGAGCCAGTGAAATTCCTTCAATCCGGGCTCCTCCCAACATGTTCAAAACATCCGGTGGAAGTAACACGTCTTCCACCAAAACATCTGCCAAAGCACACACTTGCTGATGCACCACATTAACCTGGCCACCAGTAGCAAGACCTAACGGAACGTAAACTAAAGGCCATTTCACCGCCGGACCAAAAATACCCTTCAAGAAAATTGTAGAAGCACCTTCGACCGAAATTCCCGGAACCAGTTCTTTTTTGACAACCGTAATTTCTGTTTCCGAATCCACTAATGCGTTAACTAATTTACCATCTACACTGATAGATGTCTTTTTTAGTTTGCACAATTTATCCTCAATAGCTCGCCTAGGGATGACTTCCCCTAGTAAGTCTACCCTGGCCGATACAGTTTCTTCCTTTGAGTCTGTACCCTCTGCAGAAACTTTGTTGATGTTAAGCTTCCTATTATCTGACCCTTTATTTTTTGGAGAATCCCGTCTGAAATGTTTGTCGGACCCACATGTGAAGCACGGTGGTTTTTTAATTTCTGCGAGCTTTGATTTTTCGAAATTTTTCTTGGGGGAAAAATTGTTAAAATCGGACCTTTTTTCACTAAATTGCGGTTTACCCAAATTAGAATGATACCCTTTTTTAAAAGCAAACACGTTTTATTTATGAGACAAAAAATTTTAAGTTAAAACACATTTAAAAAAACAACAAAATTACATATAAAAACAATTAAAATCAGACGTTTCGAAACCCGTCCGGGTTTCCTCATCAGTAATTTACAACATAATATGCAAACAGGACATGAACACTCAAGGAATTTAAAGGAGTACAGAATATTGAGGAGCCAGTGCGCATGCTTCATTGATAGTGTGGAGATGCTTGGCAGTGTGCCAGCTCTCAAGGAAAATACGCGATTTATAATTATGAACACCAGAATTTAAAATTTTTATATTATCGAAGTCAGGAATATGATCGGTTTCTATTGAATGGATTACAATTTTAGAATTTTGGTTGCAATTTTTAAAAGATCGTCTGTGTTCTTGTAGTCTAATTTTTGCTGTACGGCCAGTTTCACCTATATAAACAGATTTGCAATTTTTACATGGAATTAAATATATTACACCAGTTAAATCCAGAGAAGGGGTTATGGGTTTAAAGTTGAAAAGGACGTTTTTTAATTGTTTAATTGGCCGGAAAGCAGTATAAATATTATGTTGTTTAAGTAATTTAGAAATAAATTCTGAAGGAAAACCAAAATATGGCATAGAAATATAACTGTTTTTATTAATAAGTGAGTTTTTCATTTTCATTGGAGTAGAGGGGGAATTTGCAGGAGGAAACGAAGGAGGGGGGAAGCTGATAATGTTTTCACGATAGATTCGTTTTAACCAATTAAGAGGGTAATCGTTATTTATTAAATCCTGGAAAATTTTTTTAAATTTCAAACTTAAAAAGTGTCTCGTTACTGCATAACCGAAGAGCTCTATTGACCAAAGTTCGGAAGACTGCAATTTTATGCGAAATAGGATTAGCGGAATGAAAATTTAGATATTCACCTGTAAATGTGGCCTTACGATAAACAGAAGTTTGAAAAATGCTAGGTGAATTCGAAATGCGTTCAACGAGAACATCAAGAAAAGGCAAACTGTTATTCTGTTCTATTTCCAAAGTGAATTGAATTATGCAGTAACGAGACGCTTTTTAAGTTTGAAATTAAAAAAATTTTCCAGGATTTAATAAATAACGATTACCCTCTTAATTGGTTAAAACGAATCTATCGTGAAAACATTATCAGCTTCCCCCCTCCTTCGTTTCCTCCTGCAAATTCCCCCTCTACTCCAATGAAAATGAAAAACTCACTTATTAATAAAAACAGTTATATTTCTATGCCATATTTTGGTTTTCCTTCAGAATTTATTTCTAAATTACTTAAACAACATAATATTTATACTGCTTTCCGGCCAATTAAACAATTAAAAAACGTCCTTTTCAACTTTAAACCCATAACCCCTTCTCTGGATTTAACTGGTGTAATATATTTAATTCCATGTAAAAATATTGCAAATCTGTTTATATAGGTGAAACTGGCCGTACAGCAAAAATTAGACTACAAGAACACAGACGATCTTTTAAAAATTGCAACCAAAATTCTAAAATTGTAATCCATTCAATAGAAACCGATCATATTCCTGACTTCGATAATATAAAAATTTTAAATTCTGGTGTTCATAATTATAAATCGCGTATTTTCCTTGAGAGCTGGCACACTGCCAAGCATCTCCACACTATCAATGAAGCATGCGCACTGGCTCCTCAATATTCTGTACTCCTTTAAATTCCTTGAGTGTTCATGTCCTGTTTGCATATTATGTTGTAAATTACTGATGAGGAAACCCGGACGGGTTTCGAAACGTCTGATTTTAATTGTTTTTATATGTAATTTTGTTGTTTTTTTAAATGTGTTTTAACTTAAAATTTTTTGTCTCATAAATAAAACGTGTTTGCTTTTAATATATATAATTGAGACGGTTTGATGTTTGTGTACGTTAAAGATACCCTTTTTTATCAAAATCTATCCCTTTAGCTCTTACTGACCCATCATAGGATTTACCCTTAGTTGCATAAAATACATCACAATGCTTACCTAAATCCTTTGGCTTGAACCAATCTTCTCCTTGAAGAACTCCTATGTGGGTTGCAGTTTCTGCAGCTAAGGTTGAAAGATTTTATCCGATACAATGAGCTGATTCAGCGACTCAAAATCACTTACCTTCCTGGCCTTGCAGTAATACAGCCACATTGAGGTTAACCTGGACGCGAATTGAGAAAAATTCTCTTCAGGATTACGTTTTGCCCTACAAAAATTGTCTAAACATAATTTTGGAGAAGGTTCATACTCTTGTAACACTAATTTTTTCAAGGATTCATAGTTATTTAATTCCTTTTCTTCAATATTAGCTAACAGGTTAGTTACTTTATCCCCTAATAAGTAAAGTAAAACTTTAGGTTTAAATTCGTCGTTAACATTTTCATTTACAAACGCTTTCTCTAAACTCGAGAAAAAATAGTCCCATCCATCTGATTTACTAGGAACCCTAACTGTTAAGAATCTAACCATCCTAACTATTCCATCTAAAGATTTTATACGCGTGGTTTGATCACTATTTTGAACCAAATTTTGATTACTCTTGGACAATTCTACTTCCAAACGAAGTTTTTTCAATTCAAATTTCTCCCTTTCTCTCTCTGTCTGTAACTTAAATTCCCGCTCTAGTTTTAACTTATTTTCATTTTCCAGTTTTTGTTCCCTTTCTACCCTTTCAGCTATGATAGCATCTAAATATTCCCTTGCCTCTTCCTCTTTATATCGCTTATTAGCCAAAATTAATTCCTTTTAATTCCGATTTAGATAACTTTTCATCAACCTTTTCTGCATAATCTTATGCCAGACAAATTAAATCTGCCTTTTTACTCTTAATTGAAAAATACATTTTTTTATTTTTCTGAGCTACCCTAATGCCAAATAACCTTACAATAAAATGAAAATAAAAAGCAAAATATATCCAAAATATTCAAGAAATATCAAAAGAAACATTACTCTTTTTATACGATAAATTCTTTTTATACGAGAACAAAAAAAAAAAAAAAAAAAAAAAAAGATATAAAACATTTATCAGAAATAAACCAGAGCTGTTTAATTATACTCATGCATTTGTCATAAAAAAAAAAAAACATATATATATTTATTCATTCATTCTTTTTTGTTCTTACCCTTCCTTTTATTAAAAAACAATAATAATAATTATGTTATAAAACCATTCTTCTGAATGGCTTCAAGCGAATCTTCTCGATTCTTTGTATTATAAAGATTGCAGGTTATTTCATTTGATCAAATGTCTTATTTAATAATTTCAAATCATTTTATATCTCAAAGTAATAATCTTCAAACTGATATAATAATATTCTTCTTACCTGTAGAATTCTTCGACGTAAAAAAAATGAAGACTAATAACGGACACTTGTTTTTCTAGAAATAATAGCTTCTTCTTTAAGATGAGAAAAATATATACAGTTTATTAAATAAAGTATTTACATGAAGAAACACTATTTACAAAAAGGTATTTACATATTCGAAATTTCACGAAAACAATTTTCTATTCGTAATATTTTAATAACTAAGCCACCAGTTTTCTATTTCGTTATGACAATGGTGGTTCCATAAAAATAAATTAGGCCAAAGGTGGCCTGAGAGCATTCTATTTCATTGTGTTGCTCTCTTCACTAAAGACAAACTAAAACCAACTAATCTATGGGCTACTTTTTCTATTTCTTCAATGGTAGCTCCGTGAATAATAAAATCAGGCCAAAAAGGCCCCGAGAGCAAACTACTATTTCATGACATTGCTCTCCATTCTAGAACAGAACTAAAACTAAAACTAATGTCCCACGAGAGTCAACAAAAAATGTCCTTCGAATTTTATCTCAACGGGACCTCTGGCGCCCTCTAGTGAGGCAAAAGTATATCAATACCTAACATCCTCCCACCTTTATTTTTTTAGGTGAGAGATAAAAAATTAAACAGTTAATTAATTAAGAAAATTTAAACTTATAAAACTACATACTAAGAAAAATTAAATCTATAAACTACAAATAGAAAAAATTAAAGTTACAAACTAATGAAAATAAAGAAAAATAAAAATAAAATATTTTAAAGTTCAATGCAATTTTAAAACAATTGTGATTGTCTTTCGAAAAGTTTTTTGCAGTTTTTGACCACTTTCAGTTTATTGTCTCTTTTGCTACTTGTATCACTGGATCCTCAGCATCTGATATCTCTAAGGGATAGAGTTTTTGAAGTGGTCTAATCAATGTCCCAGAATGCATTTTCACTTCCACAACCCTGGCACGGCCATCTCGGCTGGGAAAAATTTTCACTACTCTTCCTATTGGCCAATGTAGTCTTTTCACACTGTTGATTTCTACTAGCACAATGTCGCCTTGTTTAACAGGCTTACATATCTGTCTACTTCGTTGTACCAACTGCGCTAGATACTCTTTTCGAAATCTACTTTGTAGTTGCCTTCGAACACTTAGGCAGTGCTTGTATCGTGCTCTCAGTTTTTTAGCATCAATGGCATCCAGATCTGGTACACCAATTTCTTGAATGTCTTGCATAAAACAGGAAGGTGTCAAAGGAAGGAACTTGTCTGGTTCTTCTGATAGGTATGTTAAAGGTCGACTGTTCATTATGGCTTCAACTTCGCACAAGATAGTAGAGAGATCTTCAACATTGAGTGAAGATTTTCCAAGAGTTCTCAGTAGGAGGTTTTTTACACTTCTACTGAGACGCTCCCACCATCCGTCCCACCAAGCAGCGGTTGGGGGGATGAACTTCCATTTTATTGGAGCTATGTCATCCGTCTTTTGAATTTGATTCCAGTCAAGAGATCTAAAGAGATTGTTGGCACCGCGAAAGTTAGTTCCATTGTCACTGTAGATTGTTGATATTCTTCCTCTTCGGGCAACAAATCTTCTTAGCGCTTGTATGAATCCCTCTGTTGAAAGATTCGTCACTAATTCCAAGTGTATGGCTCGATATACTGCACAGGTAAAAATGACTATCCATACTTTGGATTTATTTTTCAGGTAAAGAGGGCCACATAAGTCGATGCCAACAACTTCAAAAACTTTTGAGTCTCTGACTCTGTCAAAAGGTAAATGGATGGGAGGAGTAACAAATGGTTTAGAAGAAAAAATTTTACACTTTGTGCATTTTACCAATTCACTTCGGATGTTACGCTTTGCAGAAACAATCCAGTAATGTTCACGTAAGATCGAACCAACTATCTGAAGTCCAGCATGGCAATTCTTCAAGTGGCAGTCTCTAATTAGGCACCTTACAACATGATGTTTTGATGGCAACAATATAGGATACTTGAAAGAAAAAGTGTCTTCTCGATCTAACAACTTTGTTTTGACTCTTAGAATATTGTCTTGATCTTTCATAACAACAAGTCCTTTTATTGTTTCTCGCACATCACCAAAACTTTCTAACTGTATGCGTGACCAGAGAAATTTTTCCGCCTCTTCCTTTTCTTCTGCCGAAAGTTCAGCTGGGAAAATATGATTTTTATTTCTACATTTTGTTGCAAATCTTCTTATCCAACAAATAATATTTACAAGTTTACTAAATTTCGAAGTTCTTTCATAATTCATAAATGAATCTACATTTTGACTCGAAAATAATGACACTGCAGTTTTCTTTCTTTCCGACATAACTAAGACTTCATTAGGGACAATCTTCGGTTGGGGCCAGTTACTTTTTTCATCTGCTAGCCATTTAGGTCCCTCCCACCATCCCGATTCAAGAAGGTATTTAGGACTACAACCACGGGAAGGCAGGTCTGCCGGATTTTGACTTCCTGGAACTAAGTGCGACTGTTGAGGGTTCGTAAGTTGGCATATTTCTCTGATTCTGTTGCCCACAAAGGTACCCCACTGGTCATTTCTTTTAATCCAGGCCAAAACTGTCGAAGAATCAGTCCAAAAGTAAGTTGGTACTGTAGGGATGTCCAAAGCTTCTACGACATACTTTGATAGTCTGGATCCCAACACACAGGCAAGCAGCTCAAGACGAGGAATCGTTAGAGCCTTTTTTGGAGCCAACCGTGATTTTGCTCCCAAAAATTGAATTGAAACTCTTTTTTCTTCTTCGCACCGTAGAAAAATTATTGTTGCATAGGCACTTTGACTTGCATCGCAGAAAATATGTAGGGTCCAATCTTCTTTATTTCCATAACCTATTCTTCTCGGGATCTCCAATTCTGTTAGCTGTTTTAATTCGCTGTACCATTTCTGAAAGTCTCTTTGAATTTTCTCTGGAAGCGGAGTGTCCCATGCTGATTTGCTGGACCAAGATTCTTGAATTATTATCTTGGCTGGTAACAACGCTGGAGCTAGAAAACCGATAGGATCGAAAATTCCTTGAGTTATGGATAGAATTTGACGTTTTGATGGATTCACTATTTCTAAGTCAAATTTATTGCAGACCATCAAGCTATCATCTGTTCTGTCCCATTTAATTCCTAAAACTGGAATTGGAGTTGAGAAGTCTTCCTTTTCATTTTCTAAAGACAACTTTTCTATTTCTTTTACAGGACCGAATTGCCACAATCTTAGGTCCATTTTAGCTTCAGCCATGATTTCTGTTGCCTTAGATTTAAATTCTTCCAATTCGGACGTGTTGTTTACAGATGTGACGCAGTTATCTACATAGAGTGACTTCTGAAGTTTCTGAGCAATTGCCTTAAGTTCTTCTGGACACCCATTCAAATGATGTCTGATAACTGCGCCAAGTAAAAATGGACTGGAAGTAATACCAAACACCACTCTATTATGCTGATAGACTTTAATTTCATTCGTCTTCTTCCACCACAGGAACCTTAAAAAATGCCGATCTTCCTCTTTTATTTCGATCTGAAGGAAGGCTCTTCTAATGTCGGATACAACAGCGATTGCCTTTTCTCTGAATCTTAACAATATTGCGGGAATCTCTTCTAATAAATTTGGTCCTTTAAAGAGACAATCATTCAGTGACGGTGCTCTTCCGACTTTGCATGATGCATCAAAAACTGGTCTGATGGAGGTGGTAGAACTATCAGGCTTGATGACTGGATGGTGGCATAAGTAGTGTTCCCTAACTTCTTTCAGTTCTGTCTGAGGGACTTCCTGTATGACATTTTCTCTTTGCCATTCCTTGAAAATTAGATCGTAATCCTCAAATTTATTTAATTTCTTTAATCTTCGGGTAGTACTGAATAATCTCCTTTCCGCTTCATTTCTATTTGAGGGAATATTGACATTGTTGGAAATCCATGGAAGGCCCACTCGATAACGACCATCTTCATTTCTGGTGAGTTGTCTAAGAAACATATCGAGGGCTTGCTCTTCTTCTTCTCCTTTGGACAAGGTTTGTGCAGGGTCGTTGATTCCTATCGTTTCGAGTCGCCACAAGTCTGGAACATTCCAATCTTTTATGTACAGATTTGTCATCAATACCGCTGTACCGCTATTCAAGCAACCCTGAGATGGAAGCCCTGTTTTTCCACAAACTGTCCATCCAAGTTTGGTTTCTATCGCTGTGAGTCCATTTTCTAATTGCTTGACTCGACCCGTTAACAGTTGACCGTAAACGTCACTCCCGATCAGGATTTATATTTCCGTACTACCAGGGCCGATATCGGACAACCACAGCTTATTTTTCTTGAGTTCTCTGCACAGATTTCCCTTTAGAATTCGAGGAATTTCACCACAAATTTTCTCTTGGTCTAAAAGATCGAGCTGATGTATGGAACTGACCCAATTATTCGATGCACCCACTGTAACTCTAAATTTATTATGCTGTTTAGCTTCTATCTGTGCACCTCCAAAAACTGTATGGGCAATTATTTCTGTACCAATGGGTTTGAGCTTGAGCTCTTTGGCAGTTTTCCTCAAGATGTAACTTTTCTGCGAACCACTGTCCATAAGACAACGCACACTTTTTTGGCCTTTTTCCCCTTTTATATTTATTTCTAACGTCATAAGGGCTATTTCCTGGGAGCATCGTTTGGCGACAGTGTTCTGTATTACTTCGGGAGGTTTGCTTCTACTATTTTCACCCCCTTTCCTTATCTCTGGACAAAATATTTCTGTGTGTGGTTTCGAACAAACGTGGCACTTAATAAAAGCCTTTCACGTTTTTGCCCGGTGTCCAAAACGTAAACATTTCAAACAGCAATTTTTTTCTTTTACTTTATTTTTCTTTTCGTCAAGGGAGAGCGATCTGGCTGTTATGCAGTCTTTACTCTCATGCGTTTTTCCGCAAAATATACAGCTTAATTCTTTTGTAGCGAATAAGCCTGTAGCAGTGGGGACCCTGTTATCTCTCTTGTGGAATTTATTTTTTACATTTTCCCTGGGTGAATTAATTTCAAAACTCGACCTGGCTAATTGTAACCTTTCTTCACCTGCCACTTCCCTTTTCAAAAAATTCAGCAATAGTGACAAGTTCGATTTCTGTGTGGTTTCCTTATCATCTAACTCAGTAGAATCTTCCCTGGCCCCAACATTAAATCTTTGAAACGTTCTAATAATATCTTCGGGTAAACAGGATTCTATCATTGGGTACAGCCACGCAGAGTTCTGATCAATGTTTACACCCATGCTTTCCAGTGATCTCAAGTGTGCTTCTATCTTGGTCACTAAATTACACAAATTTTTGCTATTTCCCCTAGTCTGTACATTAGCTGTAATTAATTTCAAAAATTCCCGAACATATACTTCGATTAAGATATCTTTATCCCCATAGCGTTCTTCAAAAGCCTTTACTGCCTTTAAATAATTTTCTGATGTTACGGGGTAACTTTCGAGTAATTCTCTGGCTCGAGTTCCTGGTTCTACGCACTGTAAAAGGTACTGAAATTTGTCAGCGTTGTCTAATTCTTCATCCTCGTGAATTTTCTTAAATTGGGCCCAAAAGGGCAAATAATTTATCAATTTTGAATCAAATTTCTTGATAGCTAATTTTGGTAATTTATATCGCTTTGTTTTCAAGTTTGTTTCGCTTTCTATTTTATTTTGGCTTGTGTAATTAAAATTTACATTTGAATTTAACTTTTCATTAATTAGTCTTTTAACTGTGATAAATTCATCACAGTATGCTTCGCTTTCTTCGGCTTCTTTTATAATCAAAGCTTCATCGCATTTACTATCTTCTGACATAATGTCTAATATTTCGTTATCAAGTGTCTTTAATTCTGTTATTAAACCCTCTAATTTATTTAAATTATCTACAAGTATACCCCTCTCAAGATCTTCTTTCTCTAGTTCTGTTTTTAAAATATTTAAAGTTTTAGTAAAGGAAGATCGTAATGGCCTTTTTATTTTTTCCATTTCTGATTTTTAAACAAAAACAGAACAGTTTTATGTTAATTAACCAATTATTCTTTATTTATGCACTTTATTTTAAATGTAAAAACTTTCACTTTTCTATTTACCAAGAAGATTTTATTTTAAGAACAACTTGTAAAAAATTCTATTTGGAGAGCCATTTTCTTTTCGTAAAATGTAAACAAAAGAAAATAACCATTTATTATTTTTTATTTTACTCTTATAGCAATATTTATTTCCAACTGAATAATTTTTATTTATTTATTAACTGTAAAAATTTATCGAATTAAACAATCACAAAATCCAATCCAAGAAGAAATTAAAATCGAAACTTTCATTGATTGCATACTCTGTTTTCATTCATAAATTCTAAAATAATACTTTATTTCATTATCATTGCGAAACAAAAAATAAAACAATAAACATTCACTGCAATCAGATTTTGACATCATCTAATATTTAACCATGAAAAAATACTTTTTATTATTTTCTTCATCAAATGATGCTTCTTTTTCAAGGTCAACTCAATACTCAATTGCTTTTTTTTTTTTTTTTTTTTTCAATAATAAAAAACAACTATCTTAATTTGACCTTGATAAATTTACGTTTTAAATGTACAAATAATAGAACGAATAAAAAATCTTGTTTTATTTCAATCAATCAGTCACTTTTAATTTTATTTAATTTGAAAAAAGAATATTCTATATTCTAAATAATTTCAATCTTAGATATCTTTTGAAAAGCATTTCACATAATAATAAAATAAATTTTAAACCATTTATTGTTTCAAATGAAAATAATTCTTTTCTTTTCAGTTAATATAAACAATATTAATATGAACGATATTTCCTGTATTTAATATAAACAATACATCCTGATGTGGCGGACGCCATAAAATTATGTTATAAAACCATTCTTCTGAATGGCTTCAAGCGAATCTTCTCGATTCTTTGTATTATAAAGATTGCAGGTTATTTCATTTAATCAAATGTCTTATTTAATAATTTCAAATCATTTTATATCTCAAAGTAATAATCTTCAAACTGATATAATAATATTCTTCTTACCTGTAGAATTCTTCGACGTAAAAAAAATGAAGACTAATAAGGGACACTTGTTTTTCTAGAAATAATAGCTTCTTCTTTAAGATGAGAAAAATATATACAGTTTATTAAATAAAGTATTTACATGAAGAAACACTATTTACAAAAAGGTATTTACATATTCGAAATTTCACGAAAACAATTTTCTATTCGTAATATTTTAATAACTAAGCCACCAGTTTTCTATTTCGTTATGACAATGGTGGTTCCATAAAAATAAATTAGGCCAAAGGTGGCCTGAGAGCATTCTATTTCATTGTGTTGCTCTCTTCACTAAAGACAAACTAAAACCAACTAATCTATGGGCTACTTTTTCTATTTCTTCAATGGTAGCTCCATGAATAATAAAATCAGGCCAAAAAGGCCCCGAGAGCAAACTACTATTTCATGACATTGCTCTCCATTCTAGAACAGAACTAAAACTAAAACTAATGTCCCACGAGAGTCAACAAAAAATGTTCTTCGAATTTTATCTCAACGGGACCTCTGGCGCCCTCTAGTGAGGCAAAAGTACATCAATACCTAACAAATTACTTAGGAAGTAAATAATGATGCATTAAATCCATCTCTAATAATTCAGTCCCAATGAACCAGAGACAAAAAAAAGTACTTTCAACTGTCTTCTCAAGAACAAAATAAAATAAATAAATGTATCATTTAAGTATTTCGTAAACCACAGCTTTATAAATTTTCTTTATATATATGTTACCGTTAACGCGTGAAACCCGTTAATCTGAAGATTACCTAGCTAATCTGCAGATTAACTAAAATGACCCGTTAAAGTGCGGAATAAAGAGTTTTCCGCATTTTACTAGGTAATCTGCAGATTAACGGCTTCTGTGTCGTTAAAGTTCAAATGTTTGTTTCGAGCCTTAGTTTTTTTACATTCACTATGACGTCAAACAGTCATGTGATACAGATACGCGAATCCCAGATTAGTCTGCGACGCGATTGACCTTCAAAAACACAAACCGAAACTATTATCCCTTCCTCTCCCTCTCCGCTGTGATAAACAGTAAGCACAAAACGTGGATCATCGAAGCTATGACATTAGATTTCTTATTATGACCAACAAAAATTTTAAAGTACAAGTAAGTTAAAATTGTTTTGAGTTTATTTCTTCTCTTTTTTAAGTCTGTCAATATAAGTTTGATAAGGGTCTGCATTTTATTAATGAAATATAATCTTAATTAAAAGCTCTCTCTCTCGTGAAACTTCATTTTAAATTATGAATCTTAAATTTACAGCACAGTAATTATTTTCACCCGAAATAAAACTATTAAACCACAACTTTTTAAAACTACTTTATTTTAAAATTGATTTAAATTACTATTACTTACTGAAAAAAAGAACACATGTATTATTTTTTAACTCTGGAAAATATGGCATTCAATATTATGGCATTATTCAATAAATACTTAAAATGAAATTTTTATGCATTTTTTAGCATTTCATTACAATTTTTCTCTTTTGTTTCTTTCAATTTCAAGTTTCCTTTATATATTTTATGCATCATGATTATATTTTTATTTTTAATTTTGTTCGCTTTTTCAAATAATTTCGTTGTAGTTCGTCACATAAAATGTGTTAATAAAGTTTTTTTTTTTTTTTTTTTTTTTTTTTTAAATTGTAAAATTAATATATTTCCTAAACTTGTACAGATATATGTATGCTGCAAAATATAGTTTAATAAAGCATTGGAAAACTGTCATTTTAATTTTCATGCGTTCTAAAAATTATTAAAGCAGTTTTAATTGTTTGAAGTACTTCTTAAAATGCTTCTGATTTGTCTAATTTAATATTTCTTTAGCTAATTAAAAATTGGTGCATATTTTTTTTTTTTTTTAAATATAGTAATAGCAATATAAGTTGTTAATAAAACGTTTTTTTTTTTTTTTTTTTTAATTGCTAAATACTTTTATTTGAAAAGAAATCGTTACTGTATTACAATTCTAACATTCATTTATAAAATAGACTTTATTGTAAGCTATTAAAGTCATTACATTTCATATTAAAAATGCATAACATCTTCAAACTTATATTGACAAAATAAAAAAAATGAAATAAATGAAACAAATATAACTTTAAAACACATAAAAATTAAAACACATACAGATTAAAATAAGTAAAGAAAGAAAGAAAAGAAAAGCAAACTAATCTTTTTTTTTTCTTTTCCGGAATGATAAAAACAAATACAACACAGCGTGCTGTAAAATTATACCACCAGAGATCTTATTTTCACTTTAACGAGTGCCTAGTAGGTAATGTGCAGATTATCTAGGTAATTCGCAGATTACCTAGGTAATTTGAGAAATGAAACTATTTTCCTCACTTTAACGGATCACTCTAGTTTATGTGCAGATTGCCTAGCTAATCTGCAGATTAACTGATTTCTGCACTTTAGCGGTAACATATATACTGAGACAGGAAAGAGATTTATTTTTCTAACTTTTACTAAGATGCAATAACAAAATAAGAAAACAAAACTCTTTTCCAACCACAAATTAAAAGAACACATATGATCAAACTGAAGAAGAAAAAAAAAAAATCTTTACGATCTACCGATGACTTGGCGCCACTCATACAATAAGAACAACAGATGTCTGCCATCTGCTCTATTTTCATACAGTGAAAAAGAAACAAATCTATAATTATTATACATTTCGATTACACATATTCTGATATCTGTTTAATTAAACCACATTTTTTTTCTTTACCTTTTATAAAATAAAAATTGTGATAATAATTATACTAATTAAAAATAATTAAACATTTATATTTTACACTCGAGATAACCATAATAAAAAATAATATTTATATCAAAAATATTCCATATAATTAGATAAATCGAAAATATTTAATACACCTTTTTCTTTTCAACATGTTGATATTCTTTAATGCTTAAAATGTTGATAGAAAAATATATAATACTTACAGTACCTTCGTGTGCGGGTAAAAAAATAACGGAAAGAAAGATTATACTTGAAAACTATAGATGCAGTCATTCATACATGTCACTGTCCTGAAACACTCAGTGTAAGAGTTCTCACGACAAGGATAAATTTCGTGTAGATGTACGGACGTATGGATCTATGCAAAAAGAACACTTACAAAAAGAACACTTTAAAATCGGTGATGGTGTGTGCCTACTGCACCCTGTATACACAAAACTTTCTTCTCTCCTTTATTTCCACTACCGGGAGTATTCAAAAATTATCATCAGACGATATAACACGTAGGTGCTTTACATACACACAAAATACTGTTGATACAGTATTATTCACGCTAGGCTCTATGTAGCCCGCCGAACGCTGTAGAATTTACAGCCTTAAAAACTGCACGTAATACTTCTATCATCTTATTTCGATGACCAGATGACCACCGGCTATTGTGGCCGTTCCGCTGTGACACCACAATGTGTACGATCATTTTTTCGTCTCTGTTCACAATCCACTCTTTTGACACCAGCAGAGCTGCCAACCAAATCCGGCAAATTGTTAGTACCGCCCCTTTTTCTACACCACTTAATTTTTAGAGTAATTCTCTTCAAATATATTTACGATGAATGAAGAAAACAAATACTCTAAAAATTAAGTGGTGTAGAGAAAGGGGCGTTTTTCAATAGGCGTTAACAATTTGCCGGATTAGGTTGGCAGCTCTGCACCAGTGTAAATGAACACATCTCGGACGTGGAATTCTTTGTGAGTGGTCTGAGACAATCAATGAAATCACAGTTAGTCCCAAGTCATTTATTAACATTTCGATTATGGGACACATCACAAATTACGCATGACAAGTATTAATGAAATTGATGATATATGTACAATGATAAAAATAATATATTTTACAGTTCATGTTTACATTTCGTTTATAACTACCGTTCTTCATCCTTCAACCCTCAGCCCTCGCTTCTCGACATCTCCCTCTCGTTCCGAGAGTTGGGTTGCCATTCTTCTTTGTGGCGGCGCAGGTTTGCCAGATTTGGCGCACCTTACACTGTATTTATAGCATTAAATTTCAGAGTAAGGGAAAGTCGTGTGAGTGATACACCAGATTATTATTATTTTATTTTATTTTTATTATTATTATTATTATTATTTTGTGGTGGTGGTGTCATTTATTGATCGAAATCGAAATCGTCATATTGAAAAAAAAGCAATTCGAAATAAATTTTCGAAAGCCAAATTATATAGTATATACTTTTTAAATTTTTCGTTCATTATAAATAGAATGAACGTTATTTCTATTTGACTTTTAATATAACAATAATTTAATTGCAAAAAAATTTAATTTAGCAGCAGAAAAGAATATTTTTCAAAATTGACAGTATTATAATGCAAATATCAATTCTTTTATGTAGGTTTTATTAAACATCAATAATAATAATAATAATAATAATAATAATAATAAGCCTTTTCTTAAATATCGGTAGAAGTTTTAGCATTTTGAAGTTTACGAATTCACGAAAAATTGCAAACAGAAAACGCAATTTAACCCTACAAGGCACCCAGTTCCATATGTGGAACACCGACTTTAATCGTTCCTATAGCTATAAAACTATTAGTAGCGACATCTCTTGACATCTTGATAGAAGCTACTGACATTTAGCAATGTAGTAATACGAAGCTTTACCTAAAGATGTCGTTCGTGTTTTTGTAATAGTGCACTCAGTGTTTAATTTGAACGAAAGTGATACGTTAGTCGTTTGTCTGAATTCAAAACTAAAAAAAAGAATAGTTATTGAACAGTTTTGACTCGAAAAAAAATACTGTGTTGTTCTATGAATATGTGTCCAATATACAATACTATTTCCAAAACAATTCAATTGTGCTAGTTTAATACCAAAAAGTATAGTTAAGGCTCAGCGTACCGTGTGTGGAACAGAAATAAAAAGTTGATTTTTCCTTAAAATATGCTTTTATTTTTATTTTTATAAGTTTTCCCTATCTTCTGATCACTAATTACAACCTATATATTTTTGTCGCGCATGAAAAAAAAATTGAGCCTTGTAGGGTTAAAGATTTAAAATCTGTAAAAAAAAAAATCAGAAACCATAAAAATCATTGCCTGAATGTATATTTTATTGAATAAACCTAATGTAGTTGAATTTATAAATATTAACTAAAAAGATAAGCTTTTCTGTAAAATCTTCAGCGGTGCCAAGTGCCCGTAAGGACGAATCCGAGCCATCTCTCAAATATGTAAGTTGTAAACACAATCATTTTTATGGGCCTCCACTTCAAGTCTCTTCACTTAAATTTATCTTTAATAGTTATTTTCAATTTCTATAGTCGCCTAAGATTTATTCCTTATATCTTAAAAGTATTCTATCAAAATCAATTGCACTAATCTTAAAATAATGCTTTCTTATTGGATAAATCTCCCGTTTTTTGCGACAAATCTTCGTATGTACTTTACTATATAGGTGAGTGCGAAAGTTCTAACCCGTTTTTGGATATGCAAATTCGCAATGGAATTTGACGTCGCACATAACATTGTAATGACGCAAATTATCGGCCAATCAAACGTGTGGATGCCTCACATATAAATGCGTCGTGTCTCACAAAGTTATTCATCTCAAAAAACTCTGGAGTGACTCCACTCGACTTTCCGAACATTGAGTAATTAACACTTTTGTAGATAAAGTAAAGAAAGAGGAGTTGTTAAACAAACAAAAGAGAGAAACCATAATAGAGTGTTTGAGTATTTTTCTCCATATATTACACGATGTTTTATTTAACGCTACTGAGCTTTGAGTCAATGATCATAATGATAAAGAATTTTTCGTTGTGTCCCTGTAAAAACCTATAAATGATAGATACACCAAAATGCTTATAGTTAGTGCAACAGTAATTTATAATATTCATATAAATTTTCAGCTCAATTGAATAGGGAATTTAGATGCTATCGCACTTTTAAAAATTTGGTCCCGTAGGCCATAATAATAAAGAATTTTTCTTTGTGTCCCTATAGAAAAACTGAAAGTACTAGATTGATTCACCAAAATCTACACAGTTTGTGCAACTGTGACCTATAAAATGTGTACAAATTTTTTGCTCAGATTAATAAGGCGTTTAGACGCTATCACACTTTTAAAAATTTGGCCCCATAGGCCGTAATAATAAAGAACTTTTCTTTATGCCATGCAAAAAACTGTAAGTGCTAAATTCACCAAAATCTATACAGGTCATGCAACTGTGACCTATAACATGTGTACAAATTTTTTGCTCAGATTAATAAAGCGTTTAGACGTTATCGTACTTTTAAAAATTTGGCCACATAGGCCATAATGATAAAGAATTTTTCCTGGTGTCCCTGTAAGAAAACTATAAGTTCTAGATTCACCAAAATCTATTGGGTTCGTACTATGGTGACTTACAATATACGTGCCAACTTTCAGCTTATTCGAACAAAGCGTTTAGACGCTAGCGTGTTCACTCACAAACATACACACATACACACACATACATACATCACCGTAAAAATAGTGGAAACGGACTCAGGAGACCTCGAAACGTATAGAACCATCAAAATCTCAAATTCGGATTTTTGACATGATTACAATACTTTCCTCACTATAGTGTTCGGAAAGTAAATATATATATATATATCAGAGGGTGTAACATGAAAAGGAAAGGAGCATATAAGACACTGTTTGTTATACGTGTTCGATAAAAATAGTACGGCAGCCGCAGGATGTCGCAATGTTTGTCAAGTTTATGGGGAGGATGCAATAGACGAAAGCACATGTCGTCCATGATTTCGTAAATTTAGGGAAAGAGACAGAAGCTGCCAAGGTCAGGCTAGGAGTGGACGAACATCACACGTTGGAGACGACGATATTGACCAAGCCATAAGGAACAACACGAACCTAAGCGTTCAAAAATTAACAGAGACCTTCAACGTACACCGGACAACGGTCGAGAGACGGCTACTTAAGTCGGGTTTTAGGAGAAAGTTGGATCGTTGGGTTCCATACAAAGCGTATCTAACCTATACGCTTTGGTTCCATATAACCTGACAGATAATCAACGGGATGACCGAATAGCCACCTGTGTTTCCTTGCTTTCCCGGTACAAAAATTTCCCATTCTTGGCACGAATTGTGACAGGAGATGGGATGTGGGTTATGTACCGTAACGAAAGCATCATAGGACTGTGTGTCGCCCTTCTGATCCGCCTGCATGACTTCGAACGCTGAACTTCATAGCAAGAAGGTGTTATTGAGTGTGTTGTGGGATGTACAGGGAATAATTCACTGGGAGGTCCTGCCACTGAACCAAACCATCAATGCTGCCTTCTACTGCCTACAGTTAGGCAGGCTGCATTCAAATTTGGTAGCAAAGCGCCAGGTCTCATCAGTCGTCGCGGTGTTATCCTTCATTACGATAACGCCAGGCCGCATGCTGCTGTCATCACTCGGCAAAAGTTACTGGGCTTTGGTTGGGAGGTTTTACCCCACCCTCCTTATTCTCCTGACTTGGCACCAACAGACTATCACCTATTTCGTGCGTTGAATAATTCCTTCAGTCAGAAAATCTTCGATGATCTTGATGCTGGGAAAACTGCCACCAAGAATTTTCTCTACCATCATCTTCTACCAGAAAGATGGCAAGAGGTCATAGATAGCAATGGGGATAATGCGCAATAATAGGTACTGTTCATTTTGCGTTTATTTGCTCTTCTGTATGGTAATAAAAACGGGTAGAACTTTTGCACTCATCCAGTATATTTTTTCTTATGTTCTCTAGTTAATCGTCACTATTCCCTTAAAAATTACCTTAGCATGCCAATAATCTTCTTCAGACTGGCAGTATATAAGAACTGTATTAATAAAAATACATAAAATGCTCTTCAAAATTTCCAACCAGTATCAGTAATTGCGGATACAATGCGAACATTATATAAATGATTAATTCATATAAACCAAAAATTAAAATTTGAATTTGACCAAGACCCCACCATTTCAAAATGAGATTAATTCTTTTAATCTCAATGTTCTTTCATAGTACTTTGTATAAAAGTTATATTTAAAAAAATATGTTTTTTGAAAAAGTAAAACTTACAACTTGTAATTGGAACATCTTCTGATCTTTCTAATGTAAGCAGCTCGTATATAATAATTGGAACAACAGAAATGAATGGAAACCCTTGTATTCTTTTCTTAGCATTCCAGTAGTATCGAAACAGAAGTAGGATAATGCAGAGTAAGAGTATATACGTTGCATAAGAAAATGGCAGACCCATAATCAAAAGTTACCTCTTTCGTCGTTAACAATTTCTTCTTTAATTCTAATAAAAATGGTTGGGAAACTTCAAATGTACTGCAGAATAAAAACTGTCTTTATATTTGAATGTTACAGTTGAAAGCTCAGAAGGAAATATTACCTCCCCACACCTGTTGGGCGGCAGGCTTGATTCTTTGTTGAAACAGACGTGTGCAATGGAAATATCTTATCACAATAACATCACTCTTAAAAGCGGGAAACTACAGTTAATATCATTTAATCATTTAAGTTATCAAGTCTTGTGTAAAATTAAAGAGAAAAGTAAACACAGATGTTAGAAAATGTATTTAATACACTGAGAAAAAAATTCTGTAATTGACATCTACACTCCTTCTCATATTTATAAGGACACTTTATATTTTGAAATAACTAATGTAAAAATAATTCTGAACAAGATTATACTAAGTGCATTTAATATATCTAGTATTCTAAAAACCAAAACGGCTATATTTTTTTTTACATGAAACAAAATTTATAAAAATTAATGCAAAATATTTTTTTTCATCACGTTTTTAGATGTTCATAATTATAGGGACAATCAAGATTTTTTCGTTTTATTTAACTTACTAGCGGATAAATTACAGATGACATGCGAATGTGTTAACTTCTGGGCTAGATTAATTCATATATAAGCCTTCAATTTTTCTTAGATGGCCATTACTGATAATTCCTCGAAAAAAAGATCGTTCATGTAGTGAAGTATGATAAATGTGTTTTTTAAGTGGATGGATAATTCAATCCGCCGAATTTCTAATGAAATTTGCTGAATTTGCTCGTAATTTTTAACGAAAGGTTAGGGTCCACATTTATGCATGTTTAAAATAATTAATAATATGTTAAAATGAACAAAAAACCTGTAATAATCAATGAGCATTTAATGGGGGAAAGAACGTCTGTGTTAAAGTTGAATAAAGACAATATGAAATGATAAAATGTTGCATTTTCGGATGAAAATCATTTTACTCTTGATTAACCAAATGTTTTAAACAGTTTTTGGCACGATCTGAGGATAGCGAAAGACAGAGCAGATGTTTTAAAAGGCAGATATGAATCGCGCATTTTAAAGGTGGATCTATGGTGCTCTGGGGAGCTGTTTCTACTGAAGGCAGACTGAATTTTGTAATTTTTTTCATTATTGTGAACATCAAGAGGATATCCGCAAATTTTAAGCGTGGAATTCTCAGATTTTTGTTAGATTTTGAAGGGGTAATAATATTTTTTTCAACAAGACTTACATTTTTGCTCTACTTCTAGAGCAATAGGAAATAGTTTGAAGCAAGAAACTTCTGTATTATTGCCTTTTCCGTGGCCTAAATGTTGAAAAAACCTTAACTTTATCATAATAGAAAAGTGCGTGCAAATGGAATGCAATTTTAAATAGTTCAATTCAGAATATCATCCATGCTGTATGAAATGGTATTGAAACTGAATATTAAAAAAAAATGTATATATATATACCAGAGAGGATGTCTGACTGTTTCACCCTAAAAATTGACCCCATAAAATATTAATTTAAAGAATAACTGAAAAAAGTAAATACTAAGAATCGAGCTGTCCTTATAATTGTGAACACCTGAAAAATCCTCTTTTTGACCGTATTTAAAGTTTTTTAAGATAGAAAAACAATAAAAATTTTTAAATATAGTCTATTAATGAAATTCAAATTAATGAAAAATATATTTGTTTAAATAATAGTGTTCAGTGTTTAGTTAATATAGAAAAACGGGTGTCCTTATAATTATGAGAAGGAGTTATTTGTTAAAATTATTATTTAAAAAATTATCTTTTATGATAATGCAGACGATTCCCATATTAGAGAAGTAGTATAACACTAAATACCAAAAAAAAAGTTGAATTTATTCTAAATATTACTTTTTTTTTTTTTTTTTTTTTTGTTAAAAATGAAAAAAATCGATAACTTTATTTTAAATTATCGCAGATCGATGGTTTAACCATTCGTTTTAAAGGTATTGGCGAGCTCTTTTGAAAGATACCCATCATGAAATTTTACTCCCTTTGAGGGGGGACCTTCCTCCCCCCAGGGGGGAGGCGAGGTTCCTACATACACAAATTTTTTTCCCAGTTGACTATCTCTATTACAAAAAATATATATTCGTTCATTTGGTTTACTGCAGTCTATAGATGTTAAACTCTGCTTACCTGCAATTTCCCCCATAGACGTAATGTATTTGAATAATTTTGAGTGTCGCTGTACACGAGCCATTTGCTTTATCTCAAAGAAAAGCTTACTGTAGCATCCCTATATGATACACATTTAGAATACCGAGTTTGGAATATCTGCTACTATTTGTTCTTGCGATATGCTGATAACAGACACACACACAGACCATTCGCTAAAAACATGATTTTCGTATTCAAGGGACCTCAGAACATGTAAATACAACAAAAACTCACGTTCGAAAATTTGACCCTAAAACAATACTTTCTCGACCCAATGGGTAAGAGAAAGTAAAAATGGAGGAAAGGGATTTTTCGATAATTTATTTACATATACATATATGTTTATTTATACTTTTATTTTTATTTAAATACCTTCTATTTAATTTAATTTTTTAATTTCTTTAATTTTAATTAATTAATTTGTTTTATTTCATTCATTCAGTTTATTTTGTTTTATTTATTTATTATTTACTAGCCGCATTCGACGACCAGCTGGTTCGCGATCCTTAAAAAATCCGACTTAACGAAACTCCCGCTCGGTGGCGCCTGCTGTGCCCTTTTCCCGTTTCAGGTCTTACAACAGCTTATTGACATATAGTGAAAATAGCTTTATTGAAAAATTTAATCGCAGTAAATTCCCGCTCGGTAGCGCCTGCGGCGCCCCCTTCCAGTTTTAATATCTGAAACAGCCTTTTCGCTCACCGTGTTACGATCTTTCAAAATTCTGACTTTAGCAGAGTCCATCTCGGTTGCGCCTGCGGCGCCTTATCCCCGTTTTAGACTTACAACAGGAATTGGAGATACTGAATTATTAAAATGTCAAAGTGCCCTCTGACGACAGAGGTTTGTAATATGTACTCCTCAATTTCAGTTTAAAAGACTTTTAAAATGATATTTTACCTATGAAATTATGTTAATTAGAAGCTGAGATACAAAGGTAATATAAGCATTGTTATAACAAAATTAGTGTCTGATTTTTGCGTGGTTTTTCTTTGAAACTTGCATGTTAAAAATCCTTAATACGAAATGTGAACGGAGTACCGGAATTCGAAAACCTGCATCATAATTAGAATTGGAGATATTGTAATAAAGGTGTTCTGGCTTTTTTGTGGTTTTTCCCTGAAACTCCCGTGCGGAATTTAACGGCTTATATCAATTTGAAAGTCCGTAATATTTCAAATGATGTGTTATAAGTAATTTAAGCATAATTAGAACACTAGATATTGAATTATTAAAATATCAAAGCGCCCACTGGCGACAGAGATTTGCAAGATATACTCGTCAATTCTAATTCAAATAACTTTTTAAATGATATATTACTTATGAAGTTATGTTAATTAGAAGCTGAGATACAAAGTTAATATAGACATTTTTATAAAAAGATTTGTGTCCGACTTATTCATGGTTTTCTCCGAAACTTGCATAATTCCGGGCTATATAACGTTAAAAATCCTTAGTACAATATGTGAGCAGAAATTGGAATTCGAAACTCTGCAAAATATTAAAGAATAATGGTGTTCTGGATATTCCGTTGTTTTCTCCGAAACTCCCGTTCCTTTTCTACATCTTTGCCCCTTCGCTCTCCCCCCCCCCTTTCCGTCGCTAATGATAATTTTACACACGAAAATATCCGCAATCGATTTACCTTTGCCTTAAAATCTAATACCAACCAATTTCAAACGCTGTAACTCTTTTTTTTTTTTTTTTTGCTCCTTTACCCCCTTTCTCAAGCACTCCCTAATAATTGTACTCTTTCAAAAATATTCACAATCAAATTATCGGACATTAAAACTAAATACTACGAAATTTCAACGGCATATCTCAATTTAAAATACTGCAATATATAAAAGAAAACTTTTCCCAATAAATACGTAATTATTTTGTTTATTCATATATTTTCATGAAAATTGAACAGTAGCTTTATAATATGCTGTCTAAGCCGAATATTCATTTAAATGTACGGTAAATGAAAATTAGAAAAAGTTTGAAAATTGCAATCCCCCCCCCCCCAGTATAAAACACGTGATATCTTAATTGATTACAACCATTTCCTTTTTCATCGCATACAATCGTCTGCCTGTTGCCAAGTAAATTTCATACTTTAGTTAATTTTAAAAAATCTTATTGTTGTATCGATAAGCCGCTTGCACTCTTAGATTCGGAAAAATTTCCCCTTTCATTTGGTACCAAATTCGTAACGATAGAACTAACATTTCTAATTTATTTTCCACTTTTTCTGCTTTTAACTCCGTTAAAATACACTCATGGACAAAAAAATTAGCTCACCACGAAGGAGTCGTCAAAATGAAACGAAATTTTACATACGTAATGACTACTTTGATATAAGTAAATGATTAGAAAATCAAAGAAAAAGGATAATTTATTTCAGAGAAAAAGGCAAAAGAACGGTGGATTCAATACCCTGTTGGACCCCCTCTAGCGCGAATGCACGATGCGATACGATCGGGCATTGAGGCATACAAATTCTGTATGATGTCTTCAGACATTTCGTTCCATATTTGCTGTAACTTTGCCTCTAGTTCGTTCAAACTCGTGGGATGCCCAACTCGCCGTCCCAAATGATCCCAGGTATGCTCGATTGGAGACAAATCTGGGGATAGGGCAGGCCAAGGAAGGGTAGTAACAGTGCGGAGACAGTCTTGTGACAGCCTTGCCGTGTGAGGCCGAACATTGTCTTATGGAAAAATTGCTCCTGGGAGCCGTTGCATGTGTGCCAACACATGTGGTTGCAGGATGTCATGGACGTACCGCTGGGCTGTCATGGTGCCATGGTTCAATACTAGGGGTGACCGTGTATTGTAGGCAATGGCACCCCATACCAACACAACAGCTGTGGGAGCGGTGTGTCGCTGTAAAGCAAAGGCAAGATTGAGGCGTTCACCACGGAGTCTCCACACACGAACACGATTGTCATCACTACTGAGATTGAATCTGGATTCGTCGCTAAAGACGACCTGGTTCCATTCCGCTGCAGTCCAGTTTCCTCGTGCGCGGCAAAACTCCAAACGGAGGCGTCGATGGGTGGGCGTCATGGGCAGCACACGTAATGGGCGCCGCGATACCAAATGTCCTTCAGCCAGGCGCCTTCGTATGGTTCGAGAAGACACAGGGGTCCCTAGTCAAGGTGCTACCTGTGCCTGGATGGTGGCCGATGAAGCAGTTGGCTGTACGCGTGCATTTCTTACGATGTGGCGGTCTTCTCGACGACTGGTCTGTCGAGGGCGTCCTGAGCCTGGTCTTTGTGTACATGATATCTCTCGGGTCCACTGGTCCGAACACCTCCTCGCAAAATATCAGAGTGGCCTAATTGACGAGCTACTCGCCTAGCTGACAACCCAGCTTCCATCATGCCGATGATTCTCCCCCTCTCAAACTGCGACAGCTGCTCATATTGTCTTCGAAAACGACGTAATGGCATGTCTACCTCAGCTCTTCCTTTGTAAACAATTCAGCACACTCAAATAAGCTTTGGTTACCTTTTTTTATACTCCACAGAGAACGACGTTAAACACCCTCTACCGGCTATACGTAATGCGCAATCACGCTGCATTTATAATCATTTGCATATCTCCCCGACATGTACCTTCATGCCAAGTTTCGTTACGATCCCGCAATTATTTCTTGGTGCGCTAATTTTTTTGTCCATGAGTGTATTTATTTTTATGCAATCGCGGTGAATTCTCAGTCATTGAGATCGCTTTTTGATTAGACATAGGTCTACATTTTAATTAATATCTCCGGAAGTAATTAAAATTTTTAAATTCTGTTTTCAAGAGCCCCTCGGGAAGGCTTCGGAGCACCCGTATGTCAAATTGTGTACTTCTGCGTTCAGTAGGGGCTGAACGTATAGATGCACAGACAGACAGACAAACATCTTCTTTTATTATTATAGATAGATTTTTATTTTTTGCAAAATGAAGGCAATTATTTAACCGAATTAAACAATTTTTTCCAAGCTGTAGACGGCAAAGTGGAATCAGATTTTTACTTTCTCTTACCCATAGGATCGAGAAAGTATTGTTTTAGGGTCAAATTTCCGATCGTGAGTTTTTGTTATATTTACATTTTCTGAGGTCCCCTGAATACGAAAATCATGTTTTTTAAAGAATGGTCTGTGTGTCTGTCTGTGTGGATGGATGGATGTCTGTGTGTCTGTTATCAGCATATCTCAAGAAAAAATAGTAGCAGAAATTCCAAACTCGGTATTCTAAATGTGTATCATATAGGGTTGCTACAGTAAGCTTTTCGTTGAGATGAAGCAAATGGTTCGTGTACAGGGACACTCAAAAGTATTCAAATACATTACGCCTATGGGGGAAATTACAGGTAAGAAGAGTTCAACATGTATAGACTGCCCTAAACAAAATGAAACGAATATATATTTTTTGTAATAGAGATAGTCAACTGGGAAAATTTTTTGTGTATGTATTATCCCCACCTCCCCCCTCCCCCCTGGTGGGGAAGTCTAACCTCGAGGGGAGTAATCTTTCATGATGGGTATCTCTCAAAAGTGCTAGCCAATACCTTTAAAACGAATGGTTGAACCATCGATCTGCGATAATTTAAACTAATGTTATCGTTTTTTTTTTGTTTTTGTTTTTTTTTTTGTTTTTTTTAACAAAAAAAAAAAAAATGTAATATTGAGAATAAATTCAACTTTTTTTTTTTTTAATTATTATTTAGTGTTATACTACTTCTCTAACCCTGTCTGGCATTGAACAGCAGTTAACTTGACTTTATAAACTTGATCTAATCTGTCTCATACCACATTCATTTCGACATTATACTGTTACTTTTGATTGTATAACTTTCAAAAAGGCAAGTCAGTTTTGCATTTCCTCTGTTAATTACATGCAGAGTCTCTCTTCTCCTCCCAATTTAGAAACGATGGCGGTAAGTCAGTAAAATCATAAGGATTAGCCATTATCCAAAATTTACACATTGAATGATTAATTCAAATAATATGATATAGCATTCACTTACCTTTCTCTTGCTCTATATTATTATAGACATATTATTACAAAAAGAGGGTACTTCCCCTCTCCCCCACCGTTTAAACATTACAACTACAGTCGGTAACAAAAGTCTCCGAACACTAGCAAAAATTCCTGTATAAAACAAAAAAGTAGAGTTAATACTGTTTTGTTAAAGAAATCCCTGTCGAATCCTGTTTTTAGACTGACTAAGAACAGGATTCGACAAGGATTTATTTAACAAAACTGTATTAAGTGTACTTTTTTTACATAGGAATTTTTGCTAGTGATCGGAGACTTTTGTTACCGACTCTATGTTCATGAAGCATTTAAACTGTTATTAATAAAAGAAAAATCCAAATGATTCCCAGAATTGCCGTTCACAATACTCTTTCACACTCATTCGACAAATTCTCAGTAGATCCGTGTATATCTGTAAATTATTTACGCATCAAACTCTGTATAGTTAAATTTCGAGCAGGGAAAAAAGACTCAGTTCGAAAATCACTTCCCGAAATTTCTACACATTGCATTAATATATCAGAAATCTTTTGTGTGACCCTGGAAACAAACATAAAGTTATTTTCATATCATATTCCAAGTGAAACATGCTTTTATGCATATAAAAAATATATGTCAAATTCATCATTGTACTCTAAAAATGTGTTAAACTGCATCTAGCTGCATTTTGCTCGTAGACATAATTTTTTCGAACACTTTTGTATGTCCCTGTACACGAACCACTTGGCTGATCTCAACGAAAAGTTTCAAATAGCATCCCTATCTGATGCAGATCTATAATAACGGGTTTCGACTCCTATAGAGCAGGTGCACGTGACGTCACTGCGACAGATGATTCCGCGCGTACTTTAGAATGTAGGCAAAAGGTGGGATAAAGCACCAATGGAAAGGCAGATATTTTGCCTACATGCGCAAAAGTCGCAGAATAGCGTCGCTTGTTTATAAACATGCGCCTGCTCTATTAATATTTGTTATCTAGTTACGCTGATTAAAGTCTCACAGAACACACCTAGATTAACTATTAAAAACTGGGTGTAGGGTTCATGGTGCTTTAAAACGCGCTAATATAGCAAAAGCTACAGTTAGAAAATTTGACAGAAAAATATTGCTTTCTGTACTATGTACGGGTAAGAAAAAGTAAACTAGTATGTTGTGGACATCACTAAACTAAACTCTTTTCCAAATCAGGGGTAACCAACCGAGGCTCGCGGGAAGACTAAACGCCCTATTAAACACACGAGTTTACGCACAACTTTTGAGTCAGTTGTTAATTTGAGCCAATTTTGTTAGCTCAAATCACCTCAAAACCCAGTGTAATAGGAGTTGGGAATACGAACAATTTTTCTGGCAAGTCAGAAAGCTCCTTATGCTACTACACCAAAAATCAATCACCACCGTTGTTCCCTTCGCTCCCCCCCCCCCCCGTTGTCCCTCTTAGAACAGCGATAAGTAGCTTCGCTTGTCGTGTACTGTGTACCGTGCAAACCAGTTTTTCGAACAATTTTTGACTCAAGTATTGTAACCCTCTTTCGGATTTCGGCTTTCAAAAACTGGAGTAAAAATTGGCTCAAATGAGAGTTGTCTGAAAGATCGTTGTGTGTAATAGAAGCATGCTTCTATTATCATGCTCAAATTAACAATTGGCTCGAAAGTTGTGCGTAAACTCGTGTGTGTAATAAGGGCATAACGATGTTTAAAGTTTGACAACTTTGGTTAACAGATTAAGAATTAATAAATCCGTTCTGACTTTTTGAAATGAAAATACCATTCAATGATTATGGTAGCTAAAGAATCACACTATTGTAATGAAATATTATTATCCATTATTCATTTTATTATTATTATTATAGTTATTAATGTTGAGTCATGAATTTTTAACGATTCTATTTTTAATTTATGAATGAAAATAATTTAAATTAATATATTTTGCTCCGAAGGTTCACCCTTACCTCCCTCGAAAAAAATATACATACATGATTCATACACTCACAGACATATATACAGATATGTGAGACGCGGCAGTGTCTCCGTGAGACGCAGCAAAGCTCAAACGAATCTTAGCCACGACATTATATATACAGTTAATTTAACATGAAAGGAATTTGGATTCGCCGACATATAATTTCTCAGCAAATAGGAGATATATTGATCTGATATTTTCTACATAGTCTTTTATATTCTGTCTGATCCTATCCTGAAATTCTTAAATTTCTCCATGGAGTATATTTTGAGATCTTAAATTGTATATTAAGACTTTAAAGGAACAGGGGTAATGGAGTAACTTTTATCTCGAACACGGCTCGGGCAAATTTTTTTAAATTGATATATGATATTAATTTCTTTTGTCTGAGAATCATGACGTGCCCCGTTTTTCCCAAAGAACTCTTGTTTTATTTCACTTTAAAAATGGAACTATATTACCTCGTTGATTACACTCTTTTCTTTCGCATCTCTCAAAAAAAAGAGTGTAATCCGGTTTGGCATGTTCGCAGACTTCGCTTACAGACTTCGCATACAGACTTCGCTTCCATTTAAAATATTCAATCTCAAATAGGTGTTTTGGCTCCATCTATCGGCAATTAGAGTCAAAAATAAATTTAGAAAAAAAAGTTATTTTTTTAATATATATGTAAAATGAGTTATTTATTTAGGTATTTGTATTTTATATAACATTTGTTTATCAAAAATATTCATTCAATTCACATTGTTTTCAAGTTGATACATTGTTAACTTTCAAAACTGTTGTTATTTAAAAAAAAATGATTCCAACAACAAAAACATTTTTCTTTACTTTCATAAAAATGATAGATAATATCATAATCATATACAAATATTTGTAATTTTTTTTAAAACTAGGTGATAAATCATTTAAACTATGGATTGGGAAAATCCTGAAAACAGAATTAAAATTGAAAAAGAAAAAAAAAAAATGATTAATCAATTAATTTGCTCATTAAATTTCTAGTATATATATTACAAAATGTTAAACTGTAAAAAAATTTGAATAGATTAAGATTTTTTTAAAGTTAAATTCATATAATATAGTATGTAAATGAAATATTTTACAAATATTATAATAATTATAATCTATCAAATCAATATCTAAAATTTCCTGTTTCCTTTTACTTCCTTTTTTTTTTTTTTTTTTTTTTTGTATAAAACAATGTATAAAAATTTAAAAACAAAAAAATAAATAAATAAAACAAAAATGGCTAGGATAGCAAACACTTAAATGTATGAGAAAAACTCTGAAAACAGAATTAAAATTAGTAAAATAAATTATGAAATAAAATAACAAACATCTTTATTTGACTTTAATTTAAACCCATAATAATTTTTTTTAATATTATTATTATTATTTTATTTTTTTCGCATTATAATACTTAACTAGCGAGCTTCGCCCGCTAGCGGGTCAGTATTTTCAAATGAATCACTAAAATTAATGAATCACTAACAGTAACTTTTAGTGTTAAGAAAAGAAATTAAAAAAAAAAAAAAAAAAATTCTGATTGGGTAAAAAGTCGGCCCGGGTCCCCACTGCCTTCGGCAGCGCTGCCCCGTGCGCGCTGCATGCGCGTATTCCTTCCCTGACCCACTGTGCCCCCCCCTCAAAAAAAAAAAAATCTGATCGGGTAAAAACTCACACCGGGTCCCCACTGCCTTCGGCACCGCAGACCCGTGCGCGCTGCGCACGCACGTGTGAAGGTATACGCGCGCTACGCGCAAATATTCCTTCTCAAATCAAATTTTTATTCTTAAGAAAAGAAAATGAAAAAAAAAATCATTTCTCATCGGTTAAAAAGTCGGACCGGGTCCCCACTGCCTTCGGCAGCGCTGTCCCGTGCGCGCGGTGCACGCCTATATCTTCCCCACCCTTTCAGCCCTTCCTAAATAACCTACATATACCAATTTTGAACGGTCTAACTGAATTAGCTGAGATGCAAAAGAAATCCTAATCAGGACACCTCAAAACGTGCAAATCTGGTTAAAACTTTCGATAATTTAAAAGAACTTTAGTATATCTTTCGAATGATGTATTAAAAACAATTTAATCATAATTAGAAATTGAAATATTGAAATTTTAAAATATTACAGCGCCATCTGGCGGTAGAAATTTCTGTAATCTACTGTTCGATTTCAAACCAACAAAGCTATCTTATGATGTATTACTTATGGAATTATTTTAATTAGTAGCTCAGATACAAAAGAAAACCGATTCAGGAGACCTCAAAACATGTAAATGAAGCGAAATCTTGAATCCCGCTTTCAATAATATAAAAGTACTTTAAAATATCTTTCGAATGATGTACTAAAAATAATTTAATCATAGTTAGAATTTGAAATACGCGTATTATTATAATAACATTTAATTTGCAATTAAATAGTACATTTTTTATTTATTCTCGAAACCCGATGCTATTTGAACTGGAACTTCGTCTTGTGATGTTAAAAGTTTGTAGCAAGTTTGGATTAATTTTGAAGAAATTTGAAGCATTTTGAAATTTGCAATTTTTATTTCCAGTACAAAATCAGTAAAGCTGGAAGTAAAATCTATTTATTCTTTCGCCCGGCGCCATGGTAACCGAAATACGTCTATTGCGAAATTAATTGAACTGTTGTGATTTGTTGCCACCTTTTTTTTCATACTTTAGTTAATTTTAAAAAATCTAATTGCCCTATAGATAAGCTATTTAAACCGTCGGATTCAGAAAAATCGGACCTTTCATTTGATATCTTATTTGTAACGATACGACTGATATTTCTAATTTATTTTCCACTTTTCCCGTAAAAATGTCGCTTTTTAAGCATTTAATCATGAATTCTGGGTCATTTTTCGGTAGATATGGGTCGACGTTTTAATTAATATCTCCGCTAATTAGGGTCGCATCGCTTAGCGAATTATCGCGATGTCGAGATGAAGAAATTCTGCGTCTGTCGACACCGGTTTCGAAGCGCTGCGACCATTAGCGCCGGAGCTTTAGCTATGACAAGGCACTTCTCACAGACAGACAGAAAGACAGACAGACAGACAGACAGACAGAAAGACAGACAGACAGACAGATGCGCACAGATTTTAATAATATAAGGAGATTTTAACGGAATAATATATTTCTGCAAAGCATACTGGTAAAATAAATAAGAATTATATAGTCTATTATTTTATAAATTATTTTGTTCATTAAATTTCTAATAATAAACTATACTTCTTAAATATATACCAGTATAAAAGTTTCACTTTTTAAAGATTTCTCTATTTTTACTTATTTTTCTCTTTTAAATCAAATCTATACCTAAAAAGTAATAATTGTTTCTTTCTTTCTTTCTTTCTTTCTTAAATTTAACAGTAGGGAGGAGGCATGAAATAACAATAAAAGCTACTCTAGAAAAAAAAAAAAAAAAAAAAAAAAAAAAAAAAAAATCCTCCTTAACTTGTATAGACTTATTTCTTAGGTATAATATTGATATAAAATTAAATTACCATGCATCTGCATCCTTTAAATTGGAGATTAATAATACATTGTAAATTTTGTATACACTACTCTAAAAAATATGTAATAAAATTTTCAGGATTTTTTTTTTTTTTTTTTTTTTTTTTTTTGTGGATTGTATTATTTAAACTATTAAATGACATAGAGGTTCAAATGGGATTCAAGGATGTTTATTTCCATTACACAGAAGTTTTTTTTTTTTTTTTTTTTTTTTTTTTTTAACTATCACATATTTGTTTAAAACCTCTGTTAGTCATTATTTAGTACAATATATTTTTCTGAAAGTTCTTGTTTGTTTTTTGAATATAGTCTTCCCGTACAATATCCATAAAATATTAAAAGTGCAAACTGCTGACGGTAAATTGAGATAATTTTAATTTTTCAATTGAAACACAAAAAATTAAGTAAAATTACAATAAGTAATTGTTTTCACTTTATAAAACTAATCAGTTTAAAAACTTCAAAGTCGTGTGACCAAACTAACAATAATAACTATTAATACTTAATTAAATGATTTTGCCGTGGCTTAATAATTACCGATAACACAAAGATTGTTAAAGAACTTGTTTTTGCATTAGATTATAAAAATCGTAAAGGCAAATTCTTTTAGGTAAACAACTTTAAATCAAACTAATTTAAATTCATTTTATATTATATAAAAAAGTAATCGAGTTGTTCTATAGGATTTTTTTATTAATTCAATTTAATCGATTTTAGAAAAGTTCATACAATATCTCGATAAACAATGTCGAATACGAATTATTCAATTTGTTTTTCTATATCCATTAATTTTCGGAATTTCTAAAAACTGTAAAACACGTGTTCGACAATTTTTGCGGGATTTTGTTTAGTTAAGAAAAAAATAAATGTGTACGGTGAGGAAAGGGAGGGGTGGTACAAGTATTCAGCCATGGGCGAATTTTAATTTTGTAAATGTGAAAATTGGGGATAGGGGTGGAGGAATCTTCTGTCAGTTTGATGGAAAGACTTTTTTCAAAATAACATTTTAACATAAAATGTTTTTTTTTTTTTTTTTTCTATAATTATTCGTTAGGAAAATATGAAAGAAAATTTTTCATTTCAAATCTTTCCCCCGCGTCTCGAGAACACCTTGTAAATTCTAAAAACTGTATTTTAAAAAAAAGGAGGGGGGGAGGCGACTTAATCAGTTTGAAGGATCTTTGTTTTGTTTGGAAATTCGAACTGTAAAAACAGGGGGCAGCGAAAGGCGCATCTTTGAAATTTTAAGCAAATGTAGTTCTTTTTTATAGTTTATCGGAAATGTCTTCTATAAACATTTTTTTTTTTTTTAAATATGTTTCGTTTGCCTTTATTATTATTATTATTATTATTAAATATACTGAAAATAGTCTCCATTATGTTCCTATATCAGGATCGTCATTTGATCTCGTTTGATTTATATTTAAAAAAAAAAAAAAAAAAAAAAAAAGGAAAGAAAGAAAGGAATCGAAGCTGTATTGCGATAGGGGGAACCTTAGAAGGCAAACATTAAAATTTTAAATAGGAGGGAGATTGCCAGCGGCCGAGCTGTTCTGCGCTCAAAGCTGGTGGATAAGAAGTGCCTGATTCGATCCCATTCCGCCTCTTTGACCTAGCCGTTCCTTCTGTGTTTTTCTCTGAAACTCGCGTAAATACGGGCTACGACACTTTAGAAAGACCTCACGGAGGCCATTCTACCTAGGACCCTAGCATGATCAATTGGCCTTAAAACCTACAACCAACCAACCTGTTTAAAAAAGTATCGCTGGAAATATTTTAAGTGGTTGTATTTAGAAGATTTCTCGAAGTGCTAAAAAAATCCTTATCACTTAAAATCTTAAAGTTAGATCTCTTAGTACACTTTTTACCCCCATAACCCAATTTTAGAAAATGAGGCAATGTCCAAAATCCCTTCACCACGTTTTAGAAAATTTTCAGGAATTCTAACGTGATTCCGAAATGCTAGGAAGAATGTGGGGACTATGTACAGTATATTTAATTAGATAGAATAAAATTAGATGCAACAAAACATTTTCTGAAAAACGTTTTTCCGATTAAAATTTCAAAGTGGTCTGACTAGTTGCCCCCCCCCCCTCCTATTTTTCTCAGCTGAATTAATTTTAAACCAAACAAAATCTCCCTCAAATTGATTAAGCACCTTTTTTAAAATTATTAGAGTTTCCAAAGGAGAACTTGAACCCCACCCCCATGGTGTTAGGTATTTTGGAAAATTACTGTCAAATCCTTACAACATTCTACTTTATACATCTCCAATTAAAAAGTAGCAAAATATTAATATTTTGTTCAATCGATTGACCGTTTAAAAATGTGTGTTCAATTTTTCTTATCTAACCAAAATCTATATGGTGAATGGAGCTCTTTAGAAACTTATTCATAACACATTTTTACAAAAACTTTCGTACACAAATTATCTTTTTGAACATTTATTTTAAATGTTCTGTTGAACTATTTAAGAAATAGTTGAACCGTTGAGCTAAAGGAATTGAATATTGAATGAAATATATATATTTTTTTTTTCATTCGGACGGAGGACTCAATCTACGGGTAAAACGTTGTCGCCAGTTTTACGATGGTTGGACATTTATTATCGAAATCGAAAATATAATTGAATAATTTGAAAGCGATGTTATAATAAAAAAAAAAAAAAAAAAAAAAAAAAAAAAAAACAATTGCCCTTCGTGCTAAACTGAATTCTGCTTTTTCCAGAATTTCATCAAAATCACTTTTTTTTTTTTGTTGTTGTTTTTTTGAAAGAAAAAGAAAAGAAAATTAATAATAACCAGTATCTAAACGGACAGTATAAGGAAATTTGAATGAAGCCCTTTTTTAGACTAAAATACATAATTTATTTTAATTTTTAATTGTTGCCAAAAAAGTTTACGAGTTGATTTATTTTTTTTATTTATTTATTTATTTATTTTTTTAATGAAATTTACGCGTGAATATTAAAATTGATATAAAACTTTGTGAAAATTTAAACTTGCAGGGTAAAATTGACGTCATTATAGCTCTAAAAGTCTATTATTATTATTATTATTATATTTATCGAGAAAAGTGGTAATAAATTGTAGAAAGGATTAAAATTATTAAAATTTTATTAAAATTTATTTTTATTTTTATTTTTTTATTTGTAGAAATTGTTTGTTATTTTTAAAATGTACTATATTATGTTTTTGTAATGTTGCGTGTTTCCATCCCTCAAAAAATATTCTTTCTTATAGTTGTTTATTTGTCCCTTTTTATAAAATTTTAAATTTTCATTTAGTTTGTTATTTTGTTCGAGGTAAAATTTAATGTAGAAAAAGACAGAACAAAGACATTGAAGGGCGGGAACGGGCGGGCTGGGGCAATAAATATATCGTCCAGGGTTAATACGCCTCGCCTAGTATGTGACCTATGAAACAACGCTTTTTATACTGTGTTATAAACTCATTGGCCTGCTCCTTTAATTTTACATTTTGAACATTAACCCCTAAAAAGTCATGATATCAATACAAAAAAACCCTTAACGGATCAAAAGTTTGTGACGCAGCACTGTACTTTATGGCTATAAGAATTAGAAATTACAGGTCTTAAAAATAATGATATCAAATTTTCAGTGACGCTTTGCTATTAATTAAAAAATACATAGATTTTCTTATTTGAATTTGTTTTTTTCTTCTATTTATTACTTTCTTATATATGTATATATAGAGAAAGTAGTGGATTCGTGAAAATTTTCGAACTCCAGTTTTCGCTGGATTTACACGTTTTGGGATACACTAAACGCGATTTGACTATTTTAAGAAATTGTCTGTTTGTCTGTGTGTGTGTATCACAAATTTTGTGGACGCTGCATCTCACGAACCAATGAACGAAATTTAACCAAACTTGGTATTTCGTTGGACCCTGACATAAACTAGTGCTGATTAGATTTGTGGAACAATTGCTCAACAGTTGGCGCTGTGATCGCATTTTTTCTAAATTTTTAACATGGCAGTATAGGACAAAATTCCGTATAAATGTACATAATGAGAGTTATTTAATGGTGTGATTGTAAAATGAATATGAATTATTGATAATAGTAGTAGTTAACTAGGGAAAAAAAATTGTGCGTGGGAGCATCGCTTACCTTCCTTGGGGGGAAGTACCCTCCCCCTTCCCCGGGGGGAGTAAATTTTCAGTATGGGTATCTTTCGAAAGACCTCGTCAATATTTTTGAAACGAATGGTTGAACTATAGACCTGTGACAATTTAAAACAAAGTTATCGATTTTTTTATCTTTTGACGAAAAAAAAAAAACTTCGAAAAAGATATTTCTTCTGATTTGCAAAAAAATTGACATCTTTCGGCATTTAGTGATAATATAATACTGTCAGATAAAAATCGTTTGCATTTATAATGGAAAATAAATTGATAATTTAATAAACAATTTGTATTGAATAAATTTTGTGTAAAATTATATAGAAGAATGTCATGTGATTTCCACATCACATACTAGATTTTACAGTGTAAACGTTATTTTCAACATAAAATAATATATAACATTTACTCACTGATACCTTTTCATTCACATCTCTTAAAATATCAAAATATGTGTTTTAAAAGAAATGATAGGAAATTTCAGCAACGTAGTGGTGTTACACTAAATGATTTGCTTTTAAATTTCACTGCAATTATTTTGTTTTGCATATTAAAGCATATTTCCACATTGAAATATTGCTTTTAATTTTCAAATACGCTGTGAAATATATCACTTTCATTAAGTTTATATTACGTACTGAAATGTATTTATTTCAATGAATTATTTTATCTTTTACGTCACGCTATCCAAAACTGTAAGTAAAATTTATGGAATTGTTTATTTTGTGCCATCTTATCCAAATTAATTGAAAATGCACGCAAAGAAAACGTTTGTGAAATTTTTATTTCTAGTTTTTGATGGCGGGACGCAAAAGATAAAATAATTCATTGAAATAAATACATTTCCGTACGTAATGTAAACTTAATGAAAGTGATATAATAGACAGCGTGTTCGAAAATTAAAAGCAATATTTCAGTGTGTAAATGTACTTTAATATGCAAAACAAAATAATTGCAGTGGAATTTAAGAAACAAATCATTTAGTGTAACACCCCTGCGTTGCTGGAATTTCATATCATTTCTTTTAAAACACATATTTTGATATTATAAGAGAAGGGAATGAAAAGGTATCACTGAGTAAATGTTATATATTATTTTATGTTGAAAATAACGTTCACACTGTAAAAATAAATGAAAGAAAAAAGCAAATTCAAATAAGATAATCTATGTATTTTTTAATTAATAGCATAGCGTCACTGAAAATTTGATATCATTATTTTTAAGACCCGTATCTCTAATTCTTATAGCCATAAAGTACAGTGCTGCGTCACAAACTTTTAATCCGTTAGGGCTGTACATCAGTGAAATCTCCAAAATCATGAACGTGTTAAATACTTTTAGCCAATTGTTTTGTGTTCCCGCTGCCTTTGGTAGAGTTTATATGATTTAACAGAAAATTTAAAAACATGCTATATAAAAAGTTCTTTTTATTTTGTAATTATTTATTTTTTATTATAATGCCCGTGAAGTGAGCATACATCTGAATATTAACCACTGCAACGGTGGCGTATCCAGGGAGGGGGGGGGGGGGGAGAGGGCTGGTGGACTGCAGCTCCTCCTGAAATTTTATGTATGTATAAAATAAAGGCAATAAGCTGATGGGATATCCTTATAGCGCTTTTTACATAATACTATGCATTGGAGTGTCTTTCAGTGCAACTATTGAAGTTGCATTCATAATGAATATGATTTTAATAATTTTCATTACAAGTATTGAAAAATACATATTGAACGTTATAAACAAATAAATAATAATTTTAATTAAACTTACCTGATGGACTGTAAAATGAGATTCAAACTTACCTGATGGACTGTAAGATGAACTCCTACTAGAGTAAGTAATTCTCTGAACAACCATAGCCCATGTGTTTACTTAACAATGAAATTTAGAAAATTTAGGACTAAGTAATATTTAATCACAGAATTAGACTATTTTCCTTAGTAATATTTACATAGAAGGATAAGCTAATAATGGCCTTATGACAAAAAAGGACAGTGCACAAGATTATCCCACTAGTATTAAAAAATAGTTTAAAAAAAAAAAAATATTTATATCCAATCCTTTTGAATAATCAGAGGAAAAATATGAAAATGTTTAATACAAAGTTGTATCATGGTCTGTTAGTAGTATATCAGAGTATTTGTGAAATTTAAATAAATTATTCTGGTTATTTATACACTATTATCCACATTTAAAATGGTTATAAGTTATACACTGATATATAAAATAATATAAAAATGTCAATAATATAAAATGTAAGTAATGTCTAAAAAATTATAGCGATCCTCAAAAGTCACAAATAAACAAAAACAAAAACCCACTGAATTTTCCGAATTTTCTGTCGAATATTGTTCGATTCGTGTATTCTCGTTTCCTATTGGTTTATCATTCATCGCAATCGATAATTCTTGAAAGTTCACGTCACCGCCTGCAAGCGTTCCAAATGTATGACTATGTGCAAACCACTTGCAAAATTTACGTCATCGAAGTTGCAAGCGGTTCATTTGCAAGCGTTCCGTTTGTATGTAGCCCTATATTTCTAAATGGCTCGTCTGATAGCTAATCACGTTTACCGTGTTTAAAGTATCAAAAATGGCTGTCATCCTTCGATAAATCCCTGAGATATCTTAAATACATTCGCGAAGTATTTAATAATACGCATTTACTATTCTGATTACTTGTCAAAAAATTCCATGCGTGGACTTCTTAAGGCTGTACATCAGTGAAATCTCCAAAATCCTTTCTCCATGTTAATCCTATGAGAATAAAGGACCTTCAGTTTTCTAAAAATATCTCAAAAGGAAATTGTGATTTTCGAATTTGGATTTTTCCATGCGATTCTTGAAGGTCTTTAGATTTTAGACTAGTGGGCAATTAAAAAAAAAAAATAAAAAAAAAATAAGAATAATATTTTATTTAATTTTAAAACTCAAACATTATCATGAACATTAGACAAGGCATCAAAAAATTGGAATTTACTCAGTTCTGTTTGAGATATTTTAAATTTTAATCAAGAGGCTAATAACTTCAATTTTTTATCTGTGCATTGATTTAAAAATATTGAATTTTTATTCAAATGAAAAAGAGATATTTTAATAATAAAACAGACATTTTTATTTTAAAGTTGAATCTTCGTACTCCAAGACCAGTAATCAATAACTTCACAGGTGGTCGTTCCCCACTTTAGTGTAAGTTTTTCGACCTCCCCTTTTCGTTAATTACGTGGAGGGAAGGGAAGGGATCTATAAATAGATGTGTAATAGTTATCTGTTTTGAAAACTACCGATGTAAAGGTACTAAGCACTTGCGTGTTATTATTATTATTATTATTATTATTTTTCAATATTTCAAGTTATTATTGATTCTTTCAACCTATCTTTTCCTTTTTCTCTCCCCCCCCCTTTTTTTTTCTGTGTAATTGCATGTTATTTAAATTTAACGCTAATTGAGAAACTATAAATGTCAGCGCATGGGTGGCCTTGAACTCAGCTAAATATTACTTTTCTATAAAAATCTTTAATTTTCAACTGAATCTAGACAGTTTTGGACTGCGATTACGGTCTTTAGCCAATTTTTTCATTTGTGCAAAAACATCTTTTTCTTTTTTTTTTTTTTTTTCATTTCATTTTTTTTCTTTCTTTTTCCCATTTCATTTCATTCCTTTCTTTTTTCTTTAAGAAAAGCTAATATGTTTTTCAATCCAAAAGCTACGTGATTTATGTAGCACGAATTGAAAATTTGATCACTGTAAATTCGCTAATTTAAAAATAAGAATATATATATATATATGTTTTTTTTTTTTTTTTTTTTTTTTTTTTTTAATCTCATTTTAATATATTTATATGTTTTAATTTCTAATTTTCAGCCGAATTTATAGATTTTTGGACTGTAACCCATAATTAGTATTTATACACAAATCTTAACTTTTACCAAAATCTGTTGGGAAAAAAAAAAAAAAAAATCATTTTTTTTTAAATACTATAATCTAAAAACCACTTGGCTTATTATCTCTCTCTATATAAATGGCTAAGAGATTTTTGAGTCTGTTTGTCTGTGTATTGACGCAAGTTTCCACCAGCTTTTCATACTTTAGTTAATTTTTAAAAATCTAATTGTCCGATCGATAAGGTGATTAAACCGACGGATTCAGAAAAAATGTCCCATTCATTTGGTACCTTATTTGTAACGAAATTTTGATTAGATTTTTTGAAATTAATTAAAATATGAAAATAATAACTTGGTAAAAACTTTAAAAAAAGACATAAATTTTTAATTATTGCCAAAATAATAATAATAATAATAATAAGTAAATAAATAGATAAAATAAAATTCGAGGTAATAAAATGCAGCAGCATAAAATGCATAGATATAGTATTTTACATAGATCTATCATCCCAATGTTATCGTGCAAAGATTTTTGATGCCGAAAAAAATTTTAGCATCAGACAATAGGGAGTATAAAACTCGGAAATAGTAACAGAGTAGAATGGTAATGAATTTTTAAAATGCCGAAATATTGCACGGCTTTTAAGTTTTGTAATAAATATATGAAAAGAAACGGGATAGTTTTCATAAATAAGTTATATTCAAGTAATTTACGAAAAATATCATTTTTATAATCAGTTCTTTGTTATTATTATGAAACAATTACTGTCTTTATATTTGATGAAATACTCCCTTTAAATTTTAAGATTTTTTAAGATTTTATATTAGTAAGTAATATGAAATTTTCAAAATTCTTTTAAATATGTAGTTAGCAGCCGCTGAAGTTTCAATACATAACTAATATGTTGTGGCCACCACAAGACTTTCTTCTATATATAATCTTATACAAATTTACGCAATACAAATTATTTATTAATTATAATTTATTAAAATTATTTTCCATGATGAATGCAGACGATTTTTATCTCAAAGAAGTTCAATAATAAATGCCGAAAGAAAGTCAGTTTTGTGCGGATATGAGTATACTAGAGCAGGGGTGGCGGCCCGCCATGTAGTTTTTTGCGGCCCGCGAGTAAATTAACGATATTTATAGTTCGAGAACTTTGCTTAAATTAATAAATCTTCTCTGAATTTTTGAAGTAAAAATACCTTTAAACGGTTGCTAAATAAAGGAACAACGCACTTTTTTACAAAAAATAGTACAAAATCTATTATTCATTCTTTTTTTATTATGGTTATTAATATACAATCATAAATATTTGACGGTTCTATTGTTAATTTATAAATGAAAATTTAATATCAATGTATTTTGCTCTAAATCTTCAGTCTCTTCTCCCGAAAAAAGTATGTACATACATGTTTCATACACTCACAAACATATATAAAGAAATACATGCGTACACATGGTGCGGCCCGCCTGAATAAAATAAATTTTCAGTGCGGTCCGTCTGAATAAAATAAATTTCCAATGCGGCCCGCCAAGTATTTCGGGTTGGACAGGCCTGTACTAGAGTACAGTTAAACATAATAATAATATAAAAAAAATTAAAAATGGGTATCTAGAGTTTTTTATTCTCTTTTAGTACATAAATTATTCATAAATTTTATTAGCTAAATTATCTGCGTATTCCCGTGTATATTAATTCGAGGAAAAATATCCATAAGAATGTAAGGTGGTCGACTTTTGCCAAATGAAAGGAATCACTTTTTCACCCTCGATGATCAATCTATGTCTTATTACTATATCTATGAAAAAATGAAATATGCTTTCACGTAAAAAAAAAAAAAAAAAGTTAAATAATAAGAGGAGAGGTACAAGTGCCCGCAACGAACTGTTCTAGATTATAGTAAGCTATAAGCATTGTAATTATGGGGGGGGGGGGGGGGGAAACCTATAATAATAATGATTGAGTTAATTTTTTTTCTTCTTTTTTTTTTCCCCCACGGTGATTCATGTGTGTGTGTGTGTCTGTGTCTGAACACTATAATGTCTAAAGCTTTTGTTCAATTGAGCTGAAAGACGGTAGGTATGCTACAATTATAGAACATCAGGGCACAGGAGTTACATAGATTTCGATGAATGTACAACTGGTAGCATTTTTCACTTTCCCTCATCGAAAAGACCGAAAGTGCGGTTTTTCGATACTAATTTTTTGTTATATTTACAGTCGGCTGCAAAATTATTCGAGCACTAGCCAATAATTCCTATATTTAAAAAGTACACTTAAGACTGTTTTGCTAAGTAAATCCTTATCGAATCATGTTCTTAGACTAATTAAGAACATGACTCGACAAGGATTTATTTAACAAAGCTGTATTAAGTGTACTTTTTTTTGGCAAGGATTATTGCTAGTGCTCGAATAATTTTGCAGCCGACTGTACATGTTGTGAGATGACCTGAATCCTAAAACAAGTTCCTAGTGGTTGTGTGTCTGCTTGTCTGTCTGTTATGTGCATATCTCAAGAACAAGTAGTTCCATACAGGAAGTCCAAGTTTGGTATTCTAAATCCGCATCATATAAGGATGCTACACTAAACCTTTTGTTCGTATCAAGCAAATGTTTCGTGTACAGGGAAATCCAAGAGAATACAAATACATTATGGGCAAAATTGCAAGTTAGTACAGTATAACATCTATAAGCAGCACTAAACGAAGTGAAATGAATATTTTTATATACATAAAAATATATTTCGTATAGAATTTGATGTGAAAATCATTCACCATTCGTTTACAGGGCTATCCGAAAGAAGCAGAATACAGTGGGACTATACTTAAAAACTGATGGAAATGTATTTCAGGTAGTTCTGTGTATTATTAAAGTAAGACCATATTTCAATACACAATACGGTGTATACATATCTTTTAGTAAATATACAGGGATACTAATAAATGAGCAAAAACACTCTTATTTATTGAATGTAATTGATGGAAATGCATTAATATAATATTTTACCCTGTCCAGAAAAATTTATCAGGAATGAAAATTAATTTCTCATACTCATACGATAAATGAAATGCATTTAAATTAAATTTTTATTTTGTTGGGTTTTTGGTATTATTACACTTTTTGAGGTTCCACATTATAGTCAAGATTTTAACGGTTGATTTTTGCGTATGCTTCTTGTCAGCGTAAATTAAAAACAAAATAATTGCAGATAATTCTAATGTATATTTTGAAGTTCATATCAGGTTGCTACTCCAAAAGCTGTTTGATAACTTTCAGGGAGTAATGCGAGTGAATATATTTTTTTTTTTTTTTAATTTAACAATAGCCTAAAGTTTTTTATTTTACACACACATAAAAATTCTTTATAACTACAGCCTATGGAGTCAAATTATTTAAAGTGCAACAGCGTCTAAACACCTTATTCGATTGAGCTAAAACTTTATAGGTATGTTATAGGTCACCGGCGCAAAATTCAAATATAATTTGATGAGTGTTTAACTTATACTTCTATTTCAGGGACAAAATAATAATAATAATAATAATAATAATAATAATTCTTTTAAGAAAAGACTGTATGCATTATCATAATTTTGTTTAAAACAATATTTAACTGTTTATTTATTTTTTACTTCACTTGGAAAGAAATATACGAGACAAAATGTATCCGGGAAAGAAGCAGAGGGATGAGATGCTGGAAGCGAGATTTCTAACTCCTGATGGCAATGCGAACTCGGACGTTACATAATAGATTCGGGAAAGACACTACTGGAATGTAACACCAAAACAAGGCTTTGGGCAATTTGAATGGCTATTGTATAAACTGCTGTTTGTGAAAAATGCTACATCATGAAGGAATGCGAATATCATAATGATATTTATTGGGCTCATACATTATAGTAAGAAGAACAATTGATTAAAATTACAGGAAATTTGGAGCAATATGTACTGAGAAAACAGTACATAAAGCAGCGACCTCTGTGAGCAATAACTCCACTTATTTGCCTAGGCATTGAATCAAACAGCGATTGGATGACATGTACGGTTAAAGCACTTCATGAAGTTTCAACACGATGTCATAATTTATCGATCGTAGTTACTGGTGAACGGTGGGGGCCAGTCGCTTTTCAACGATTAAATAGACATTTTCATTGGTGCAAGATCAGGAGAACGCTTAGGCCAGAGCAACAGTCGAACATATCTTGCATCAAGCATAATCCGGACAATATTTACAACTTGCGGTCATGCACTGTCCTGCTTAAGTATTGCGTTTCGTAGGCCTTGAATTTAGGGCACGGCGAAGGGCCTTAACTCGTCAGAAATGTAATGGCTGGTATTCATTGTGGCGGGAATCAAAACAAGAGGTGATCGAGACGTGTATCCAATGGTACCACATGGCACATACCACCATTCCAGGTGGTGACCCAGTATGCAGCTACCAAAATTTTGAGTACCCTCAAAACTGCATCACTCATACGGGTGCCTGTAATGTCAGATTAATGACGAACCTGGACGCAGGGATGGCGTGAAGTCGCCTTTCAGACAAATCACAATCCTGTTTAGAGATCAAGATTGCCTTATCCGTATTTAACGGGATTGTCAATAATGCACAATGCCAGCTGGGATTCGACATCGTCACACTGTCCACCATATGCAGTGATAGTATGGGTCCCACTGGATACACGTCTCGATTACTTCTTGTTCGCATTCCCGGCTCTCTGAAATGCGGTCATTAAAGTTCTGGTGAGTTAACGCCCGCACCTCCTCTCTTATTCAAGGCCTCCGCAGTGCCACATTTAAGCAGGATAATGCACGACCGCAAGTTGTCAGTATAGTCCGAACCTTCCTTAACACATAATGTGTTCAACCGTTGCTCTGGTCACCGCATTCTCCTGATCTCGCACCAATGAAAAGGACTGTTTAATCGTTGAAAAGCGACTGGCCCCCACCACTCACCAGTAACTACGATCGATGAATTGTGGCATCGTGTTGAAGCTTCATGAAGTGCTTTAATCGTACATGTCATCCAATCGCTGTTTGATTCAATGCCTAGACAGATAAATGCTGTTATTGCTCACAGAGGTGGCTGCTTTATGTACTGTTTTCTCAGTACGTGTTACTCCAAATTTTCTGAAATTTTAATCAATTGTTCTTCTTACTATAATGTATGTGCCCAATAAATATCATTATGATATTTTCATTCCTTCTTGGTGTTGCATTTTTTACAAACAGCAGTGTATATATATATATGTGTGTGTGTGTGTGTATGTATATATATATATATGTGTGTGTGTGTGTGTGTGTCAGCCTTTATACAGCCACTGGTTAATAAACTTAAACTCAAAAAAAAAAAAAAAAAATGTATTCAACAACAAAAATCTTATTTATGCATGCTAAATAAATTTTTATTTACAATGCGATTCTTTATTTTTGAATAAAATAAAAGATAAAATACAGCAATTCCTCCGTTATCTCTCTTTGTTGAAAATTTCACATAGCATTTACGCACGCCCATCACTTGTCTTAGTGACAATTCCAAGGAAGTATTCTTCAAAGCGCAGTAATAAATTACAAATTTAATTTGATTAGCAAGTGATGTTTTTTATAATGTTTAATTAATAAAAGATCAATTTCTAGTTCTTATTCTAATAAAACTAATAAGAAAAAAACTTAAACAAAAAGATTTTATATTTAAAAGAAAAGCTTGAATGTTTAGCAAAGTATTGGACGATATTTCTCAAAGAAAAACGCCTCTGAATTTCGGATGTGTTCAACTCACTTACTTTGAAGAAACAATCAAATAATTATCAGTTAAAAGTTAATTATTATTCTTTAATAGTTCCATTATTTGGTGCCTTTAGAAATTCCTTCCCAAATTCAGGTAAATAATACCTTTATTATTATTATTATTATTATTATTATTATTATTATTATTAAAATCACACAATCAACTGTGGAAGAAAATCATATTAATTGAATTTTTTTTTCCAACTGAGTGAAAATAATGCCTGGACCGGGACTCGAACCCCGGTCAAAGATCCGGTGTAAGTCAAAGATCCGGGGTTCGAGTCCCGGTCCAGGCATTATTTTCACTCAGTCGGGAAAAAAAAAAAAAAAAAAAAATCAATTAATATGATTTTCTTCCACAGTTGATTGTGTGATTTTAATAAAAAAAATAAAAATAAAAAATTGTATTTCTTTCTCCCGTTATCTAATAGTGTTTTAAATTTCCTGCGGCTTATTTTCTGTTGAGCTATCTATATGATAGACCAGAGCTGTTTCTGCCTAAAAGGTTGTCTGAGTGAGTAATGCTGACTGGGATGTCGGCCTGGATAGCTCAATTGGTAGAGCTTTGACCTTGTAAGTCGAAGATCCGGGGTTAGAGTCCCGGTCCAGGCATTATTTTCACTCAGTCGGAAAAAAAAAATCAATTAATAATACCTTTTTCTTGAGTGCATGAACGGTCTCCGTAAAAAAAAAGAAAGAAAGAAAATACCCATTAATAAAATCACTTTTGCTCAGAACGAATGTGACTTTGATAAGCAGTGGGTGCTGTATACATAAACTTTAAGTATTTTCAATTTCGTGAAAAAATAAATAAATAATAATAATAAAAAAAAAAGGTGCAAGATTTACGTATTACGATTCTATAATGAATAAAATAACTGTTTTTACATAAATTATACGTACTGTTTCAACTACCGTAAAATATCGTTTCAGTTTAAATATTTTAATCACTTTATAAGAAGAGACTAAGCAGTCGATCTAACTATATTTAATCTTTCTTAAGTGAAAAGAGAAAATTTCATGGCTTTGGATACAAATTTAGATATTCGAAAGTTCAAAAATGTTTCAGAAAAACTCAGTGCAAGAATGAAGGTGAAAGATTACGAGATAATTCAGTTCAGACTTCCTTGTAGGGAAAATAGTAAATACTATAAAAAAAAAAACTAGCATCTAGCCAGCGACGAGCAACTCGCACACTTTCCTGCAGATTTCGCGCATGCGTCGTATGTCGGCGCTGAATTTTATTTATGCTTATTCGATGGGTTTATTTCCCATTTTCATCCAAGACCCTCTTTGGTAGTGCTTCCATCTGATGGTCAACAAATCAAACAAAACTGAAAATTTTCAACCTTTAAGATTTCAACAGAAATTCTGGGAATCATTCTCATTAACGTTATAAAAGAGAGTATATTTTCTACTTTTTATGTCTCATTGGATTTTCGTATAATTAATTTTTAAATAAATAATTTTTTTTAAAAAAAGAGAGAGAATGACATTGTTTGGTTTGTGCAAACTTAAATTTCCCAATTTCTATCTGGCATAGAGGATTGTTTGAAACCTCATTTTAAGGAGAATTGCATGAGGTCTATTTTAATACGCAACTTACCTATGCTTGCTAATTTTTTTTATTTTTAAACTTATATTAAGTTGGCGATTTTTAAAAAAACTTTCAAAAAAGATTTTTAGTATATCATTAGCTACAAATCTTAAAATTTGTAGAGTGGAATAAAATGGATTATGGCAAAAATTCCATTATTTTTTTATAGTTACAATAAGCTTTTTACTATAACTCCTGATTTCACTGTTATCCTTTTTACTTCCTTATACAAAGTATAAGGAGTAATGGTATTATAATAGTTATGATATTAAATAAATAAATATATTTTTTTTAAACACCAGCTTTTTTTTTTTTTTTTTAAGTGGAATGATCTTTCGATCACTCCATGTCAAATAAACTAATCATTCATCCTGACCATTTTAGATTTCAACAAAAATTACAATATTTATTCTCCTTAACAATAAAAAATAATTATAAAAACATTGTTATTTATATCTGTTTGAGGTTTCAGGTAATAAATTTTTTAAATCTTGAAAAATCTTTTATATATATATATAAATTTTATAAGGTCTACACCACTGAATAATTTTCAGTTTGAAAGTTGGTTGTCTAATTAACACTCCAATCATCATAATGCACAATCTATAGAAAACATGCAGCATTTAGAATATTAGCCATAGGGAAAATATATTGAATTATTTATATATTAAATTACACGCCAATTAAATAATTTATATATTGCAGTTTCGGAAATATTTTGTAACAGAATAAATATCTTATTCAAAACTTTTAACATGATTTTTACTGGGGCATTTAAAATCAACAAGGACATTTTCTAAAATAGAATATTTTCTGTCAAGCACACATATGGAGGAGCAAATGGGAGGGGGGCGGGGGTATTTTCTCATTTTTTATGTTATTAATGGCATTCATTAGTTTGTTTAGTACTCCTCCCTGAGAAAAATTCAAAACCGATAGCCAATATTTTCTGATAAAAACAAAATATTAGAAGTAGATTTTTTAAAACTTGCCATACTATTATTTAAGTGTGTGGGGGGGTAGGGGGGGGGATAAATTAGAATAGAAAAACTATATCTTATGCAATAAGTGAAAACGTTTGCAGTAATAATAATAAGAATAATGGGAAGACATTTTATTTCAGACAAATTAATGTAAGTAAAAATTGTATAACTGAATAAGTTTCTCTCATTTTTTAGTTTTTTTCAAAACTGAATTAAATGGTATAACAGAATTAACTGAAAAAGTGGATATAAGCTAAAACATGGTAATTAAAATTCATAACAACCTATCTTCTTATCTATATACTAAATCCAAAAGCTAGATATCCTGACTTTAAATTACCAAATAAAAAAAAAGCAGCATTAGAATATATCCAGGCAGTTTTTTTTTTTTTTTTTTTTCTTCTTATTTTTCTTTCTTTCTTTTTTTGTACTATTTATTATTTTAAATTTCATGCAAAATGTTCTCTATTGAAGGATTGTGAATTAATTTATTAAAGTGTAAAAGTTCTAGAATGCTGATGAAATCAAGAAGTCATTAAGAATTTTAATATCAAAATACTGAAAAATATTGAAATAATTCTAATAGTGAGAGAGTGTTTTCTTCTTATAGGGTTATACGATTAAAACTGTGTAGCAAATTTAGTTTGGAAAAGCCATAAAGCTTGTAATGTTATTTAAAATATTAAATATAAATTCTGTAATTAATTATACTTAATTAAAAATTATACTCTGGTTTGTAATATTCTATTACATAATAGTATAATTTTTTCTCTAAGTTTCTTCATATAAATATTTTTCACTGTTAGTACGACAGATCACACTATTTCTTTCTGATAGCGATTTTGCTTTGTCACCATTTATTGCATTACTGAATGAATGTGCAAACATTTTTATTAAAAACATATAAAGCTGGAAGTTTGTTATTGTATCTGTCCAGATTATTAGATTTTATCAAAAATTGCTACACTTATTAATAAGGACAAAATGTAACTAATGCTGTATTTTTTAGTTCAGTTGGATAATTAAGGGCCGTTTTGCTTCGTTCATAACAGAAATCGAAGGGAGGCAGCAAAACAACCGCGAATCTTGAAAATAAACAGAATTCAGTTCAGCGTCGGCACATGACGGCGACGCACGCGCGAAATCTGCAGGAAAGTGTGCTAGTTTCTCGTCGCCGGCTAGATGCTAGTTAAAAAAAAGTATAGTCACTGATAGCCACTAACCTATGTCTTGGGGGTTAGCGCTAATCGTTTTCTAGCACCTACGACAGTTCAAGGCTAAACGGGACTTTTTCCCTCGAAGAGCGAACACGAAATTTTTGTTTACTGATGTCCAGCCTCAAGGTCATCCAAAACCCATGTTATTCTATGGCGAAATTTCTTTATAGAATTACACATTACCTAATTGTTATTCTCAAATTCCGTTTTCCTATTCCGAAAATACGCAACCGTTAAATGAGTACTCGTTTACCAAAAAATTATTTTTAAAATTTTTTTAATTTTAATTTTGAGTTTAAAAATGCGAATTCTCCATAAATGCATTTTTCTCATTTTTGAGCTGTAAAATGAAACATTAAAATTTAAAAAATTCAATTTTCGAAAAACGAGTACTTATTTAACGGTTGTGAATTTTCTGAATGTGAGAACGGATTTTAAAATTACCGATTAAGTAATGAGCAAGTCTATAAACAATTTTCGCCATAGACTTACATGGGATTTGGTGACTTGAGACAGGGAAATCGTTAGAGGGAGTGAGCAGCCTTAATGCAAACATCAGTTCCAATTTCCTTTCCCTTTTTTTTCCCCTGCATTTATCTGATCTCCCCTCCACTTATTTACCAAGTCAACTTCTGGAGTAGATGCGTGCCGAGTGCACAGGTGCTACCCAGAAAAAATGTTCAATCGTCGAGTTCGATGAGCATAGTTCCGAAGCACGGGCCAACACCCCGTACCTTCAGAGGACAGATTATTAGAACAGATGGAATTGGGTTCGGGATGGTTAAAAAGATAAAGAGGGGGTGGAGATAAGGGTTTGGAGGGCAAGAAGAAAAACGTTGCCGTTAAGGGCATGTTGGTAAAGTTTTGAGCTCATGAATAAGAAGCACTGAATTGAAAGAGAATGTTCAAGGATAGCATTACCCTAAAATAAGAGAGATTAAGGATAGCATGACAAACATACAAACTAGTTGGCATAGGTGGACTCTGCTCAGTTCCCCATCATATTTATATTCTCATAAATTTCTAGTGCGAGACATATTATAATCATGTTAAAAGAAATTAATTTGACCAAAGCTTGATATTATGACAGAATGAAATCCCCGACTAATAGGCTATCCACCGTTCACTTCGATATATATATCTTATTCTAATCTATTAATTTATTTTATCAGGGTCAATTCGGTTGTTTAGTTTTCATCCTACTATTTCCAATGCAATAATCCTCAAAATTCATATTTATATGAAAAATTTACAATTTCGTTATGTTGATAAAATCGTAAATTACGAATGATTTACGAAATTTTCCTATTAGAATATTTGTGTTCAATCATGTTCAAACAAACATCATAAACTTAATTTTGAAGTTGTCTAATGTATTTACGATCCTCAAAATGGAAATTTATGCTCAATTTTGACTTATTCTGACATGTTCAGTAAATCGTAAATTCCAAATAACTTACGAATTTTTTAAATTGGAAAAGTTGCAGTCTATTATATTCATGCCAGTATCCTAAATAATATTTCGAAAGTGGCTTGACACCTTTACGATGAAAATATCCCTCAAGATTGACGTTTATGTGAAATTTTGCTCTATTCAGCTATGTTAAGAAATTCGTAAATTTCCAATAACTTACGAAATCTTTATATTGGAAAATTCATAGTCATTAATAATCATGCCAGTGTCCTAAATAATATTTCAAAAGTAGTCTGACATCTTTACGATGAAAATATCTCTCAAAATTGACGTTTATGTGAAATTTTGCTCTATACTGCCATGTTAAAAAATTCGTAAATTTCCAATAACTTGCGAAATTTCCAAATTAGCATATTTATAGTTACTGATGTTCATTCCGGCATCAAAACTGATATTTTAAAACTGGTGTGACATTTTTACAGTAAAACGTTTCCATTAAATGCACGTTTAAGTGAATTTTTGTCCTATTCTCCCATGTTAAGAAAATCGTAAATTTCTAATAACTTACGAAGTTTTTAAATTCGAATGTTGCAAATGAATAGGGTTCTTGCCAGTGTCGAAAGTAATACTTTAAAACTGATCTGACCTCTCTGCGATCATTTGTTCGTGAGATATCGTGTTAACAGACTAACAAACTAACGGACTAACACACTAACGGACTGACACACTGACACACTAACAGACACCCTACAGACAGACACCATAGAAATTTTGTCATTTTCGGATTCCTCACACCTGAAAACGTGTAGAAAAGTCAAAAAACCGAGGTCGAAAATTTTCACGATTACCTAAGTTCCCCATACCTATAGTATGATGGGGAACTAAAACACTTCACAACATCAAAGTGTGTTTGGATTTTTAGGAAAAAAAATTTATGCTTTTTAAGAAAGTTTTTGTGTTTTCTATAATCTTTTTAAGTAGGAAAATACATAAAACATTTAAAAGAGACAAAACACCACTAGAAGAAAGAGAGCAATTGAAAATGAGATCGGTAATGCTGCCATCTTTAAATAAAAGGAAGAACCATCCTCCGTAGAGGAATCTAGTTCGAAGATGAGAGCAAGGTCGAGTTTTGGTGCTGCCATCTACAGTTCAGAATCGCGACTACAGAAAAGCTACTAAAATGACAGAGAAGATTAAAGAAAAGAATTAAGATTGATATTCATTCCAACATTAGGACGTTTTCTATTGACTGGAAATGTATAATCATATGCATCAAGAGTATTTAAAGCACATTTTTCAATATTTTCTAAGGAATCATGAAAGTTAATATTTAAGTGTTGAATGAAGTCATTTAAACATTGGAAACTAATTTCTCTGTAAATTTGGTAATTATGAACATAATATGGCATATCATAAATTTGTCGAATGGTAGCGTTTTGACTTATGATTAGTGCTTTGATATGCGATTTAGTGGCAAATGACCAGACAGGACTTCCATACGTGAGAAGACGTCTAAGGAAAGAACTATATAAGAAGAGCTTATTTTTAATAGACAAATTGCTGTTCCATGCAGTTAAGGGGTATAATTTACTTTTACATAATAGATGATAAGCATTAAACTGCGGAGAGATTAGGCAACCGTCACAATTAATATTTAGTGGGGGCTATTGAACAAAAAAAGTCTCCTATTTTGCAACACATAAATAATTCAATTTCTGGCTTCTCATAAATGAGACTCCGCCCATCGTTTCACTCCTGAGCTTTTAATTCACTTTTGATCATATTTTACGTATCAATTTATACCTTATTTTTTACGTAGGTGATAACTGCATATTAATTTGTATCATAATATCATGATATATAGTCATGATGCGTATTTTGACAATTGTGGAGGAGTTTTCCTTTTTTCGTGCCAAATATCAGAAAATATCAAGGATGGAACACGGGCGCAGAACTCATGCCGGTAAGAAATTTTTGTACATATAATATCGTTTATTAAAGAAGTAGAAAATGTTGTTTAATTGACAGCGGTATGAATTCTGCACCCGTGTTCCATCATTGAAATATTACGTTAAGTTTACAAAGGAATGGAAACTAATAAATGCATGAAAAAGAAAAAAATATATGAATAAATGAATAATTGCTTTCTGAACAAATACAATTTTCTTGCATTTATTTCGTACAGTAAAGTGTCAATCGCGATGAAAAAAGCATTGCGTTCTACGGGTACAGGGAGAGGGGGAGAGAGAAATTATTCCGATTTGACGCTAAAAAGGCCTATATTCCGTCAATGTCCAGTCTCTTCTAATACTGAGTCTCTAGAAAAATATGGGATCGCAACGCTACCTATTGAGCGATTAATACTCAAATGCAATCAACACCAGTTTAGGTCAGGGTCGAACTAAATAATAAGTTTAGTTAAATTTCGTTCATTCGTTCGTGAAATACAACATCCACAATATTTGCAATACACACAGACAAACAGACATTTTCTAAAAACAGCCGAATCGTATTCAGGACATCTCAAAGCGTGTAGATCCGTTAAAAACTGGAGTTAAAAACTGGATCCGTTAAAAACTGAAAATTTTCACGCATCCAGTTGGGAAACCCAATTTTTTGGGAAAAACTAAAGCTCTTTTTGGAAATAAAAAAGATTTTCATTTAAGTATAGTGATCTGCGAAGACTAGGCCCGCTAGTTCAAAATAACATTATTATTTTTTGCTATATTCAAAAGAAGAAAGAATTAGTTATGTAAAAATTTTTGACTTCTGGTTTTCGATGGATTTACACGCTTTCAGAGATCCAGGGCGCGATTTGTTCATTTTTAGAAAATGTCGATCTGTGTTTCTGTATGTTTCTGAGACAAAAATTTTGTGGTAAATGTGTCTCAAGAATTAATGCTCGGAATTTCATACAATTTTATATGTAGTTGTACTTTGCCTTGACATAAATTAATGCGTATCAACTTTTGGTGTAAATCGTTTAACATGTGGCGCTGCTATACAGCGATTTCTCCCATTTAAGAAAAGACTATGTCTGGTGTTCTATTTTGTTTAATAGAACAAAACTTGATATGTAAGCCAATCATTATGAAATATTATGATGATTCAATTTAGGTGCAAATCGCCCGACAAGAGACGCTGCTATGCTACAATCTTACCTGTAAAATAGAAGGCTATATCTCAGATACTGTTGAATCATTGCACAAAACTTGGTAGATGAGAGAAACATTATAAGAAACTATACTGATTAAATTTGGGTGCATATTGGCCGACAGATGTCGTTTCTGTGCTGCAATGTACCCCGTGAATGAAAAGACTAACTCTCAACTTCTATGGCATATAAATGAACCAAAGTTGAAATGCGAGATTAGCATTATGAGGAAAAAAAAAAGAATACTGACTTTATTTTAGTGTATATAGGCCGACAGGTGGTGCTGCTATTACTAAATTTTTTGATTTTTGACATGGCTACCTCTCTTTATTTGATCATTAAATTTGCACCAAACTCCACATGTAAATCCTTTATCGGCAGAGGCTATGGTTAAAGTTTTGTGCATGTTAAACAGTAATTAGCGCTTTTATGTAGAATCTTACAGAAGAAATAATATTAACATACTATTTTTTAAATATGTAAAGTCTCATTTTAAATTTGCTGACAACTGAAAGCGTTAATTGTGTAAAACTCTTAAAAACCATTAAAAGCTTAAATCTCGGAAATATAAGCATATGAAATTCACCTTAAAAATATTTAAATTCTAATCAAATTTTAATTTTTCTTTCTTTTTTTTTTAATCTTGAATCACACAGTTTTTGGATTACGTTTTTCCTAAACTTCTAAATATTGTGAGTCATTCATCTGTTCGACTACTTAAAATTAATAACACTGCTGGGCATGAAAATTGCCCCCCCCCAACACCATTTTGGCAAATTCTTATGTAAAATGACTTCTTGATTCCGAATATGACGCCCATTTTGCCCTATCAACCACCGTTTTTTTTAGAGACGGCCTCCTATTTTTATCACTTTTCGGTGATCTTGTGGCTATAAGTTTTATTTTTAGGTGGGGAGAGGATTATTTTAACTGTTAAATATCTTCTGAGGGGCTACAGAGTTGGAAAATTCTAAAACATGAACATTTGCGGCAGTGAGAAAATTTAGGGAGAGAGGAGGATTTGTCACTGAAATTACGTATTACATTTATTATATTTTTTAATCTATTATTAATGTTATTAAATAAACATTATATATTTTTTTGTTTTTAGGTGTTAAATTAATTATTTTTCATTCTCCAAATCAAATTCATCGTCATAAAATTACCGAACAGTGATAAAAATTGAGGGAGGGGGGTAGTGTTTCTAAAAAACGGTGGATGACTGAGCAAAATGGAAGTCATATTTGGATTCAGAAGATCATTTTACATAAGAATTAGCAAAAATGGTATCAGAGTTCGATTTCTTTTTTCTTTTTCAGCACAGTATAATTTTTGTTTCAACAATTTTACAAGTCTCATATGAATATTTATTTCTGTTTCATTTATTTAAATATATATATATACATAATGATGCATGATAAACTAACAGTAAAATTTACAGTAGCTGATGAAAAATACCACACGAGATTCGTTTTGCTTCAATCTTATTGAATCATCAATATTTGCTGGGGAGTCCTTTTGGTCTGAATACGTTAGGATCGCCGCCATTTCTGCCCCATCTATTAGCAGCTTGATCAGCGATTGAATCTGGTTTATTGGATCCTTGGAAGAATTCACGAGCATTGCTACAAAATAAAATGCATTAATTAGAATAGCTATGATATAATTCATTTGCTTAGGTATAAAACATAATAGGAACAATTAGCTGCCAACAGTTCCGATTTATGGATACCTGTATATTTTCTTTTTTATATATATAAATATTTTCATCGTGTTTAATCGTGAAAAACTACGACAAAGTCTTACAACAAATTTCTGTTAAAAAAAAAAAAAAAAAAAAAAAAAAAAAAAGAAGAAGAAGAAGAAAAGAAAAGAAAGAAAGATATCGGTATCGAAAATTCGAAACGGTTGGTAACCCTGCGACAGGTATCGGAACTTAATATCGCTGGGCAATATATCACCGGACAATATATCGCATTGACTAAAAAAAAAAAATGTGACCTCTGGCGGGGTATATAGGACCTTATAAATATAAATACATATATCATAGAGTAAAATTTCCTTATTTTATCTATATTTAATTTTGAGTTATTTTATCATTTGTTTTTCACCATTCAAAATACATTCTTAAAATATTGTACATCACTGCTACAAAGCTGGACACTGTTCACAAATCCAAATTAAAAGTTATAAAATTAATAAGAATGATTGAATTCATTATAATTAATCTTGACTAAAGTTAGTCGTCTTTCAACTCTTTTAAGTAAAATTCATAACAATCTTTGTGATGGGTTTATATGTATGTCAGTGCTCTGACTTAAGTAAATATGCATGTGCTGTCATGAAATTTTATATAACCTTACTTATAATTACCAACTCATTTAAATAAAATGTTGTAAAATGTCTCATTTTATTTATATGAACACAAATCACATTATTTTGCTTTCCATTCATTTATGTACGCGATATTTTGTCCCCAACCCTTGGCAACTATGGTATACATCATAAAAATATATACCCCAGACAAAGATCGGTCAATATCAAAATATAACATTGGAAAATATAAAATTAACTTCTCCTGAAAAATATTCACATATATTACTAGTTAGTTGTAGGGCGACTAAGGCGCCCGTTGAAAAATGATCATTTCATTTGATTTATTTCTCACTTCAAATAATTCATTTGCTAGAAAGCCCGTGCAAAATTTTCGCACTTTATTTATCTTTATCTTCGTTATCTTTAAAATTACTATTATTTCATAGATGTCATTTTTTTATAAGCATGAGCTTTAATAATAATAATAATAATAATAATAATAATAATAATAATAATATATATATATATATATATATATATATATAGAAAACCTTTTCAAACATTGAATAGATGAAAACAAGAAACATTGAAAAAGATAAAACAGAAAAATTCAAAGAGATTGCGACTATCAAACATCCATAAATGGAAACATGCAAATTCATTACGTTTTCAAGGGAGCAGAATGAATGTTGCATGTAAATTTGGTGTTATTTCTGTCTTGTTGTATGCAAATTGCTAAATATTTACAACAAGCTACCCCCAATAACACCACCAAAAAAAAAAAGAGAGAAAATTAAAACTGAAAAGTTATGGAAACCTTATTAAAATCAAACATTTAGAGCCATGCAGCAATAAACAATATTATTAATAGAAATACTAATAAAATAGTTAAATGAAATACTAGTAATAATTAATAAAACTAAAGAATAACATACATTACATCTGAAAAACTTGTATAAGAAACTTGCACCCATGCACGTAAAACTAGATCACGAGACATACATGTGGCTGTATACAGTTAGATTCACAGTTAATTTTGGAATCGTATTAAATAACTGAACGATTAATTTATTTTTGAATTTGTATTAAGCAACTGAACGATAAAGTTGAGTAAACTGTTTGATTTTAATAATTAACCTAAAAGTGATAATTTAAAATTAAATTTTGATTAAAATTGAGATTAACTTAATGTACGATATTGCATAAACTTCAAAGTGTCATTTTATTGAAACATAGAAATCAGACTATTGAGATAGTGACGCCATCTTGTGTAGTTGAGAAAAAGTAATAACCCTTTTTTTTTTTTTTTTTTTTTTTTATATATATATATTTGCTCCACGTGAAAGCACATTTCATTTTATGCTAAAAAAAAAAAAAAAAAAAAAAAAAAAAAATGGCAACAATTAAAAATGTAAATGTCTATTTTCATATTTTAATTAATTTTAAAAAATCTAATCAAAAATTCCTTACAAATAAGGTACCAAATGAAAGGAGCGATTTCTCTGAATCCGTCGCATTAAACAGTTTATCGATAGGACAAATAGACTTTTGAAAATTAATTAAAGTATGAAAATTAGGTGGCAACTTCCGTTCACACACAGAGTCAGTCAGTGATGAGCGTTACTATATATGCTGATTATTATTTGATGCCTGATAATATTGCCAATATTTCCTGACATCAAAAAAAAATATCACTTTTTGACATCTCAGATGCTCAAAATATCACGTTGATAAAATAATTAAGATATATTAGAGAAGCATCTATCGACATTATGAAAATACATAATGTCAGCAAACGCTCCACAAATTTATCGACAATTATCGATGTCTTAAAGCTCAGTAATCAAAAAATGATCTTGCATTTCGAATGTCGACACGTATCGCAGAATGTTGTTAAAATATCGCTTTTATGACATTGGCGAATATCAACATACATTAAAAATAAAGCATTGAAAAGTTATGTTGTTTTAAAAATTATTTTATAAAGCTTTATTTTTCAAAATATTGTTTTCGGATCATAATAGTTTTAAGTAATGAAAATTATTCTTTAAAAGGATTTTTAATAAGGACAATTTTAAACTACGCCTGGCAGCATCGATAAATATCGTAAGTTTGACGCATGATATTCAGTAACATTCAAAATATTGACTAATATCGCTGATTAGCCAATATTTTCGTGCTACCAGGGACATAAAAAAAGATGAATTTGGATCTAGCTCATTATGTTTAGTATTAAAAATGTAATTTATATGAATAAAGCATGTTTTCTTTAAAATATAGTGTGAAGAGCCTTCATCATTCGTTTACGGAACTACACAAAACAATTTCAGTATATTAGGGGCTATGGTAAGAAATTTCTTTCTTTTCTTTTCTCCCACGCCCTCATTTTTTTAACTATACTACATTTTAAAGTATAATATTTAGTATGCATGCTGTTTATAAAACAATATACAGAGCTTCTCAAACTTAGTCGAGTAAGTTTCAAAGAGTAACGTGGATAAAAATTCTTTGAAGGAATTGAATTTATTTTTATTTTATTTTTTTATTTTTATTTTTTTTTTACTAACAGCCTTAAGCTCTTCATGAATCATGTAGTTACAACTTTTAGATATTTTGAGGAGGATTGTATCTCCCTCACACAGGAATGAATGCCAAATAAAACTTTGTTTCTAAAACTATTTTCAGTCGTTAAAGAAGTACGCCGGAAATGTCCAGAAACAGTTCTTATTTTCGTATACATTAAACTGTGATAATATGTCTTTGTCTTTATATTAATATAGTATATGTAAGAGAAACATAAAAAAAGATTAATTTGGATCTAGCTCATTATGTTTAGTATTAAAAATGTAACACATATAACTTTTATGAATAAAGCATGTTTCCTGTAAAATATAGTGTGAAGAGCCTTCATCATTCGTTTATAGAACTACACAAAACAATTTCAATATATTAGGGGCTATGGTAAGAAATTTCTTGAAGTGAATTTCTTTCTTTTCTTTTCTCTCACGCTCTCTCTCTCTCTCTCTCTCTCTCTCTCTCTTTTTTTTTTTTTTTAACTATACTACATTTAAGTATAATATTTAGTATGTTGTTTATAAAACAATATACAGAGCTTCTCAAAATTAGTCGAGTAAGTTTCAAAATGTAACGTAGATAAAAATTCTTTGAAGGAATTGAATATATATATATATATTTATATATATATATATATATATATATTTTAATTTAATAACAGCCTTAAGCTCTTCATGAATCATGTAGTTACAAATTTCAGATATTTTGAGAAGGATTGTATCTCCCTCACGCAAGAATGAATGCCAAATAAAACTTTGTTTCTAAAACTATTTTCAGTCGTTAAAGAGATACATCGGAAATGTTCAGAAACAGTTCTTATTTTCGTATACATTAAACTGCAATAATGTGTCTTTGTCTTTATATTAATATAGTGTATGTAAGAGAACGAGAAATTTGTGTGTGTACCACACCAGTTCGTTAAATTACCTAATTTTCTCTGCAGCCCATCTTCCACCAGGTCCTCGTTTGGCAGCATCGAAATTCCCCCTAGCATGAAAATATTTGTCAGCTCCTTTCCAATTTGCTTCTCGCATATCAGAATATGCTTTCCACATGTCTCTGGAACCTTGGTATGCTTCTTTCATGAAACGAAGTTGTGCGATAGATGGCGACACCACAAACAAAAGAGCGAATAGTATCAACAAAAGAGTGTTCATGATCTGTAATTTAAAAAAAGTTTTTCATTATAATTTCTTTTTACTGCTATAAGATAGCTTAAAATATAAAAAGCATATTATAGTATATATATATAGTATAATTAGTATAACAGTTGCAATAACTGTATAGTATTTTTTCAAGAACTATAGATATTTTTTCAAGAAACACTGTTCATGACGTTCCACAATAGTAGATAGTAGAATTGTACCACGAACAATATTGAAAAAATTTTTACAGCATGGTCGTTACTACAATCTGAGTGTTTACCATTTATAGTTCTTTTACAAGCAAGCACGCACAAAACAATTTAGATAGAATATATTATGGTCAATTGTGCAAATATATGATTTTTGGGAGAAATACTCCAATACGCTATTCTATTCTTCGTTTTTGTCTATTTAGTGAATTATTCACTTTTTGAAATTTCTGCAAACACTCAGTAACCATTTTTAGAAAATCCAAACGTAGTCATTCCAGATTTTTTATTTAATTTTCATAAAATTCTTAGATTTCTATATCGCAATGACTTTTTATATTGATGAATGAATGTTTAACAGTACAAAAGGAGGCAACTTTTGTGTTTATATGCGTACATATACAGCGGTGGTCAAAATTATAAGAACAAGAGAAAAATCGCCCAAACTTGGCTTCCGTTCGCTAGAAAATTATGCAAATTTTATGGCGAGGAACTAATGATAAATGAAGCAATTTTCATTACTTTTTATGGAAATATATGCACAACTGGTATACATAAAATTTATTTTGGATTTAGACTGCCCTGTGACTTGGACAAAATTATAAGGGCAACTGTATTTTTGTGTTCTAAAAATCGCTATTCATGATTTTTGTTCTCCACTTGGCACTCTCAGACGACATAAATGCTTAGAGAACAATTTGGAGCGTTGTATTCCATTTTTGGAGTCTTGCCGCTGGAACTAAACTTTCGGAGTTTGAGAAATGGAAAAGGGTTCTTTTAAAATTTTCATGACTTATTGCACGTCAAATTGCGACAAAACTAAATTTTATTAAAAATACTGGCAAATATGGACGACAAAGACGTACAAGTAGGCCATTTTATGTTTATGTGCTTAAGAAAAGACTGATAATAACACGAGATTGCTCATAAAAAGCAATTATCGACGGAAATTAAACAGAAATTAAACTTACAATGCAGTGCTCGAACAGTTCGACGTGTTTTACTTAAAGAAATAAAGATTCTATACGGATAACACTTGTCACCACCGTCTCTTACCAAAGTTTATAAGAGATTGAGGGGGGGAGGGGAGTTTGCCAAAAATTCCTTACTATGGGAAAAAACTGTTGTCATGTTATCTTTTACGATGAGAAAAACTTTTATTTGGATGGACCAGATGCACCATTCCGCTTTTGCCCCATAGTAATGCACTTTTTGGCAAACTCCCTCCCTAAACGAAAGTGAATTTTTGTAAAAGGCGGTCGTGACAAGTATTTCCATAAAGAACCTTTATTTCTTTTTGTAAAACACATCAAACAGTGCGAGCACTGCATTAAAGGTTTAATTCCTGTCGATAATTTTTTTTTATGAGTAATCTCACCTTATTATCGTTCTTCTCTTAAGCATAGAAACATAAAATGGCCTACTTGTACGTCTTTGTTGTCCATATTTGACAGTCTTTTTAAGAAAATTATAAATTACCGTTCTCTAGCTATTTAGTTTTATCGCAATTTCACGTGCAATAAGTCATAAAAATTTTAAAAGAATCACTTTCTGTTTCTAAAACTCTGAAAGTTTAGTTCCAGCGACATGGCTCCAAAAATGGAATACAACGCTCCCAATTGCTCTCTAAGCATTTAATGTCGTCTGGGAGTGCCGAGTGGAGAACAAAAATCATGAAAATTGTGATTTTTTTAAAACATTAAAATACAGTTGTCCTTATAATTTTGTCCAAGTCACAGGGCTGTCTAAATCTAAAATAAATTTTATGAATACCAATGTCCCATATATTTCCATAGAAACTATTGAAAATTGTTTCATTTATTATTGGCTCTCAGCCATAAAATTTGCATAATTATCCAGCGAACGGTAGCCAAGATTTGTCAATTTTTCCCTTGTTCTTATAACTTTGACCACCTCTGTATATTTATATATATTTAAATAATTAGAATTTGTCAAACAAGGGTACACTATAAATAACAGAATACAGTTGTATGTTTAATATGAGAATACTCAATTTTTAGTCATCTTTCTCTTTCTTTTCTTTTCTTTTTTTTTTCCCTAGTTCTTTATGTGATATTTGGTTGCTTCTGCTGCAATGTTTGAAGAGGTTTTCAATCTATATATATAAAATCGTTTGTCCTGAGTGTGTGAGTGAGACAGTGATTCATCAACGCCCAGCCCAAACCCCTGGACCCAGAAGCATGAAATTTTGTGACAATGTTACTTCTATGACACCCATTAAGAAACGATTTTACAAAATTTGCTCCCCAAGGGGTGGAGGGGGCAAAATGTAATTTCACAAAATCCTTCATATGTCAAACAAACAACGACAAAAAAAAAAGATATCCGTAAAATTCTTGCTTTAAAATATAGCTAACACAAATATCTAAGAACCAATTACTGGAATTTTATAAATTCCGTCCCCAAAGAGAGGGGGAAGAAAGGGGCAAAACGTGATTTTCCATAATCCTACATATCTCAAACAAAAACAAAAACAAAAACAAACAAAAAAAAAAAAAAAAAACAGATATACGTGAAATTTTTGCTCTAAAATATAACTAATACAAATACCTAAAAATCAATTTTTGAAATTTTAGAAACTCAGCCCCTAAAGGAGGGAGGGGGCAAAACGTGATTTCAAATAATCCTTTATATCGAAAAAAAAAAATAAAAAAAATAAAAAGATATATGTACGATTTTTGCTCTAAAATATAGCTCACACAAATATCTAAAAACCAATTTCTTGAATTTTAGAAAATCGTACCAGGTGGAGCAGGACGGTAAAAAAAAAAAAAATAAAATAAAAAATAAAAGTATTGAGCAATTTATATGAAAACCTTAAACAAATATCGTGTAAATTCAAAAAGTTATGAGAGATAGAATGAACAGAATTACAGTTCTTCTAAAAGAAGAAGGATGATAGGGGTTTTTATCAATATTTATTTACAATCAGTGAACAGTATATTACCATTGGGCATTGAATGAATCAAAAAAACAAGAAAGAAAAATCATGCAGTACGCATTGATTAGTAACACTTTCCAACTGTACGTAATTGTTGTATCGAATAACTTTTATTATTCTTTGCCTTCGTTATCACACAACAGACAGAAGGACTGAAAAATATACAGATAGACTAATTGATTTTAAAATTGCTCTTAGGCATTTTGGAAAGGGTTAAAAAGGCTTAACGCAAAAAAAAAAAAAAAAAAAATGCAGCCATTAGATTATAATTACAGCTTTTGATCTCTCTGAATATTTTAGTGTAGCCCTGTAAATCAGAAAGTTAATCATATCATATTCTATACAAAAGATTATTTTAGAGTATTAACAATAAATGTTAATATTTTTATGATTTTTACAGTAGAAAGACTTTTAAATATAATTTTCAAAAAATTCTGTCCTAAAACGTAATGCATTGGCATATTTTTTTTTTTTTTTGTCCCTGTAAACAAACTAGTTGTACAGGACCTATTAATGTCATTCTAAATGGAGAAAATTCTATACGGATAATATTTATAAAAACAACACTCATAGAACACGATGCTTTTGAATGCTTTTGGGTGTCCCTGTACACAAACCAGAAGAGATATTCACTCCATTTTCAATATGGAACATCCGATAGTGAACTTCAATAAAATATATCAGTTTCGAGAAATTCCATAGATAATTAATGGAGTTGGAGCGCGGGCTTACAGACAGACAGATGGACAGATACACAAACTGAAATCATATTCACACTTAAAAATGTTAGAAAGTGTTAAAAACATTCAATGTAAAGGAAAGTAATATTTTAGCAATTTTTTATTAATAGCTCTTAATATAAATGGATATTATTCTGTCACCCTGTAAATCTAATGCTAATTATGCTATATTCTATGCAAAGCATTTTTTTGTGCAGCTAAATAACATAATTCAATTTCCTAAAGCTTCGTGGAAAGTAATTAAAATTTGATTTATAGAAAAATCTCTCATAGAACGCAATGCTTTAGAATACTTTTGAGTGTCCCTGTATATAAATCGGTGGTGATATTTCCTCCATTTTATACAGGAAACATCCAGTAGGGAATTGGAATAATATATTTCAATTTCATTAAGATATGTCTACAGTAAAGGTATGAAAATATGGTTTATAGAAATAGCTCTCATAGAACACAATGCTTTGAAATACTTTCGGGTGTTCCTGTACACAAACCAGTAGAGGTATAAATTCCATTTTCAATAGGGAACATCCGATAGTGAACTTGAATAACATATATCAGTTTTAAGAAATTCCATAAATATTTACGGGAGTTAGAGATCGGACGGACGGACAGGCAGACGGACGGACGGACGGACAGGCAGATACACAAAACTGAAATCATATTCACACTTAAAAAATGCTAGAAAGTGTTAAAAACGCTTAACGTAAACGAAAGTACAATTCTAGCAATTTTTTATTAATACCTCTTAATATAACTGGATATTTTTGTGCCACCCTGTAAATCTAATGCTAATCATGTACATTCTATGCAAAGAATTCTTTTGTGCGTGTAAATAACTTATTTCAATTTCTTAAAACTTCGTGGATAGTAAAGTTATTAAAGTTTGATTTATAGAAATATCTCTCCTAGAACGCAATGCTTTGGAATACTTTTGAGTGTCTCTGTACATGAACCGATGGTGGTATTTCCTCCATTTGATAGAGGAAACATCCAATAGTGAACTTGAATAACATATTTTAATTTCATTAAGATATGTCTACAGTAAAGGTATGAAAATATGGTTTATAGAAATACCTCTCATAGAACACAATGCTTTGGAATACTTTCGGGTGTCCCTATACACAAACCAGTAGAGGTATAGACTCCATTTTCAATAGGAAACGTCCGATAGTGAACTTGAATAACATATTTCAATTTCATTAAGATATGTCTAGAGTAAAGGTATGAAAATATGATTTATAGAAATACCTCTCATAGAACACAATGCTTTGAAATACTTTCGGGTGTCCCTGTACACAAACCAGTAGAGGTATAAACTCCATTTTCTATAGGGAACGTCCGACAGTGAACTTGAATAACATATTTCAATTTCATTAAGATATATCTACAATAAAGATATGAAAATATGGTTTATAGAAATACCTCTCATAGAACACAATGCTTTGGAATACTTTCGGGTGTCCCTGTACACAAACCAGTAGAGGTATAGACTCCATTTTCAATAGGGACCATCCGATAGTGAACTTGAGTAACATATATCAGTTTCAAGAAATTCCATAAATATTTACGGGAGTTAGAGCGCGGACAGACATACAGACAGACGGACAGACAGACAGACAGACAGACAAACCGAAGTCATAAACACTTTTCAACCTTGTTGGAAAGTGTTAAAAATGTGAGTAAAATCCCTTATAGCTTAGTTTTTAATTTTGAGAGAACTGAAATTCTGCAATCATTCTAGGTCTCATAACTTTTTGAATTTATACGATATTTGTTTAGGGTTTTTCTATAAGTTTCTCAATACTATAATAATTAAAAAAGTAGAATTTTTTTTTTAAAACAGTTGTATCTTCATGCATATATGTGGTAGCCTCATAAAAAATTATACAGATATTGAGAAAAATCCTCATTATCAAATGCTACAGCCAAAACGCATATAAAGCATTTCTTTTTACAGGGTGATCCAAAAATATTTTGACTTTTGCTTAATTTTTTACTGCTCTCCTTTCCCTCTTCAGGACACAACTTTTGCTAAAGCATATGAGGTATAACACATACCTACTAATTTTTAGATCAATCAAACGAGGCGTTTAAACACTTAAAATAAATTCAGTTCATAGGCCTTAGAGAATTCTTCTTCTGTCCCTGTAAAAGAACTGTGACCTACACTCATAAAAAATTACACAGTTTGTGTGACAATGACCTTTATCATACCTATTAACTTTGAGCTCATTCGAACAAATCGTTTAGGCATTATCGTGTTCACTCACACATATACACACGTCACCATAAAAACAGCAAAAAAAAAAAAAAAAAGAACTCGGGAGACCTCAAAATGCATTGATACATCAAAACTCATAGCCGATTTTTTTCATGATTACAATATTTTGTTTACATTAAATAACAAGTACAGAGGTAAAGTAGAAAGAAACAGATGAACTTACTTCTTAGAGATGCTCGGAATCAAACAAAATTGAAAGCTTGCATCAAACAGAGGGTATTTTATTCACATGTTAGTTTCATTTGTTTTTATATATATACTGTGATTGAACATTGTCGTTGAAAGATGTTTTTCTCCACAGGCTGGGTTTTTCCGTAAACATGCTGACGATTACGTTATCGGTGATTGCATCGTAATATAGCATGAACGGAAAATGGTAATTCCGTTATATTTCATAGTAAATTTTATTAATATTTTATCTTAGAAAAATTCTTAGTTTTATCAAACTGTTTTTTTTTTTTTTTTTTTTTTTTCCTTTTAAGGGGAAAACCATTAACCCTTTAAGGTTCACTACTTAATTTATTTCAAAAATTACTAAACTAATTTTCAAAATGGCTTTTAGACACATAGCTGATCATAAATATTTAAAAAATAAAAAATTAGCATTGTTGCTTTTCGAGAAATTTTCGGTTTGAAACGTCTGTAAGTAAACCTTATTAAATTCAAATAATATTTAATTCAATAAATAAATCACTTTATAAGTAAACATTATCGACAACAAAAACTTGTAAAAGTTGCATAGATCCCGACATTTTAATTTATTCCGGAGTATTTTAACCCTTTGCGGTGCAAGGTAATTCGGATCATTTAAATTACACTGCCACCGGAATTTACGAACGTAATTAAAATACAAGAAATTTTAAATTTTCAAGTTAAAAAAAGGGCCTTTTCTGCTATGTTATAAATGTAAATTTTTGCTAAAAAATTTCCGGGATGAGTTTTTGCACTTGAGAATTAAAATTAGGTGTTCCATCAGCGGGAACACTGCGACTGAAAGGGTTAAAGAAAAAGAAAAGAATAGAAAAAAATTATAAAAATGTCAATATTTGTTTCGCCTTTTATTTTCTGCGTGACTTTTTGATAATTTTGACACGAAGAACAAAAAAACTGGTGTGAAACAACCACACGATTTCCATTACCCACTATTACGCGTATTATATGCATTTATTTATTTATTTATTTATAACAATATGATCAGAAGACATAAAATTTATCTGACGAAGTAGAAATCCAAAATTCTTCTGGTATGAGAAACTTAATACACAAGTAAAGACATATAAAACAAAGTTTGCACGGCAAGTTAGAAAATAACAGAAAAAATGGTTGAGTTATCTTTTTAAACACCAATTTCCAAGATCTAAAATTAACCTAAGCAGAATGGCTGATTTTCATCTTAGAAAATTAGCTTTCGCTGTTAACTCTTATTCTTCCCATTGCAAAAATATGACAGAAACTTGGCTGACTAGGAAATTGCTCTAACAATTTTTGATAAAAACTTAAGTTTAAGGATTTTTTTGAACTGACAAATCCATCTGACTTAACCTCATCTCCACGAAAATTAACGTTCATTGTTAATTCTTTTCCTTACATTGAAAATATGGCAGAAACCTGCTTTTCTCAAAAATAAATCTAACAATTTTAATGAAAAACACACAAAAAAAGGCTTTTTTTTTTTTTTTAATGAGAAACCTGTCTGACATATCCTCGTCTCGAGTAATGTTAGCGTTCACTGCTGTGTTAACCCTCACCGGGGCAGAATATTGTTGGAATTTGTTTTTCTTGGAAATTGCTCGAGCGAGTTTGGTAAATATTTAAGGATTAAGGTGGGTGGTGGGTGTGGAGGGTTAAATAACAATTCAAACTGAATTTTCTTCATCTTCAGGAAAGTTAACATTCACAAATAGCCTTTACTCCGCCCGTTTCAAAATTACTGCATTAGCTTTCTAGAAAATGTATATACAGTAAAGCGCCGGTTATCCGAACACGTCGGGACAGACCCTAGTTCGGATAAGCAAAAGTTCGGATAATTGGACAGACAATTTAAGGGATATTGGGACAACAGAAAAACCTTCACACTTTATCCAGGCTTAGGACTGACACCACCAATTTGTGCTGGTGTGTTTAAAAGTGTTTTTTTTTAACTCTAGATTTTATAATTTAATTATTCATAGCTGTTTCCAAACATTCAAAGGCTTCGTCATGTGATGGACATGGGTCATTTTCAAAGCATTCGTTTTCTTTTTCTTCATTTTCTTTTTCACCTTGAATCTCATCCACAATCTCATCATCATTTAAAATCGGTTATCCAGGGTCATGTACGTCACTATTTAACTGTTCGTTAATTTCATTTTCTTCATACCTTAGGATTCTTACCATCTCCTTTATTGTTTTACATTCCTCATTTTCTTTACTAGATTATTCTCCTCCACTATATATATATATATTTTTCATTGTTTAAAATTGTATTACAAGCTTTTTTTAATGTTGAAAGATTTTTCTAGATTCCAAGAATCAGCAGCCATAATGCAACAATCTTTCAAATCAGTTTTCGTATGTTGGGAATCAGGAATTTGGATAATTGGAAATTCGGTTAGGATTTTTTTTTTTTTTTTTTTTTTTTTGGGGGGGGGGGGGGGAGAAATAGGCTGTTCGGATAATTGGAAGTTCGGATAAAGAAAAATAAGCAGAGAAATAAGCTGTTCGGATAATTGAAGGTTCGGTTAATTGGAGTTCGGTTAATCGCTCTCTATTGTAACGGTTTTTATAAAAACTTAGCATTAAGGGTCCTGTCTGCAGGAATACAATCTGATTTATCCCCATCTTCGTGAAAATTCGCGTTTGCTTTTAATCTTTTATTGGCCAGAAATTGGGTTTACTCGGAAATGGATATAAAGATTTTGATGAAAGTTTGGAATTAAACTTTTTTTTTAGATGCAAAATCCATTAGACTTTTTTTTTATCTTCAGGAAAATTCCCTTCGCTGTCAACCATTTGTGACAACATATGGAAGAGACATGGTTTTCTTAAAAACTTTGAATGATTTTGATAAAACAAGCGAATTTTTGATTTTACAATTGGTTTGTAATCGCAAAAGTTGACATTCTCTTTAGAACGTATAGCGTTTACCGGTAACCCGCGCTTTCTTCAGGCAAAATGATAAAGACTTCTTTTTTTTTTTAAGTCCTCTAATGATTTTGATAAATCTATCTATACATATAATAAAATAAGATGTTTGTGTGTGTCATTGTGTATGTATATCCAGAGCTTTTCAGGAAAACAGCTGATCGCAGAGCTACACACATTTGCATGGAGGTTCGTAATGACCTCTCCTGATGCACCTCGAAGCCCGATTTTCGAATTTTTGATTAGTTTTTCTTAATTAATTAAAATGTGAAAATAATAACCTTCTAATTTCTGTTAAATAAGCCATTTAAATTTTATCAATAATTTGTTGCCAATTTTTTTTCGACAGAAAAAAAAAATACATTTACTCAAAATGAGAAAAAAAAAAATTAAAAAAAATTAGAAAATAAATTAGAAACATCAGTCGTATTGTTACAAATAAGATACCAAATGAAAGGGGTAATTTTTGTAAATCCGACGGATTAAACAGCTTATCGATCGGACAATTAGATTTCTTAAAGTTAACTAAAGTATGAATTTTAGGTGGCAACAGCGGAAGATTGTATGGAAACCGTTTTCTGTTTTAAATAGATTATATTTAAACTCTATGAACCATATTTTATTTTATCAGTTTCCTTAATAGATCCTCCGGGGCGATTTTTTAAATTTTGGTGTTGAAGTACACCGAAAGTTTTTCGACAAGAAGTTTAATATAGCAACAGCCATTTTAATCTAAGTAGCGCATAAAAAAAAATAATAATAATAAATTATAAAGTATTACAAACAGAATATATATATATATATATATATATATATATATATATATATATATATATATATATATATAGATAGATAGATAGATAGATAGATAGATAGATAGATATATATTAAACCTAAATAGTACTCACATAAATTAATTATTTTTATAGAAAGTTTATAGAAAAAATGCAGGTTGATAGCAAATTTATTTCAGCAAGCACTATTTTAAATCTAAAAACCATTAAAAACATAAACAGAATAGGAAGGATTCTTATATATAAACAATATGTTCATATGTAACTGGGATTGAAATATAAAAGGGATACTTCAACTTTTCTATACTATCTATTTCGATACTGTTATCTAATAAGCACCTAAATGGAAGTCCATTGGTAAATCAATGTCGCAAGTAATAGGGACAGGCGCCCGAGTTTTAGCGGATGACCAAATCGCTGCCGAAGGCAGCAGGGACCTGAAACGAGCTTTTGAGCAATTTCAGTAATTTGTTTTATTTTACTTTTATAAAGCTATATAGAAAAGAGTTTCCTTTAAATTTAGTGACCAGCAAAGCGGGCAAAGCCTGCAAGTTATAAATATAATTACCTGCAAATAAATCACTATATCTACACTACGTATATAATTTTTATAATGAGACCGAGTGTCATCCAGGTTCTTAAAATTAAATTAAAATAAAATAAAAATCTTCCAGCTTCATGATACTGCGACTGAACGATTTGAATAAATGGATTCCAAACCCAACGCATGGAGGTCACTAAAACATGTTGACGAATCTGTAGAATTTTTGAGAAAAAAAAAAAAAAAAAGCCTTTGCGTAAGAAAAACACATTTTTGAAGGCATTGCATTTTTTATTTATGGATAGATACTAAACGTACTACGAATAAACAGAAATTAGTTATCTATATGACGGTTAAGTTTTAGTATCAAAACTATTTAAACTAGCAAACCCGTGCGAAATTTCCACACTTTTATTTCTTTTCTTATTTACCTTTAAAATTTTAAACTCATAAATATTATACCAACTTCACCAGCAAATTAAAATTTGTATTTAAATTTTAATTTAAATACATTTCATGGTTGATAACCCAGTTTTCACATTTCCGCAGCAGTACAGTTTTAGTATAGGAACCCCATGACGACTTTTAAATTTATCTCGCCATGTCAGCGATAAATTTTTATTTATTTATTTTGGCACAGTTTTTCGTAAAAAAAAAAAAAAAAAAAATCCTCTTTTGATTACACTTTTCATGATTGTGTGTTTTAGTGAATTTATGATAATAAGTCATATTGTGATGTTTAAAGTGACCACTTACAAAGATTCTGAAGATGCAACTCTTAAAAATACATTTTTCCATAAAATAATCTCATCAGACAAACGTCGTCATTTTTTCCTATTACATACTTCCCATACATACTAATTAATATTCCGTAGTATTGTTAGCTCCGCCTTCTTTTTCACACCGGTATCTTTTGAGAGTATTTTTCTTCTTATTTATTCGTAATTGCATTTGGAGAATATTACTCTAAAAATTTATTGGTGTGAGAAAAAGGGCGGGTCTAACAAGACTACGGAATATTAATTAGGATGTTGGCAAGTATGCCTATTAGATCATTCACCTGAGTCCGCGTGCTTAGATATTATCCATTTATTAATATTATTTTTTATCCTCGCGTATTTTATTAATTACATCACTGTCGTATCGTTTTAACAAAACTTAATCGGAACTGGTCCACGTTAGAGAAATATTATATAGATGTTAAAATTGAGAGAAAATTTAATGGACTACAAAATAAATAAATAAATAAAAACAGAAAGTGAATCTCTGTGTGTAATATCTCAAAAAAATAATAATTATAACAATTTGAACACATTGTGGGAGCTTAAATGAATAAAATCACAAATAAACAATTAATTTAAATAAATAAATAAATAAAAAGCCTGCACTCTTGTTTTTTTTTTTTTTTTTTTTTTTTTTTTTTTACTAGGAGGACTTTTATTTTCAATCTGGATAAAAACTTCGTCGCCAGTTTTTGTAGACCAGTTTTGTGAAACACCAAAATAAATTAGAAATATCAGTCCTTTCGTTACAAATTCGGTACCAAATGAAAGGGGCGATTTTTCTGAATCCCAGGGAAGCAAACAGTTTTTCGACACGACAATTAAGATTTTTCAAAAATATCTAAATGATGAAATATAAGTGGCAACACTTCATTTTAATTAATTACATTCATTTTTAAAAGTACGTGGCCCAGTTTTACCGTCAAGAAATAAGATAAAAAGTAAATTAAAAATTTAAAAATTAAAAATTAAAATTTTACGAATTAAAATTAATAGTCATCCGTACTAAACTAAATTCTCTCTTCGACAGAATTTTTATTTATTTATTTATTTATTTATTTTTACAGAAAAAGAAATATAAGTAATAATAATAATAATTAGAAAAACATAAAATATTTTTTTTTACGTGTAATAAATAAGTATAGTGTCTTTCATGTCTGGAAAAATAGTGAATGTGTAATTTATTTATTTATTTATTTATTTATTTATTTTAACAACTTTTTTTTTTTTTTTTTTTTTTTTTTTTTTTAAATAGTTTTAAAGTTAAAACGAGTTTTTATTTAAAGTCTTTTGTATCAATTATCTGATTGAACTAAAAAACACGGCTACATTTTTTCCAGTTTAATGAGTGTACCAATTTTTAACAATCGGTTGAAGGGTGTAGCTTTGCTCAGAGAACTAAAAATCTGTACAGTTACAACAATAAACTTCCAGGTTTATCTATTTATAGATTAGAATTATAAAAATGTACATTTTTGTTTCACTTTCTTGTGTCCTGCGTGATATTTTGATATTCACAGGAAGAACAGAAGAAAACATTTCATTCTTTTATTAAGTAATAAATCATGTCAATTATGTGAATTATATGAATTATTATTATTCACATAATTGACATAATTTACACAATTGAAAAAAAAAATCGTATAATAAATAATAAATTTGTGAGCAATTTTAATTAAATGGAAATATGTAAATATATGTTTCAATAATATCTTGATTTCGGTGATGTAATATTTTTCTTTATGTGGGTTATTTCATATTTTTCTTGCACCATTTCATCTCTCCCTTTGTGTTGTCATTTACGTGATACATTTTTTGAATACTAAAAATCCTGTTTATATTAACATCATAAAATTATGTGAAATAATATTCTAGTTCGTCATTTTTACTTTCCGAACACTATAGTGAGGAAAGTATTGTAATCATGTCAAAAATCCGAATTTGATATTTTGTTGTTTCTACACGTTTCGAGGTCCCCTGAGTCCGTTTTCACTATTTTTACGATGATGTATGTATGTGTGTGTGTGTGTGTGTATGTGTGTATGTATGTGTGTATGTGTGTGTGTATGTCTGTGAGTGAACACGCTAGCGTCTAAACGCTTTGTTCGAATAAGCTGAAAGTTGGTACGCATATTGTAAGTCACCATAGTACGAACACTATAGATTTTGGTGAATCTAGTACTTATAGTTTTTTTTTTATAGGGACACAAAGAAAAATTCTTTATCATTATGGCCTATGGGACCAAAATCTTCAAAGTGCGATAGCATCTAAACGCCTTATTGAATTGAGCAAAAAATTTATACGCATATTATAGGTCACAGATACTCAATCTGTATAGATTTTGGAGAATCTAGCACTTATAGTTTTTTAACAGGGACACAAAGAAAAATTCTTTATCATTATGGCCTATGGGGCCAAATTTTTAAAAGTACGATAGCATCTAAAGGCCTTATTCAATTGAGCTGAAAATTTATATGAATATTATAAATCACTGTTGCACTAACTATAAGCATTTTGGTGAATCTAGCATTTATAGGTTTTTACAGGGAAACAACGAAAAATTCTTTATCGTTATGATCTATGGGCTCAAAGTTCAGTAGCTTTAAACAAAACATCGTGTAATATATGGAGAAAAATACTCAAACACTCTATTATGGTTTTCTCTCTTTTTTTTTTTTTTTTGTTTAACAACTCCTCTTTCTTTACTTTATCTACAAAACTGTTAATGACTCAATGTTCGGAAAGTCGAATGGAGTCACTCCAAATTTTTTAATTTAGCATAACGTTGTGTACTTTTCTTGGCAATGTCTTTCAGGCTTGGTGACTTTCAAAAGTGTACATGTATTGTTTATGTGTCAACCGGACTCGGAATACACAATAATACTTATCAACTTCGTTTGTTTACTGAATTATTCACTGATAAAATTTCTTTAGACGCCTGATAACTATTAAATGATCGTAAAGTCCAATGGAGTCATACATCATTTATATATATATCGATTTTTTAACGTAATATATATATATATATATATTAGGTGTTTACTTTTTTTTTTTTTTTTTTTTTTTTTTTTAAGAAAGCAGGGATGGAATATTGGCGCAGGACTCATACCACTATTAATGAAATGCATTTTTCTACTTCTTGAATCATCGATTTTATTTGTAGAGAAAGATAAATTAATCGTACTCACAGTTAACAGTTATTATTATATTTTCGCTACCATTTTCTTTATCAATATCTTCGCATTTACTATTTTTAATATTATTATTATTATTATAAGTGTGTATATTTATGCTATGGATACCACGAAGTTTCTTGTATATCATATGGTATATAACTGCTTCGACCTGCCAGCCAATACGCTCTGAAATTGGATGATCGTAATTTTTTACAATATTCATCTTACATATCAAATTTGTTGCACTTATTTATATAGAAGCTGAAAATCTTTTTTTCAAACAGAATAACAGCGCCATCTATCCCTTGATATACATCCTTATCAAATCAGCATGGGTTTGCATAATGGCTATCTCACGTATCAAATTTTGTGCACTTATACACAAAAGTTTAGGTTAGCCTTCCTGTAAATGGGAAAATTGTTGCATAGCTGCAGCACCTGCTGACGATATATTCCAAAATTTAATCAACACCAATTTATAACATGGTCCAACCAAACGCAGTTTTTTGTAGAATTCTGTCCATTCATTCATTTATCAGACAAGCGTCCACAAAAGTATGCTAATCCACATACAGACACACACAGACAGACATTTTCTAAAATTAGTCAATTTTGAAGTCGAGTTTGGTAGGCAAGCTCTACCCCCCCCCCCCTACCCCCGCCCAAGTGCGTTACTACTTATGCATATATTCTCGTGAAATTATACATGAAAACGAAATTTCAGCTCAATCAGACGATAAAAAGTGTGCTAAAACTGAAGACCCCCACCTCCACTCTTAAGTCCATTACTACTTGATTGTATTATCGTTGGAGTACATGTATAAAAATTTTTAGCTCAGTCGGATGATGGATGAAAATTTATTTTTATTATTTTTTTTTTAATTTGAGCCACACATATAAATAAACAACTTACTAACTTTAATAAAAGCGTATAAAAATCTGATTTTCGCATTTAGGAATCTCAGGACATGCAAATTTAAAAAGAACTCGATTTCGGGGGGGAGGGGGGAAATAATAAATAATATATATATATATAGAGAGAGAGAGAGAAATTCTAACTTCTAAATTTTTATTAAATTATTTATTTTAATTTATAATTGTTGCCAAAAAAATTAAACTTTAAATTTTACATCTACTTTTTATGATAGCATGCGATCATGTTTTATATAAAACTAGCAGGCTTTGAACCGCTTCACTGGCCACTAAATTTAAAGAAAACTCGTTTCTATATAGCTTTATAAAAATAAAATAAAATAAATTACTGAAATTGTTCAAAAGCTCGCTCCAGGTCCCTGCTGCATTCAGCAGCGATTTGGTCATCAACTGCAACTCGGGCGCTTGTCCCTATTACTTGCGACAATAGTTTACCAATGAGCTTCCATTTAGGTGCTTATTATATAACAGTTTCGAAATAGATAGTATCGAAAAAATTGGAGTTTCCCTTTTATATTTGAAACCCAGTTACATGTGAACAACACTATACGTGTTGTTCACATGTAACTCGGACTGGACTCAAACGTAACTGGGTTTAGACAACATAATATTTGCTTTTACGTTATTTCATATGTTTTTTTTTTTTTTGTTTATCCAATCAACCATTAAATGACAGCAATTTCACGCCAAATATTACAATATGCTGTGACCGGCTACGTCTGTCGCATGAGGCAATTAATTTTTTATGTTTATATATAATTCATGGGTTGTAAACCTGATAGTACAGCCTTAATATAGTTCTCTTTGGCGGCTTTTGAATTTTTGTCACCATTTTAGACTTAATCCATTGTAACAATAAGACTTAATCCCTTGTAACAATATGCTATGAGCGCTATTTCTGCCGTATTTTAGACAACTAACCTTTTTATGGTTATATATATTTCCCATTAAACATATTTTTATTTATTTATTTAAATATTAATTTGAATTTTTCAAATATTTCTGTTCGACAGCGTGAGAGTGCAGTAACACACAGAGGTTCATTTGTTTGTATGATAAATTAGCATAGTGATTATTATATAAAAAAATAAATAAATAGGTAAACATTATCGTATTACACAACTTTATTACGTTGCTCCATTGGCGGCTTTTGAATTTTTGTCGCCATATTAGCGATGGATTTTTTTTTTTTTTTTTTTTTTTTTTTTTTTTGTATGAAAAGGGGAAGACTATTTTGCTAATATCTTTATCAGACTCTTTTTTGTTTATACATAAGAATCCTTTATATTCTGCTTATATTTTTAATGCTTTTTAGGTTTAAAATAGTGCTTGTTGAAAAAAATTTCCTATCTTTAAAACTGCATTTATTCTGTAAATTTTGTGTAAAAAGAAATCATTTATGTTTTTATATATTTGATGCGCTACTTAGATTAAAATGGCTGTTGCTATATTAAACTTCTTGTCGAAAAACATTCGGTGTACTTCAACACCAAAATTTAAAAAATCGCCCAGCAGGATCTGTTAATGAAGCTGATAAAATAAAAATATGGTTCATAGAGTTTAAATAATCTATTTAAAAAAATTTTTAAAACCCAAATTATTAATCTATCGTATCACATACATAGATATAGTAATAATATATAGATTGATCATTGGGGACAAAAAAGTGATTCCTTTTCACTCGGGAAAAGACGGCGATTTTACCAAAATATGGCAGTCTTTCCTCGAGTGAATACACACGGGAATATGCACGAATGTTTTAGCAAATAAAATTCATGAATAATTTATTTACTAAAGGTGAATGAAAAGCCCCAGATATAGTTTCAAATTCATTCTTCTTCTTTTTTTTTTTTCCTTCAATACCACTTAATGGCTGATTCCAAAGCTTTTTTTTCGGCATAAAAAATCTTTGCACGATAATATGGGGATGATAGATCTATATATATTATTATAGCTATGATCACATAAATCTTTTCGAAAATAGAATAAAACTTAATTTGAAAAAAATAATAATAACTTTTGTTTATTAACCAAAATAATTGATAAAATTTGAAATGCAAGTTGGTCTTGTGGGGTACAGGCTGTATATTATATTTTTGTGTTCATGAGAGAAAATTTAAAAGAATTTGAAAACTGCAAAAAATCATGTGACTTAATGTGAAGCAGATTTTTCATATTTTTTCTCCTAACGGTTTCCATACAATCTTCTGCTGTTGCCACCTAAAATTCATACTTTAGTTAATTTAAAAAAATCTAATTGTCCGATTGATAAGCTGTTTAATGCATCGGATTAAAAAAAATTTTCCCTTTCATTTGCTATCTTATTTGTAACGATGCGACTGATATTTCTAATTTATTTTCTAATCTTTCTGATTTATTTTCCTCATTTTAAATAAGTGTACGGTTTTTTTTTTTTTTTTTTTTTTTTTTTTTTTATAATTATTATTTTGTCGAAAAAAAAATGGCAACAATTAAATTATGGATAAAATTTTAAAATTTAAATGTCGTATTTATCAGAAATTAGAAGGTTTTTATTTTCACATTTTAATTAATTAAGAAAAAACTAATCATCCGATTGATAAGCTGTTTAATGCATCGGATTTACAAAAATTTTTCCTTTCATTTGGTGTCTTATTTGTAACGATGCGAGTGAAATTTCTAATTTATTTTCTAATCTTTCCGATTTATTTTCCTCATTTTAAATAAATGTACGTTTTTTTTTTAATTATTATTATTATTTTGTCGAAAAAAAAAATGGCAACAATTAAATTATGGATAAAATGTTAAAATTTAAATGGCTTTTTTTTATCAGAAATTAGAAGGTTATGATTTTCACATTTTAATTAATTAAGAAAAAACTAATCAAAAATTCGAAAATCTGACTTCGATGTGCACAATGACCCTTCGGGATGAACCTTTGTGTTAAATCTCGTGACTGTCCGAGCTACCGTTTTCGAGATCAGTGAAATATACATACAAATATTGCTCACTTAATAGTATAAGATACTTGCAGGCTTTGCCAGCTTCGCTGGTCATTATATCGAAATGAATTCTCAATATTTTATATCATTAATAATAAAAAAAATCTCAAAAAAAAAAAAAGAAAGATAGAAATCAGTCAAAATGTAAGTTAAAGTTCCCGCTACCTTCGGCAGCAGTTTTCCGCCTCCCCACACTTTTTGAATCTCGAGCCCCAATGCCTTCGGCAGTACCTTACTTAATTTTTACTCCCCCTCCCTCACGGGTAATGTTGAAAGTTTCGCAAACTTTCCTCCCATCAAAGTGCATATTGCGTACAAAACCAACACCCACTCATCAAAATTCATCATTCTAAGGTAATCTGGAGTATATTTAAGCTCGTTTTTGCCCCCGCCAGCACCAGAAGAGAAGGGGATAATTTCGCAAAATACCTTTATAGTGCATCTTGCATACGCATACCTAACCAGACATAAAAAAAATCGAGATCCTGAGATTATTTGAAAAAGAATTATGTTTTAAAACGTGCCCCCCCCCCTGCACATGAAGGAGGGACGGCGGAGGGAATTTTGTAAAATCTCTTTATACTGTGAGTTAGATATACATATAACCGACCCACACATCAAAAATCTCCTTCCTAAGATAATTTAGTGCAGAGTTATACATGGGTACATTTTTTTGTCCCCACCTCCTCTCGCAAGACCGGTAGGGTGGAAATTCACAAATCCCCTTTGTAGTGTGCGTGTTGAGTACGCGTAACCAACCGACATATCAATAAATCGCTTTCCTGAGGTACTTTGGAACAGAGTTACTCTTAAAAACGTGTTTTTGCCACCACTCCGACCTTAAAGGAGGGAGGCAGAGGGAAATTTCGTAAAATTACTTGATAGTGCGTGTTGAGAATGCATAATCAACCCACACATCAAAATTAATCTTACTGCGATAATTTTAAGCAAGGTTATGCTTGGAAACGTCTTTATTGCTCTCCCTTCCTTAAGGAGGGAAAATGGGGAAATTCTCAAAATCCCATTTCAATGGATGTTGGATACAAGTAAAAAAGCCACACACTAAAAATTGTGACCTCAGCTCCTATGGATTTCTTCGGACAAATTTTACCCGCTTGGCTGGTCATTATATTTAAAGAAAATTCTTTTCTATATCGCTTTATAGATAAAAAATAAAAATAAAATTCATTGAAATTGCTCAAAAGCTCGCTTCGGGTGTGTGTCGCTATTGCTATACCAGCGGGCTTTCACTTTTGTGCTTATCAGATAACAATTTCGAAACAGACAGTATCGAAAAAAATGAAGTAGCCCTTCTATATTTGAATATTAGTTACATATGAACAACACTATGCGTACTGTACATAATATTTACTTTTACGTTATTTCCTATATTTATTCGATTTTTCCGGTCGACCATAAACTGACAGCAATTTCACGTGAAATATAATATTACAATATGCTGTGAAACAACTCACTTTTTGTGGCTATATGTATTTCATAGTTAGTTAACAGTGGTTCGTATATAGAAAAATAAATAAATATTTATTTATCCTTATCGTGGTACAGGCTTATTATAGCTCCCCTTGGTGACTTTTAAATTTTTGTCACCATTTTAAACAAAAATACATAATTTATGAGGTTATTGTTTCTGTTTCTTTCTTTCTAGCCTTCCCCCCCCCCCTCAATATTTTATAATTTATTTGTTTATGGGCTACTTGGCTTAAAGTAGATTCCTTGGCGAAAAATGTCGTATCTACTTTAGCATCAAAATTTAAAAAAATTACATTATGAATAAGTAAATCTGAATATAATGCTGAATTAGCTTTCATGCCAAACGTATTATACGCGCCAATAAATAAATAAAAACGCAATTAAAAAGAAATCTAAAATTGTGGTATGTTAAAAAAGATTACGGAACAAAATTTGAAGAAATATGTTGGATTTTTATTATTTATCCGCGATTGTAATGAAATGCTCGCCCTCTGGTGGGCTAAGGTGAATATATCATACCACTGATAGCTTTCACGCTCAAACAACGAGAGAACAACAAGAAATAACAATAAATTAATACACGTGGCTATTATATTTACTAACAATTGCAGTTGAGAAAGCTCCATCTATCGATCATTACAAACGCGGATATTTAATTTTGATAATGACGTCATTTTGTCATAGCCTAAGCAAATTTATTATTTAATATTTCTTTTACCATTCTCGTGAAAATATATTACATTATATGTCGAAAAATAAATCAACTCGTAAATTTTTTTGGCAACAATTAAAAATTAAAATAATTATTTTTAAACTTTATTATAGAATAAATATCGATATTATTATATAGAAGATAAAATATAGAGAATGTTTCCCTTCCTTCCCCTCCCCTTGGGGACTGAATTTCTAAAATTCCAAAAATTGGTTTTTAGGTATTCGTGTTAGCTATATTTTAAAGCAAAAATTTTACGGATATCTGTTTTTTTCTTTGAAATATAAAGGTTTTTGTGAAATCACGTTTTGCCCCCTGTACCCCCTTAGGGACCGAATTTCTAAAATTTCAGAAATTGGTTTTTAGGTATTTATGTTAGCTATATTATGAAACAAAAATCTCACGTATATCTGTTTTTTTCTTTGAGATATGAATGTTTTTTAAGAAATCACTTTCTGCGCATGCGAAATCACATTTTGCCACGCACCCCCTCTTGTGGACCGAATTTCCAAAATTCCAGAAATTGATTTTTAGGCATTTGTGTTAGCTATGTTTTAATGCAAAAATTTTACAGATATCTGTTTTTTTCTCTGAGATATGACGGTTTTTGTGAAATTGCGTCTTTCCCTCCCACCCCTCTTGGGGGTCGAATTTCGCAAAATCGCTTCTTAGGGGGTGCTTACACTACATGTTCTAAAATCTGACCCAGTTTCGTGTCAGTGGCCCCAGTAGATTTTGCTGTGCGTTGATGAGTCAGTGAGTGAGTAAGTGAGTGGAAGTACTCTTTTATATATATAGATTTAAATCGTTAAATTCATTTTTTTTTTTTTTTTACTTATTTTTATTTCATATTGCTCGCGCACTTTTTATTTCCAGATTCAAAATTATTTAAAAAAAAAAAAAAAAAAAAAAAAAAAAAAAAAACTTTTTCGATATCGTTTTGTAACAATACTGTATAAATTTTCTTTTCTTTTTCTTAAAAAAAAAAAAAAAAATGATTTTGATGAAATTCTGGCAAAAGCAGAATTTAGTTTAGGACGGAGGACTATTAGTTTTTTTTTCTTCCCAATTATAACATCGCTTTCAAATTATTCAATTATATTTTCGATAAATTTTAGATTTCGATAAATGTCCAACTATCGAAAAATGATTTTGACAAATGTCCAACTATCGAAAACGACAACGCAAATATCCCAGATTGAGACTAATAGGCCCTCAGTCCTAAAAAAATGAAACAAAAGCAATATTTTTTCTATCAGATAAGAGAAAGTAATAAAAAATGGACCTATTTAAATGGGTATCGTTTAGGAAATTTAAAGAAAAAAAGAAAAGAAAAAATAAAGAAAGAAAAAAAAACTAGGTATTATTATTATTATTGAATTTCACTGTATATATAATATTTTACTATTTACACAATGTCAGATTTTGTATTACGAAGTGTATTATAGTACACCTAACGCTAAAATAAACTCTTAAATTGAAAATTTTTGAAAAATTCAACGGATGAATTAATCAAGTATTTGTTCAATCAAGTCTGCATACGGTACGAGAAAAATAAATAAGAATAAAAATTATAAGAAGAAGAAGAAGAAGAAATGAGTGAAGCTAAATTCTGTCAATTTGCTAATGTTCAACGAAGCTTGAAAAATAAAGATATCTCATTGTAATGATCATAATGCTTAATTTAAAGCCGTTATTATATAACAAGGCAAGGTTGGACTATTGTTTTTAAGGTCAAATATTTGAAATTCGAATACGTATAGAGCAAGTAGCCTTAGAAACAATGTCTCCTTATAAGCTGCTTATATCATTTAGTTAAGGTAACAAAGGATGTAATAATAAAAATATTTGAAAAGGTTAGACAAATTATTTTCAAACATCTGATCGTTATATCAGAATACAATGCAACGGGAATATGGTTGGGCAATAGAATGAAGAAAAAGAAAGAAAAAACCTAATGGGTTTTTAAAATGTTTTTGCATAAAGATTTATCACAAGAATTTTCGTATAGAGCTTTATAATTGTTCTTTAGTTAAAATTTTGATTATTATAAGCAACTAAATTTTGCAAATTTCGTTCTAGTGATGAGAGAAAATAAAATCATGTGAGAAATTTCCAATTTTTACTTTTCGAACATACATATGTAAGGAAAATATTGTAATTGACGACCTAGAAGTGAAGTCTAATGAAAGAATCTGTTAGCGTATCTCTATAAGGGATTATAATAGAAGATTATTGTAGAAGCTCTATTTTATTGATACGCTCAGACTTCTCCAGGACTGATATGCCCTATTATCAAGAGTAGGTGATTTAGAATTGAAGTTTAATGAAAAAATCTTGTATAATTCCCTATTTGACTGAAAATTCTACATGAAGTTATTGTATAACCTCTAAATATTTTATATATCAATCGATTTCAGCCTTTATCGATCCACTGCAGAATGAAAGCCTTTCCTTGGTGATTCCAATCTGCCCTGTTTTCTGTAATTTTTTTTTCATTCTGCTTTTTCAAACTTCACGCACACACACATATATACTCAATATCCTCTTTGTTAAGAGTTGAGGATCTGGAACTATATCCAAAGAAAAAATCTGTAAATGATTCCCTTCTACGGACTCTACAGCAGATTATTGTACAACTTCTAAATAATGTTTTATTGATAGTCTTTGAAATCACTAAAATAAATAACCTCAGCATCAGGAATTTATGATCTGAAAATGTTGTGAAAAAATAGCAGGTCGCTGCAGGCATGCGGCGGGAAAGTAAATCGCAGCGCATCGCCAGAGTTGGAGAAAAGTCTGGTACCAGCACGCCTAATGACGTAATACTTGGGATTTACAGTGCAGTCACATATCCTAAAACTAGCAGTGAGGACGCGTCCAAAATGTTGGAAGGATGCCAGCTGGACAGACAGTAAGAAATTTGGAAAACATCCAGTAATTCCGCGTTCTATTATTGCACATTTTCTCTGAGTTATAGATGACTGTCAGCCCTATTTTAGCATTGGACTCGTTGAGTTAGCACTTGCGCAGATGCTGCCATGGTTTCATGAAATGTAGTCGAAGAATAGGATGTTTCGACGCCAACAGTCGGCGGTGCTTCAGATTGGGTCGGAATGATTTTACGCTGGCGTAGAGCCACAACGTAGAAACGGTTTGCGTAGTATAAGTGAATACGAGTAGCTATTGGGAATTTGGCAAGTGAAACGATTGGAGTGAATTTCAATGTGAATATATATCGGAGTGTTTTGTTAGCAAGTGTGTTGTGTTGGACGGAGCAGTAAGTTTCGGGTTAAATTATGAGTAGTTGATGAAATAAAGCGTCGTATTATTAGGAGTTGATGTTAAGCTTAACTGCCGAACGAGTTAGAAACATACAGTCATACAGTTATTTATATTGAAAAAAAAAAAAAAAAAAACTAACATAAATATGTATATGTCTATGCAATTCCCGAAGGACAAGGAAAGTTTGTTAGGTTTTGAGTAAATTATATGCCATCTCTGGCGGGTCCACTCTTTGCCTGTACAACGATGCAGTTGACATAACAGTACTGCAATCATGCGCATATTCTAGTCATCATAATTGTATATTGAAATTATTTCACATATTGGTAAACTGCAAATTTCAACAATAATAATGATTACAGACTTTTTTTTTTTTTTTCAAAAATTTTAAGAAACGATTTTAATGCAAAGGTTGCTGAAGGCTTATGTAGCTAAAAGATTTCTCAGTGCAATGATTCTTTTGTGGTTATTTATAGGTTTCAATAAGGCTTCCTTTTCACACATTCACACACATTTTCCATGCTTACAATTTTTGCCCTTAACATATTTTACCTAAACATTTTCGGGACGCGGTAACCTAGTCGGTAGAGCACCGACCTCGTAATTGGAAGATTGCGGGTTCGGTACTCGAGCAGGCCAAAGACCGTCGTGTACACTAATGGTGGCTGGTGCACGTAAAATCTGTCGTAGCCGCAATGTCCTCCATGATCCCATGAAAAATTATACCTCTGGGGGTCACCGAAGCGGAAGAGCTATCCCTTCCGTGGAGGATCAAAATTGCGATGGCATGTCTCCGGACCACCTCTAGGGGTGTGTCCCAGACCGTCGCCAATTGCCCATCTGCGCAGCACTAGTGCGACGTAAAACCCAAGCATCCATCCATCCTAAACATTTTCGGTAGATATTGATCAATTATATTTTGCATGATTAATTAGCCTTAGCATGAAACTGTAAAAAAATATTCACTCCAGACTTTTGCACAGATTATTATCTTTGGTTTTTCTCTAATTATAACTACACCATATACATACCCATTTCTAAATTGTATGTTTATTACATGTGCTAAAAACTTACAATTATTTAAAAAAAAAAAGTAAACTTCACTTTTTCATACTTATAAAAACTAATTTGCATTTATGAAATAAGATACAGAGAATTTTTACATTGCACTACACAGATTTACCATACACATTGTTTTTTTTCCTCATGCATTATTTTATGTCACTTTATTAAATTAACATTAACATATTTTATCAAATATTCAATTTATCTCATCTATGTAATCACCATGAATTATTTGAGTAAAAATTTTGTGTTAATTCTTATCATACTACAGCCATACCTAATCATTATTCACACAATTGTTTACTAATGCTTATATGTTGTTATTATATATTATGTGTTTTTATATCATGCTTTTCCAATGTATGCATAAATGTTATATAAAAAAAGATATATATATATGGGAAATTGTATTTCTCGGCTATCATCTCCGCTGTGTGATGTCACTGTGTACGCAGCTATCACGTGTTACTGCGTCACTGTTTGTATCATCCTTTCACTGTATGCGCGCGCACCTGAGGCGCACATGTTACTTGTTTAGTTGACGTCGAGCTGTTGTGTGAGATAAGACGGTATCTCCGCTCGTAAAATGTGTCTATGTTTAGTGTTATGTATTGTCCCTTTTTATTTCTTAATAAATGTTATTAGTGTCATCATGGTCTGTAGCCTTCCCTATATTTATGGGGGCTCGACCTATCCGGAAATTTATACCCCTAGCACAGAAAGACGCTACTTCTGTTTTCTAAAACAGTAGCGTGAAAATGTTATTTTTCAAAATGTTATTCTTCAAAATGTCATTCGTTCTAAAGTGACTGTGAACATTTTATTCATTTATTACGGACGATATCATCATTTTATTTATTATTTTACGATTCAAGAACATTCTGACGTTCTCGAGAAGACTGTACTATATGTTCTGAAGACTGGACGTTGTTCTATAACAGACGTAATTTGCCGTTTTTAAAAATGAAATACCAGCGTTGAAAGAAATATTGTTCTATATGCCAACTTCATGCCGATGATTTGGAATATATCAGTATTAGTGCTACTTTCTTCATGCTCGACGTACTCTTGTTCTTAAAGTGATTCATTTCGACGTCTGGGTTTGTTTTTCACATAATAAGAGCATTCTACATGAAATTCATGGATTGCAATATTTGATCATGCTTTATGAAATAGTGTAATCATCGCTGCATGGGACTGCCCTTAATGTCACGTAGGCGCATGAATTTTTTTTCTCTTTGCATGATAGTATATTTAAAATTTTTTTTTTTTTTTCATTTGTAGTTTAATTTTAATTGAAACTCATTTATTGCCGTTTTAAAATTATTTGTTTGTTCATTTTTGTATAAATAAAGGGTTTTCTTCCCCCCATATTTAATTACTTTCCCTCAATAAAGAGGTATTCTGTTCCCCAATATTTATTTATTGTTCCTAAAAATACATATGTTCTGGTTTTAAACCATTTTTTTTTTTTTTCAATATTCACCGGAAAAGAAAAAAAGAACAATTTTTTTTTTATTTACTTCGGTTTTCTTATTTTATTTTTCTTGCATTCTAAAAATGGCCCTTAAATTAGGCGACCTCCCGCTAGTCGCAAATTATCTCAAATATTCTAAAACAAATACTATAAAATTACTTAACACGCTGTTAGGATACCCAACTTTTGATCATCAATCGTGTAAACGTATGCGAAATTTTAGCGGTTTTACAGCCGATTTCGACATTAACAAACATCAAGAAAACATTTTAAAAACATTTACTTTGTCCCATTTTATATCAATCGCTAATTCACTACACTTAGAACCAGTCGGCAGTAAGGAAAATTTGTGTAAAGAAATTTTTAATGCACTTACTAATTTATCTGAGTTTTAGAAAATATTAGATACTAGTTTTTTGTCAGACGAAGACGATCTCAGTGTAAATACACATTCTGTTGAAACCCCTTCTTCGATTGTTCCAACTACTGTTTGTTGTGTTTTTGAATCTCAAACCCAAACTTTTCCTTCGGAAGTTCGAAATCGTTCTCCGAATGAAGCTACAGACGCAATGTCGGATTTGAGTAGTCATTTCTGGTTTCTTCTCCGAGATCTAGCTAGCACGTGCAGAACTTTTTCTGGAAATGATTCCTATTCTATACGTAATTTCTTTAATGACATTGAAGAACAATTCTGTTTATTTCCCAGTCTTACTGATCAACAAAAACTCATTTTTGCTAAACGATTAATTAATGGTTCTGCTAAAACATTTTTATTTTCGCAACGAAATCTTAATACTTATGAGTCATTTAAAGCCGCGTTAATTTCTGAATTTTAAGATACCATACCATCCATTGAGATACATAAACAACTAGAAAACAGGAAAATGCGTCCTAATGAAACTGCCATGAAATATTTTTTAGCGATGCGCGAAATTGCTAACCGCGGTAATGCCGTTATTGACGATTCTTCGGTTATTCAGTACACCATTCAAGGTATACAGAGCAACCCCTCTAAAGAAATTCTTCTTTGTGGAGCAAAATCTTTTTCAGAATTTAAAGAAAAATTGCGTATTTATGAAACTGCTCTTGATACAATAAACTTAAATCAAGGAAATTCAGTTAATTATAAACAAACATATGACACTCGAAAACGCAGTACTGGTCACACACAACCAGCTTTCACTCGCGAATCCAAATTTAATATTGGTTCGGCATCTCAAAATAAATTACGTTGTTTCAATTGTAACGATATCGGTCACTTATCTAAATTTTGTCCTAACCGTTCTCGTGGCCCTAGGTGCCTTGCATGTGGTCTTTTTGGACACAAGTCTACCGATTGCCGCCGAACCGCTGCAAATAAAGGACCTCCTTCCAGAGATAGAGTTAACACTGTACATGAATCGCATGCTTCTCATATGTGTAAACAAGTTACAATTAGTGGTAATGAATTAACTGGTTTGGTTGATACTGGTAGTCAGTTAACCCTTTTGAAACATTCCGCATGTTTAAAAATAGGTTCCCCACCGTTGTCAAAAATTAATAAATCCTTAACTGGTTTTGGCTTTGCGCGTATACATGCTATCGGTACTTTTAATTCTTTTATTACTATAGACGATCAAGAGTTTTCAGCAACTATTTCAGTTGTACCCGACGTGTCCACATTTTATGACCTTATAATTGGATGTGACGTCATCCAACAAGCCAACATTAGCATTTCACCCACCGGTGTTACTTTTTCTAGTTTTTCACAACAAAATGAGTGTACCGCAGATCCAAATTTTATCATGACGATCACTGACGATAATCCCAAATTTGATATTGGTCCTAATGTTTCACGACATATTCGTAACGACATTAACAAACTGTTGTCGGCCTATAAACCTAATAAAATCAAAACTGCGAACATTGAACTTTACATCACTTTAACTGTCGATACACCTATTTTTCACACACCCTGAAGTCTACCCTTTATCGAACGAGACATTGTAGACGCCCAAGTCTCTGAATGGCTTAAAAATGGTATTATCGAACCAGTGTCCTCCCCATATGCCAGCCAAGTGGTAGTCGTTCAAAAAAAAAGATGGTAAACACAGAGTTTGCATCGATTACAGGAAGCTCAATCGTAAGTTAGTTAAAGATCACTACCCCTCCCCCTAATTGATGATATTTTAGATCGACTTCAACATGCCAAAATTTTTAGTACGATAGACCTACGTAATGGATTTTTTCATGTACCCGTAAACAAACAGAGCCGCCCTTTCACTAGTTTTGTAACCCATAACGGTCAATTCCAATTCCGCTACATGCCTTTCGGACTTAGCTCCTGCCCTTCAGTGTTCATGAGATATATAAACACTGTTTTTAGAGACTTGATTGCTGCCGGCATAGTACTCCCTTATATGGATGACCTTGTAATTCCTGCGAGTAACGAACTTGAGGCCGTGGAACGTCTAAAAACTGTTCTCCAAACAGCTAGCGAATACGGACTCGACATAAATTTTAACAAATGCCAATTTTTACATGCCAAAATAGATTTCCTCGGTCACATAATAGAAAATGGTAAACTTTTGCCATCCCCTTCCATAACTAAAGCTGTTTTAAATTACCCAAACCTTAAAAATGTTAATGACGTACGTAGATTTCTTGGTCTTACTGGATATTTTAGGAAATTTATCCCTTACTTTTCTACCATTGCAAAACCCTTAAGTGATCTTCTGCGTAAGGGCACCCCTTTTCAATTTCAAAATGAACAAAAAGCCGCATTTCAAAAATTAAAATATTTACTTTTCTAAGAACCAGTTCTCAATATTTTTAATCAAAATTCCCCTATTGAGTTACATGCAGACGCGTCTATAGATGGCTTGGGGGCAGTCCTGTAGCAGAAAAACATCAATGATAATAAATATCACCCTGTCTTTTATTTTTCGAAGAGAACATCTGATAACGAAAGAAAATATACCAGCTTTGAACTTGAAGTTCTGGCTGTGGTAGAAGCCCTCAAAAAGTTTAGAATCTACCTCCTGGGAACCAACTTCAAAATAATCACAGACTGTGACGCATTCGTCAAGGCACTTCGAATTCCACTACAGTATTGAGCATCGAACAGGTTCCCCCATGGCGCATGTGGACGTTCTAAGTCGAGCTCCACAATGTTTCATCATCCAAGATAGCCTTCATGTAAAGCTTTTGAAAGCTCAGCAATCTGATGAAGACGTTCAGGCATTAAAAACGCTTCTGCAGTCAACACCTCATGATAATTACACTATAAAAAACAACCTGCTCTATAAAACAGTGAACTGTGTCGATTTACTCGTCGTCCCTAAAGACTTGCAGAATAGCATAATTAAAGAAGCACACGAGCGTGGACATTTTGCAGCACTCCGTACCCAAGAGTTAATAAACAAAGATTTTTATATCCCTCACCTCAAAGACAAAATCGAAAGTTGCATCAAAAATTGTATAAAGAGCATACTATTTAATAGAAAACGAGGTAAACAAGATGATTTCCTCCACCCAATTGATAAAGGCGATGCACCCCTGCACACATACCATTTTGATCACCTCGGTCCCCTAGCTTCTACATAAAAAATTATAAACACATTATGGTTGTTGTTGATGCGTTTTCCAAGTTTACCTTGCTGTACCCCACAAAATCTACAGACGCCGCAGAAGTTATCAGCCGACTAGAAAGCCAACGATCAATCTTCGGAAACCCCGCCAGAATTATCACAGATCGAGGTCCAGCATTCACTTCTACTGCATTTAAAAACTATTGCCACGACCAAAATATAACTCACATACCAGTTACAGCAGGTCTACCAAGATCGAATGGTCAGGTTGAAAATAAAAATTCCACTATCATCGCAGTATTGTCAAAATTATCATCCGACAACCCCGAAAAGTGGTTTTCCCATGTGCCTGCTCTCCAACAAATCCTCAACTCCACATTTCAAAGGAGTATAAAGACGACACCATTTGAATTATTATTTGGCACCAAGATGAAAAATAGATCCTGGAGCTTCTCAACGACGAATCTACTAACACATTCCAGAGGCAACGTGAAGAGAGACGTATTGACGCAAAAAAGAAAACAGATTCGAATAGTGCAAGAAGAAAATCGCAGACAGTATAACCTTCGAAGACGACCAGCTGCTAAATTCCAACTCAACGATTTAGTCGCAGTTAAACGCACCCAGTTCGGGCCAGGCCTAAAACAAAAACAAACAGAAATTTTTAGGTCCATATACGATAACCAAACTTAAACCAAACGACACATATGACGTCGTCAAGTGCGACTTTGTAGAAGACCCATTCAAGACCAGCACATGCGCTGAATACCTGAAACCTTGGACCGACACTTTTCAAACACTTAATTAACATATTTCTTCAGGACTTTCTTTCTTTTTTTTTTTTTTTTAAGAACTCTTACTTGGACATTTTTGTGTGCAAAATTATTTTTTTTTTTTATTTATTTATTTTTTTTTTTAATCATACGTTGAACTTTAACTTGCCAAAATAAGAGAAACTCTCATTTTTATGAACTATTTTTTTTTTTTTTTTTAATTTTACTTGAACATTCTATACAATACCTGCCATATTATTTTTTTTTTTTTGGTGAAAATTATATATAATATATATAAAGGAGCTCATATTTTAAGCATATTATGTTCAGATAGGCTGACATGTGACCTGTTTTGTTGAGCCCAACGTTTAATAAATGCATATACTTATTTTAATAATAAATAATAATAATAATAATACAGGTCATTTAAATTTACCAAATAAGGGTAAATATGATATAGACTATTATGTCCAGATATTTTGAATAATGATATGCTACAGCTGTTTGCATTATGCAAATGATTATGCATAATTTGATGAGGATCCTATATAATTATTTTATGTCATGACAATTTTTTTTTGTATGGGATGTGTGCCTCCTGTAGTTCTTTATAGTTTTACATTTTTAAAGAAAATTACACTCATATAAGGGTAATATCATCTAGTTTGATAATAAATATTTTATCTCATGTAACCGCAAGAACATGAAAAATTTTATGTGAAGGGGAGAAATATGTGATGTAGAAATCAAATATATTTTTAAAATATTCTATTTGATTTTAATTCAAATCTATTTTAACGCTTTATGTAATAATTTACTTGTGTATTCAAGATTAATCTTTAATTACCACCGAATTGTTTCTCCATCAATAATATATACGTAACTAAAGTTTGGCGAAATTATAGGGTTAATATATAACGACAATCCTGTTCTGTGTTTTCAAAATTATTAGCTTGATTAGAGTATAACGTATCTTTTTTTTTTTTTTTTAGTGTTTTTGCTGGCGAAGAAATGAAATGCCAATATGTAATAATAATTTGAATTTGGCTGGAACTTTATCATTCTTCTATGATCGCTCCTGTATAGAGCATCTACGAATGTAGTCTAAAAATTTATCTTGTTAGGGGCACCTCCCCTTCGTATTTTATGCAGAACTTTCAATAAAAAAATTTGTACACATTTTTTGTATCCATCTTTATTGATGGAATTTGTCTTTTTAGCACCTCTGGATAAAATCTTGGGTACTTTAGTGGAAGTCATAAAAATCAGATGTCTGGTGGCGTACAACGCAAGAAAAAGAAAGCTTTTTCATTTATACGGATATATATGGCTTAGTGAAATCTGTCGAATGGAAACTACACTATCTAACGGGAAATTACTATACCTTTACTGGAAAACCCTCTTCAAACTGACCACACTATTTCTAAAAAGATTGTAGTAAGTAGTGGGTAGTGAAAACCGTGAGCTTGTTATACACCAGATTTTTCAATGCTGTATTTAGAATCCAACTTGGAGTAAATGCTTCTCAATTTCAATTTTTAATACAAAAATCTGACACTTTTTTAATATTAATAATAATAATAATAATAAAGTGAAATTTCCGACTGACTCAATTTGTTGGGAAATGTAAGAACGTTATGCGAAATGATGGAAGTGCTCAATAATAATTCGATAGTGATACCTTAAGCATTCTCAGCTGTATTCCAATATATGGACTGTCTATCTAACTGTTAACTCTGAATGTGATTGGTAATCAATCACATCTATTACTTCTTGAATTATAGTGATATCTCACGCCAAACAAAGTAATTTACTGAAATTATCATTATGATTTCTTCTTCTTCGTTAAAATCAAAAGAACACTGAGAAGAAAATATATACCGCCTTCATCTAGAATGAATAAGTGGTCATTTTCTAAATTTCTTAACTCGAAATATAAATTTCCGAACTATGCGCATAAGGCATGCCAATAAACTGAATAGACGAAATGATCTAGAATTTCTAGTTTACACATTTCTAGATGGTGAAACAATATTCTGAGTATTCTGAATCTTTTGTGTTGCGCGAAATTCTCGCTTGATTTTCTAGAATTGGGTCATAAACCAAGATTATAGTTACTGAAACCCGCCTCTTGTACTCGCATTTATTTGCAGAGATTTTTAAATAACTTAGCCCTCGAGAATATAGACAAACGCTCTAGAATTCTAATAGGGTTTTCTTGAACTCGCTTTCAAAAGGGACTAGAATTTATAAGGATGACATGGAACTATTTTTTCTAGAGCCACAGTTTAGATTCTAGACGTCAGTTACAGAATTTTTACTCGGTGAATAAAAACAAAAATCCGGTTTAGGTTGAGACACCATGTATTTTTGAGAGAATAAAACTGTTAATATTCACTCTTACAAAAAAACTTTTTTTTTTTTTCTACGAAGTGCTGTTATTGCATTTACTTTTTCTTTCTAGAACTCGTAAAAACTTTTACCGTTTTTTTACCGTTAAAGCTCATATTTCATAAAAGCTTTGACAATCTTTTTTTGATTTTGAATTGAAATCTTGACCTTCGGCTGTTTTCATCCGAACAGTTACATTGCTTTATTTCTAATACTATTTAATAAAAAAAAAAGTAAAGAAAGTGCAAGACACGGAAAGAAGAAAAAGAGATTCTGAAGGGTAAAAAACTGGTCTTGACCATCACGGCAAAAACGAGTTTCAGCTGATGTGTGGACATTTAACATTCTTAGAATCTTCCGGCTCTTTTTATGTAGTGTCTTTTTTGCATGTTTCGCCATCTCTCTTGTATTTTTTATTGAAAGTTTTTTTTTTTTTTTTTTTTTTTTACTGCAAAGAAGTTTAATTTCCATGGTAATTCTAAATTTCTGGCATTAAAATGCCAGAAAAAAGGGCAAAAAGTGGATTATTCGAAAAAAGTGGATTAAATAGCTTCTTTTGAGATAAGTATACATAAATCCACATAAGATGTGTGATTCCTATTGTGTGTATGTTTGTGCGTGTCTATGCGCACATTTGCTTATTTTTAAAAAAGAAAAAAAAAAAAAAAAACGAAGAAAGAAAAGAAACTCTAAAAGTCTTAGATAAATCATCTAACAAGGAAACTTTGAAAAGGTGTCGTCTTCAAAAAATATTGAAAAAAAAATATATATATGTGATTCTACTCTTCATAAAACACCAGGAAGTGAAACTATTATCGGCTGAAATGAATTACAGCGACCACAAAAAATTATCAAAATTAAGCATATATGGCGATTTAGCGCTGTTAAGCGTTCAGCTCGCTAGCACCGAGACTGTTGAGTACGAACAGAACCGTGTTTTGTTTCTCCGCCAAGTACTCAAAATCAATCGCATAACAATGTAAAATCGCCAAATATGTTTAATTTTGATATATTCTTGTGCTCGCTGTAATTCATTTCAGCCGATAATTTTTTCACTTTCTGGTGTTTTAGGAAGAGTAGAATCACATATATTTTTTTCAATATTTTTTGATGACGACATCTTTTGAATGTTTCCTTGTAATACTTTTAAAATATTGCAATAGATTTTCAATGTTTATCTTAAAATCTGGTCTAGTTTAACATTTTAATACTAATAGTACTGAAAAAGAGAAATCTGGAAAAAAAAAAAAAAAAACCTCACAATTGTTAAATTTTGGAATAATTGTCCAATCATATAATTATACGCCATTTTCCCCAGGAAAATTAAAATGTTATCGATGGTGTAAAAAATAAATAAATAAATAAAAACAAAACAAAATAAGCTATTGGTATCAAGGAAATTTATCGTATGCAAATAAGAAACGTTATCTTAGATATTTTTAATAAAAAAATGAATTTAGAATTAGAATTAATCGTTTGCAGGCACTTTTTTTTTTTTTTTAACTTTTACAAAACTGAATTTCTTACTGGCAATTTCTTATGTTGTTTATCATTTTGTGTGTGTGTGTGTGTGTGAATAATGAAATATATAATGCCTGAACTTTTTACTATTGAATTTTTTAGTTAATTTAAGGCAATATAAAATATTCTCTCTATATATGTCTAATGTATGGCTCGGTAATAATTTTACACAATCCAAAATGTGTGGAATGAAAAAAAAAGTTTATTATAATCATTTTAATTTGGAAAAGTCTCCTACAGCTTCAATTTTTAATTCTCTCCTGCCTATTTCTTAAAATAACAAAGAATAAAATGTACTCGGTTCTCTACAAGGGTTTTAGGTTATGATTTCCCCCCCCCCCCTCCAATATTAGGAATATGAAATGTATCACAGAAATGTTTAATTCTGAAATCGTAAAATTTATCAAAGCGAAATTAGAATATGATTCACTTATAAATGAATTTGAATTTGACTGTAAAATATTTTTGTATGCCAAAATATATCCAAAGTATTTTAAAATATGTTTTTAAATAAAAAAGACACTTTAAAGACAAAAAGAAATGTAATCAATTATACAGGTATTACTTAATCTAGCCCACCCCCCCTCTCTTTCAAAATATTTAGGTATTAGAAAGTTTTCCTCACGAAAAAAATGTAATATAAAATTTATATTTGACATTCCTGCGAAATAGTGCTATGGTTTCTTAAAAGGATGTCAAATTTAAAAAAGAATAAATAATCCGAATCATAAGCAATGCTATTTTGGATGTGAAATTTCCAAGTCTAAATTCTGTTTTTTTTTTTTTTTTTTTTTTTTTTAATAATGCAAAGCAAATGTAAATATAAAAAATATCACCAAATTAAACGTTTGCCTATAATGGATAACAGAAAAGTTCTGGCCCACAAAAAAATCCCGACATTTAGGTACTAGATTTTTTTCTTCTTCTTCTTCTTCTTTCTTCTTTAACAAACAATTGTACTAAAAAATTCATCTACAAATAGTGAAAAAATTTAGAAGTCTCCAAGGGCTTCATATACTAAAGCTGTAAAGCAAAATGAGGATATTACGACTTTCTTTCTATTCTAAAAAAAAATATATATATATATATATACTGATTTTTAGCATAATATTTTATCGACAAAAAAAAAATAATAATAAATAAATAAATAAATAAATACATGGTATTAAATATTATGCATTTGAATCTGAAATTTGAATATAAGAATTTCTATAATATTGTTCTGTTTTTGTCTTGTGTGTTATGCACTGTTAATATTCCTATTCAGAGAAAGGCAAAGCAGCGAATAGACGAGTAGAGCCCAGCAGGAGTTAATAAGCGAAGCAAGTCGGGGGATTGATGAGCGAAACTTGCAGGGGAAAGAGTCCCCTAGTTGTTTAACAATATATTTATTAACCCTATATTCTTCTGAAATCAAGCTGTAGATTATTCTAGTACTTGTAAGAAATCCATTATATATCTCTTACCATATAAATGTTGTTTTGGTGTCAATTTTTTGAAATTGAATTCTTGCTGTATTTACACGTTCTGAGGTGGCATGAATTCGAAAATAAAGTTTTTAGCAGTTAGTCTGTGTGCCTGTGATTTGGTTATCATCATAATTCCCGAACAAAGGTTATCACAAAATCCAAACTTAGCATTCTTACTCTTTATCATATGAGAATGCTACTTGAAACATTTGTTTTAGATTGTACAAATGGATCCCGTATAGGGATATTCACAATTATTCAAATACATTATATCTATGCGCGAATTTTCTCGTCGATACATTTTAACATCTTTAGAATGCACTAAACATGATAAAATAAATACGTATTTTTTTATAAGTATATAGAACCCCCTCTTCCCAGACCGTCGCCAATTGCCCATTGTGCAGGACTAGTGGGACGTAAAACCCAACCAACCAACCAACCAACTTTATAAGTATATAAGCATGTTTCATATATTTTAATACTAGCAGGCTTTGCCCGCTTCGCTGGTCATTATATTGAAATGAATCCGAAAAACAGCATATCATTAATAATAAAAAAAAAAAATCATTGAAATCCGTCAAAATCTAATTTTAAGTTGCCCAATGCCTTCGGCAGTCCCTTACCTGCTTTTTACTCCCCCTCCCTCGCGGTTACAGTTGAAAGTTTTACAAAATCTCATCAAAGTGCATATTTCGCACACTTAATTAACACCCACACACCAAAATTCGCCATTCTTAGGTAATTTGGACGGATTTAAGCTTTAAAATGTGGTTTTTGCCCCGCCCCAAGAGGAGGGGGGGGGAAGTAAATTTCCAAAATTACTTTATATTGCATGTTGCATACACATACCTAACCGACACATCAAAAAATTGAGATCATGAAATTATTTAAAGCTGAGCTATGCTTTAAAACTTTTTTTTTTTTTAATCTCTCCCCCCGTTCTTAAAGGATGGAATTTCGCGAAATCTCTTCATACTATGAGTTAGATACATATAATCGTCTCCTACATAAAAAATGTCCAACCTTAGATAATTTAGTGCAGCGTTACGCATGAATACATGTTTTTGCCCCCCATTCTCCAAAGGGCGGTAGGGTGGAATTTCATAAAATCCCTTTGTAGTGTGTGTTCAGTTCGATTTCCTCGTGTGTTGAGTACCCTTATTCCAAAACCTTTTCCCTTCCCTCCCCCCCTTAAAAATCCAAAATTCCAAAATCGCAGAAAATAATTTTTTTGTACTCAAGTCTGGTCTTTCCATCTGCAATTTCTTCACCGTTAAGTAATTTGGAGCCGAGTTAAGCCTTCTGCCCCCCAAGGAGGACGGGGGGGGTATTTTGCAAAATTTCGTCTCAGTTGGGGGGTCAGGCTCCGAAAACCAACCTGGTCACTAAAATTTGTGACCCTCTTTCCCACAGAATCGTCATGGCAGTGTTGAGTCAGTGAATCATTGAGTTTACTCTTTTATATGTACAGATTTGTTTATATATTTTATGGACTACTTGGCTTAACACTTTGGCTTAAAAACTAAAATAAATTATTTTAAAGTTTCAAAATAGAAGAAATATTTATATTGTATAGAAGATTAATTAAAAATTTAAATTTTTTCCGGTATAAATAGTAGCCTATGTCTTATTCCAGACTATTATCTATCTCTGTACATAATTTCATCCAGATCCATTTAGCCGTTGTGGCGTGATTGAGTAACAAACATCCATCCAAACTTTCGCATTTATAATATTAGTATAGATTAGTTATCATGTGCATGCGTTAGATTGAGTTATTTTGCTGTCAAATTGACAAAATTTTAATTTTAAATTTCAAAACTCTGTCGTTCTTGGCGCTTATTGTATTTGGTGATCAAAAACGTAATACGAAAATATGCATGCCAGATGTATATTTTCGTAATATGCATTGTACGAAATATTGTTTCATATTATTCATTACTCTCTTAATATAAGTTGTTAAATTAACCATGATTTTTGAAAGGAATTAAATTATGTTCGCCAAATAATTTGTCGATATTTTTTTTTTTCTGCTAAGGATGACCGATATCAAATCTATTCCGCTACAACATATTAGTATCTTGTATCAGATACTTTATTTAGACATTTGAAAACAAATTTGACTTCAAATTATGATAGAATATTTATCATTTTCCTTTTAATTAGTATATTAGTTGGATATTTATTGTGTAAATATCATCTTTTGAAATGAAATGTTTGTGTTTTCAATCGAATATGGAAATTTGCCATTTTTTTCCCTAGAGTTTTGAAATTAAAAACTCAAATTTTGTCAATTTTACAACAAAAATAACTTAATCTAACGCATGGACATGATAATTAATACATACCTATAACTAAATATGGGGATTAAAATCGGGAAATAATTTTCCTCGATTTTTAATAATTTTTTACAAAAAATCCAATGGACGTTTAACATAGGAAATATTTTTCTTGCATCCACGAACGGCCATTGACGTCATCACTTCGCTTGCGTATTAGCACTTTATCAATGTGTAAAAGAATTTTTTAATTAAAAATGACGTCAAATTTGTGAGATGCATAATTTTTTTAAATAATTTTTTATCGTTCACGTTTAGATAAATATATTTATTTTCCTGTTGAAAAAAATAAGTAAATTCGTTTTTTTTTTTTTTTTTTTTTTTTTTTGGCAACAATAAAATTATGGATAAATTTAAATGGCGAATTTTTTGCTATTATTAGCTTACAAAATTGCTATTTTTGCATAAAAATCACAAAAACAAATTTTTTTTTCGGAATAAAAGGTAGCCAACTTTTTAAGTTATGGTATAAGCTATCTCCATAACAAATTTTATCGAAATCCATCGAGCAGTTTTAGCGTGAAACTGACTCAAATAAACGGACATTCACATTTATAATATATATAAGATTATATGAAAAACCTACTAAGTAGGACTTAAATTTTTTTGGTCGTGTTGGACATATATTATTAATTTATTTTATATTACTATTTTTATGTTATATATATATATATATATATATATATATATATATATATATATAATATTTATTTATTTATTTATTTATTTATTTTTTTTTCAGGGATAAAAAGTAGAACTTTTTACTTTGCAATCTGTAAAGGCAAAAACTATTTAAAATTCGCTTTAATGATGTTGTAAATTGTTTAGAACACACGTGGGCCCTAAAAGGATTGACAAGTAATGTCTGAAATGCCTAGTAACAATTTTTTATATTGCATTTAAGGGCGGGGGGGAGGGGGAGTGGTTAAAATTTACCTAAAGCGAAAGAAAATACGCACTATTTTGATAAAGTTTACTGCACAGGTAACAACTGGGAATTCCAATGACGGTAAGCATATGCATTAAAAATTTTTACACACTGATATGGAATGAAAATTATGAATAGGAACTTGATATTAATGCCATAAAATTTACTAAATCTCAACAATTGTTTCAGCTTGAAATCATTTAACTCAATCCTTCATCCGATTAAAAAACAAAAGATACACATAAGTGTAATCTGAAGGCTGAAAATGTTGGTGCACTGATGTTTATTTTATTATTTTTTATTTTTTTTTTTTTCCTTCCCAAATGAAAACGTTTGCCAAATATTTTCGATTCGAAATGATTGTTACCGAATAGATTGTGCCTTCCAGAATTTTAATTTTCAGGTAAATATAGCCTGCAATACTTTTATATAACACTATGTAGGAGGTAAAAGAACTTAATTCTGAATTCATCTAAGTAACTTCCGGAAATAAAATTCATCTAAATCAGTTTCTTAATTTATATACATAATTTAAAAAAAAAAAATCTCGTAAATAACAGAGGATCTCGAAATGATACTTCCTTTAATTTCAGAGGTTAATCGGACCTGACCCTATTATGATTTCTATTACAATTTTTACTTCCATTACCCTACTACCGTTGGTAATGGAAGTATTGTATTCGGTCCGAAAAATCGATATAGAGTTTTCACTTGATTTACACGTTTTAAGACCTTCTGAGTCCAAACAAAATTCGTTTTTGGCAATTGGTCAGTGTGTGTGTGTATGCATGTATGTGTGAAATCTTCTGGCTCTCATATCTCCGAAACTAATAAAGATAGAACTACGAAACTTCTCAAATAATACAGGTTTGGTGTACAGATGAATTTTCCAAACTTTGGTGAAAATTGGAAAACCGGAAGTGGGTCATCGGAAACCGGGAATGGGACAGTAAGTCCGTATCTCAAAAACAGCTCTAACGATTTTCTTCAAAGTGGCTGTATATACACTCCATTAGATGCCCTTTCGAATGATATAGTTGGTTAGTTCAGGAAAATTGATAGGCGTCCTGTATAAATAGCTCAATTTCAGGTCTCGCAACTGCGTTCCTTTAAAACGGCTGTACGGATTTTTTTCAAACTCGCCATATTAACTCCCTTTTAAATATTCTTTCGTATGTAATTATGGTTTTCCGGTCGATAATTGAGTATACCAAATTTTTGTAAAAGTTGGTATCTCAAAAACTGCTCTAACGATTTTCTTTAAAACTGTTCCATTAATCCATTTTATATACCCTTTCTCATGTATTATGTGGTTATTACAGGATCATTAATGGTCATCCTGTTTAGGTAGTTCAGTTTTAGATCTCGGAAACTGGTATTTAAAAAAATAACTCTACCTTTTTTTTTCTCTCTCTCTTATTTTTTAACTCGCTATGTAAACTCTGTTTTATGTGTCTTTAGACGTGTATCAAGTTTCTTTAACTGGAAAATTCAAAAAAAAAAAAAAAAAAGAAAAAAGAAAAGAAAGAAGAAGAAGAAGAAGAAGAAAGGAAGAAAGAAATGCATATAATATTTCTAAAAAAGAAAAAAAAATGTATATAATACTTGTAATAGTGGGTAATGAAAGTCGTGTGGCTGTTTCACACCAGGATTTTCCTTTTTGTTAACTACAGGTTGATTCAAAATTAGTGTGACCAATTTCAGAGCATCAGAAATTTTTATTGAATTAAGTTATTTACATGAAATTTTCAATATAGTTTCCTTCAGCATAGTACATTTTACGTAAATCTTTAGGCCAAGCCAAAAGAGCTTTTTCGACCATTTTTAGGGGTATTTTCCCAACTTCCTCTTTGATTGCTTTTTGAAGCCCTTGAAGTGTTCTTACTTTACGTCTACTTAATTGTTTTTTTAAGTATCCCCATAAAAAATAATCGCAAGGAGCACAGTCAGGGGATGGTGGGTAGCCATTTCTCAGGAGGAAGAAAATTTTTTTTTTTTTTTTTTTATCTTTTAGCCATTTTATAGTTGATTTTGCAGTATGACATGGTGCAGAATCTTGGTTTAAAACAAAGTTTCCTTGTGGGTAAAGACGTTTACTTTCTTTGATCATGTGCTTCAAAACTTTATTCTGATTGTATTTAGCATCAATTTTAGCCTTTGGTTCTACAAAAAATGGTTTTGTTAAGCCTTTGGAGGACATTCCCATCCGTACCATAACACCTGACGACCAACTTGCGTTTTGCAAAACAGTTGCGTCTTTGCGACGCTTTTCGGGTGAAATATATTGTATCTTCGTTTTGCCAGTTGTGGATGACAGATAAAACAGTGCTTCATCCGATGCTATCCATGTTTTGTATCTATCTACCTCTGCGTAACATTAAATACAGAGGCCAGGAAAGTTTTCTTAGTTTTTCTACGGTTTTTGCAGTCATTTGATGACAGACTGGTTTATTCACTTTTTTATAGTCAATTTTCTTTATCTGACGACAAATTGTAGATTGAGATACCTGTAGTTTTTTTGCCAAAGTTCTTTGAGACAGAGAATTTTCTGCAGCGATAAGTCATTTTAGCTTCTGTTTTTCCTTTTTAATCAAGGACTTCCTTTCGTCCACATTTTTTCTCTGGAGCTTTTGATTTCCAGCCAAATTTTATTTCTTTTCGAAGTTTAGATAGTAATCCATTAGAAAAATGTCTTTTCTGATTTTTAAATGCTCTATTTATAACATAATTTAAGCACTCATCCTTCAAAAGCTTTAAAATTTCGTTTCGGGTTTGAGGATCTAATTTTGGAACCATAATTTACTCCCACTAATAAAAATAGCTAGATTGGTATATTAAACACGTCTCACTTTTAAAATAAAACTGGTGGTAAAGCGATTAAAATATACCATAAATAGTTACATTCTTTTAAAATTGGTCACACTAATTTTGAATCAACCTGTAACGACTTCTCTCATTTAAATTTAATTAAAAAAAAAAAAAAAACTTTAAACACTAAATATTGAGAAAGTTGAATGGAGTCACTCCAGATTTTATAAAGTTCATAACATCTTTAAATGTGCTGTGAGTGTAGGTAAAGTATTCAAATGGGTATGTGTGTGGGGGGGAGGGGGGGGAACACCCTCACAATCTCAAAGATATATATGCCAAATAAAACTATTTCTCTTTCTAGCAAAAAAAGAAGAAAAGCAATGAAGTGCTACACTAATGTTTTTACTTTTTTTTTTTAATTCTCAAAAATAATAATAACGGGTAATTCCGTGGCCTATGTTATTTTAGTCATAAACAGGTTGCGGTTTACGCTTTTTTTATTATTATTATTTCTACCACTCTTTTTATATAGAAAGTTCTATGATATTTCAATAACAGGTTTTTGTTATTAAATTGGATAGTAATTATTGTTAGAAAATGGTAATTGTAGATAAAATCTTTTTGTAAAAAAATAGAACCGACTCCAAAAAGGAACTACTATTCAAACAACTAAAAATGAAAGAAATTTGGCAGAAAATGGAACTGCAGATTGCGCCTAAAAGTATAAAATAATTTCCTTCGCCAAACAACCTATAACACTACAATTAATCATAACTTCTGAAGTCGGCGCAAAATTAAATAAAATTTAATTAGTTTTTAAAGGTTTGTCTTCAGATCGGTAGCAACAAATGCTGTTGTCTCGAATGATCCATTTTCATGTTTCCTTTATTATTTTATCACTGTATACAATTGGTCCATTAGTAGCATCTACATAGAACAGTGAACATTCTTTACTTTGCGGTATTTATGTTTCTACGAAGTTAGATCATCCTTGATGGCTTTTGAATTTGGCGATAAAACGTAAGGCAAAAATATACACGCAAGATGTATATTTTCATAATATATATTGTACGATGTGTTGTTTCATAATCTTGATTACTCTTTTGATATACCTTATTAAAATAATCATGATATCCCAAAGAAATTAAATATTTTTGCCAGATAATTTTGCGGTTTTTCGTTCACCAAGAACGTCAGATACGAGCATTTTCGCCAACTTTTGCTGCTTACGAAATCTTATTTGTTTTCTTGAATCAAAGTAGTTTTCGGCTGCGTTTTGCAGGTAACAATGGGAGACGTGTATTTTGAATAGGATTTGATTTTTGTATTGAATAAAGGTATCAATTTTTATTTAATTTTGCGCCGACTTCAGAAGTTATGATTAATTGTGTTATAGGTTGTTTGGCGAAGGAAATTATTTTATACTTTTAGGCGCAATCTGCAGTTCCATTTTCTGCCAAATTTCTTTCATTTTTAGTTGTTTGAATAGTAGTTCCTTTTTGGAGTCGGTTCTATTTTTTTACAAAAAGATTTTATTTTTCTCTTTTCAGTGAAAACTTATTCATATAGCAGAACAGCAGAAGACGTTGAACGGAAGATTCACAAATCACAACTTCCAAGAAAAGTGACATAACTCAAAAAATGGTTTATGTCACTGAAAAATACATGAAATGCATCCAATGTGAACAAAAAAGTTACATCTCCATCTAGAAAGTTATCCACTCGAGAGAGACAGTTGTCCCAGTTTTATTCTAGTCAAGTTATTTTTAAGTTGATTTTTTTCAAATGCTGCATTTTTAAATTGTGTGACTTTTCTTGCCTTTATCGGATATGACCAAAAAACTATCTATTGAACGAACATACGCTAAATTAAAAAGTCTTTAGAAATGTAAAGAAAGGATACGCTGTATTCGTAACCGAAAATTCTGTTAGGCATATATACTGAACTTTACAGTGAATACGTGTCGGTTTAAAAAGCCTAAGCGTTAATCGATGTGACCGCTTACAATAACCATACTTTGAATTTTACATACCATAAATGTCACCCGCTACGCTACAACATATGCAATGTTTTTCAAGTGTACACAAAATAGGAAATTGTGAACAAAGAAATGCTCGTTTTAAGCGTTCTGTTTTTAGCATTAATGTCTAAACTGTCTTTGCGTACTACATCGATGATGCTCTGCAATTTTATAATTCACTTTTTTCCCCTGTCCTGAAACGTTTCCGAGATAGGATCGCTAACTCAACTCTTTTCCACCAGGTGGCGCTTTAGGCGGTTGAATCGCGTAGCACATGTCCACTTTACTGTACCTACACACCACTTTTATGACTATAGCTGCAGCTATTCAGCAGTTAAAAGAGTCGGGACTGACTTTTTTGAAAACCCTGTATTTTCTTTTGATCGTAAAGATCTTACAATGGGACCTATTTCAGACCAAAACCTTTACAATAAAACAAAAAGTATCAAAATCGGATCATCCGTTCAGAAGTTATGAACTAACAAACAAAAACAAAGAAACATACGCTTTGAATTGAGAACCTCCTCCCTTTTGAAGTCGGTTAATTAGAGCATTTCTTACGAAGTAATAAGCTTACAAACACCAACAACAACGCATAGCAAGAATTAAGAACACCCTCCTTTCTGAAGTTGGTTGAAAACGACTTTGCGCTAATCGATGTGATCGCTTACAGTAACAGCACTTTGAACCACAGAGTATACGTGTCATCCGCTACGCTGTAAAGCGTGCAACGTAGTTCAAGTGTGCACAGTGTAGGAAATTGCGAACAAACAACTGCACGTTTTAAGCGTTCTATTTTTAGCAATAATGTCTAAAACTGTCTTTTCGTAGTAAATCGATGATACTCTACAACTTCGTAATTAACTTTTCTCCCATCTTGAACCGTTTTTGAGATAGGAGCGCTAATGCTGCTGCTTTCACCAGATGGCGCTTTATTTTCTTTAGACTGTAAAGATGTTATAATGGGACCTACTTCAGACCAAGATCTCTTCAACAAAGCAAAAGTATCAAGTAACCGTATTTTGAACTATATAGCGTATGTCTCACCAGCTACGCCACAACGTGAGCAATGTAGCTCAAGTGTGTATAGTGTAAGAAATTGCGAACAAAAAAAAGCACGTTTTTAGCCTTGTACTTTTAGCATCAATGTAAAAACTATCTTTCATCTAAATCGATGATGCTCTGCAATTTTATAATTCACTTTTTTCCCTGTCTTGAACCGTTTCCGAGATAGAAACGCTAGCATGAATGTCTAAACTATCCTTTTGTACTAAATCGATGATAATCTTCAACTTTCTAATTCACCTTTTTTCTCTAGAACCGTTTTCGAGATAGGAACACTAACTCCACTATTTTCCACCAGGTGGCGCAGCAAGCGGTTTAACCTTGTACTGCAGGGCCACTTTACTATACTCAAATACCATTTTTATCACTATAGCTGCAGCCGTTTAGCAGTTAAGAGAGTTGGGACTGATTTTTTGGGGCACCCTGTATTTTCTTTAGATCGTAAAGATATTACAATGGGACCTATTGCAGACCAAGACCTTTTCAACAAAACAAAAAGTATCAAAATCGGAGCATCCGTTCAGAAGTTATGAGCTAACAAACATAAAAAAAACATACGGTTTGAATTGAGAACCTTCCTTCTTTTTTTGAAGTCGGTTAAAAAGGCCGGAAATCTCATTTTGGTCCGACACTAACATAAAATGGAATTGGCGAGCAATAATAATAATAGATTATGGTATTTTGTCTACATCTATGCATCACTTATGATTGTAAACCGCTTAACAAACTTCGTGTTTGTATTACATTACAAAAATGTTGGAGGAAGGATTATTAATATAATCAATAATGTTACCTTACTTAAATCCTTACTAAGTCCGAGCTCCATTATATATTTCGGCTACCTAACGGTGCCATCATCAGAAACACTCGGTAAAAATGATTTGAAGGTGCTAAATTTGGACGGCTTGTTTATCTATTGTAGTTTCTTCTTCGATTTCTTCACTTCTCTTGTTTTCTTTATATAGCTGTTGCCACTCGGGAGGAATTATGCTATGTTCGATATCATTGACAATATTATTATTGGTTAGTATTTCGATAGCTTCTCTTTTGAGAGTATAATGGTGAGAGTTGTATGGGGCTATTTCATGAAAATTAATGGAATCAATGTTAATTGGGTTAGTATTGTTAGTCCTTGAGAAAGCTGTGGAATGTCTATTGTATTTTAAGTCGGTTATATGTTCTGACATACGGTCTTTTATTTTCCTTTTAGTCATTCCTATGTATGAGGCTTTATTTTTATTTTTATTTTGGTATTGGAAATCGATTTTATAAATGCCGGCTGTGTGTTTAAAATCTATGGAATCTTTTTCATTGCGAATTCGCTGGTAGATATTTTTGTTCGGTTTTATTGGAATGTTTATATTGTGTTTGGCGGCTTCATTTTTAATTTTTATGGCGGCTCCTTTGCAGTATGGGATCGCAGGGGTGAACTGTTGTTTAGATTTTTGAGCATTCGGAATACTGTTAAGAGCTTTTATACGTTTTTTATAAAATTTATTAACTATGGAGGGATTATAATTGGCTTTCTTGGCGATAATAAAAATAATAAAAGATATCGCCAAGAAAGCCAATTATAATCCCTCCACAGTTGATAAATTTTATAAAAAACGTATAAAAGCTCTTAACAGTATTCCGAATGCTCAAAAATTTAGCCAAAATTAGCACCTTCAAATCATTTTTACCGAGTGTTTCTGATGATGGCACCGTTAGGTAGCCGAAATATATAATGGAGCTCGGACTTAGTAAGGATTTAAGTAAGGTAACATTATTGATTATATTCGTGTTTGTATTTCGGCTTTTTTTATCCCCCCCCTCCCCCCACTTCCATTCCCGTAAATAATTTAATATGCGTGATGTTTTCAATTGTTTATTTTTTCGAACAAGGTGAACGAAAAGGCTATAGTTGTTACGCATCCATCCTTATTAATATCGGCGAGGAAAAAAAAAAACTTCCACGCTTTACCGGGCACGTTTCAACCTGCTACTTAATGAGATACTTAAAAAAAGTTTGGTTATTTTGAAGTATATTCAGCGCTAAAAATAGTTTTATTCTGTCATATTGTATTCATTTTTTCTATTTTTTTATTCTAGTTTCCCATTTATTTCCATTTCGTTTACTAAATAAATATTTTGATAAAGGCATTTCTCTTTTACTTAACCCCTTAACGTGCGGCGTCCTCGCTGCGAGGACGCAAAATTTCAGCTCCAGCTGCAAAAATTCATCCCGGAAATTTTTTAGTAAAATTTTACATTTATAACATGCCAGAAAAGGCAGGTTTTTTTAACCTTAAATTTTAAATTTCTTTTAGTTTAATTTAGTTTATGAATTCCGGTGGCAGTATAATTTAAATGATTCGAATTGTCTTGCGCCGCAAAGGGTTAAATGTAGTGAAACGAAGAAAAAGGGGGGGGGGGGAGACTTAGTTATACAGAATTTTCAAAAATTTATTTTTTTTTAATCTAATTTATTAAATTTTTACTTGATCCTTATTTTTTTTTAGCTGTTCCGGTTAGAAGACCTTTCTTTTATTTGCACAAAATTAATTTTAATAACATGACACTTTAAATTGTGCCTATATAAAGTATAGTAGGTTGATTTCTTTAGAAATCGACCCATTGCAATCACTTCGTTTATCTATCTATCCATCTATTCATATATATATATATATATATATATATATATATAATGAAAATTTTGTCATCACGATTACTCCCGAAATAATACTCTAAATCGAACCAATCTGGACTGCGAACTTATCTTATAAATATCTTGAATAAGTTTGTTAACCAAGTTACTCCGCCATTTTGTTTTCAAGTGGAGGCCAACTTTAAAATTTCAAATTCACATTGTAAAAAGCGTATTCCGAAATTGTTTGAGTTTTGGTATTCCTATTAATTGAGAAAAATTGCTAGAGGTGCATTTTCAGCTGAGTTATGTTTTTTTACATTTTCTGATGATGTTGTAAAACATTTGACTTAATATTTATAATGTAATAAGTAAACAGAGGTTGAAAGTGTTTTATAGAATTTTAAAAATATTTAAAGAAATCAAAACAAGAACATACACAAAGAGATGTAGGCTAACCAATATTCAATATTCGATATTATTTTAAAGTTCAATGGAAATGAATAATAGAAATTTAGAAACAATATGAACGTGATATTTTATAATATATATGTTACCGTTAAAACGCAAAACCCGTTAATCTAAAGATTACCTAGCTAATCTGCAGATTAACTAAAATGACCCGTTAAAGTGCGGAATAAAGAGTTTTTCGCATTTTAACTAGGTAATCTGCAGATTAACGGCTTCTGTGTCGTTAAAGTTCAAATGTTTGTTTCGAGCCTTAGTTATTTTACATTCACTATGACGTCAAACAGTCATGTGATACAGATACGCGAATCCCAGATTAGTCTGTGACGCGATTGACCTTCAAACACAAACCAAAACTTTTATCCCTTCCTCTCCGCTGTGATAAACAGTAAGCACAAAACGTGGATCATCGAAGCTATGACATTAGATTTCTTATTATGACCAACACAAATTTTAAAGTACAAGTAAGTTATAATTGTTTTGAGTTTATTTCTTCTCTTTTTTAATTCTGTCAATATAAGTTTGATAAGGGTCTGCATTTTATTAATGAAATATAATCTTAATTAAAAGCTCTCTCTCGTGAAACTTCATTTTAAATTATGAATCTTAAATTTACAGCACAGTAATTATTTTCTCCCGAAATAAAACTATTAAACCACAACTTTTTAAAACTACTTTATTTTAAAATTGATTTAAATTGCTATTACTTACTGAAAAAAAGAACAGATGTATTATTTTTTTAACTCTGGAAAATATGGCATTCAATATTATGGCATTATTCAATAAATACTTAATATGAAATTTCTATGCATTTTTTAGAATTTCATTACAAATTTTCTTTTTTGTTTCTTTCAATTTCAAGTTTCCTTTATATATTTTATATATCATGATTATATTTTTATTTTTTTGTTCGCTTTTTCAAATAATTTCGTTGTAGTTTATCACATAAAATATGTTAATAAAGTTTTTTTTTTTTTTTTTTTTTTTTTTTTTTAATTGTAAAATTAATATATTTCCTAAACTTGTACAGATATATGTATGCTGCAAAATATAGTTTAATAAAGCATTGGAAAACAGTCATTTTCATTTTCATGCGTTCTAAAAATTATTAAAGCAGTTTTAATTATTTGAAGTACTTCTTAAATAATGCTTCTGAAATGTTTAATTTAATATTTCTTTAGCGAATTAAAAATTGGTGCATAACTTTTTTTTAAATATAGTAATAGCAATATAAATTGATAATAAAACTTTTTTTTTTTTTTTTTTTTTTTTTTTTTTTTTAATTTAAATTGTTAAATATTTTTATTTGAAAAGAAATCGTTACTGTATTACAATTCTAACATTCATTTATAAAACAGACTTTATTGAAAGCTATTAAAGATGTATTTCATATAAAAAATGCATAACATCTTCAAACTTATATTGACAGAATAAAAAAGATGCAATAAATAAAAGAAATATAACTTTAAAACACATAAAAATTAAAACACATACAGATTAAAATAAGTAAAGAAAGAAAGAAAAGAAAAGCAAACTAGTAATATATATATTTTTTCTTTTCCCGAATGAAAAAAACAAATACAACACAGCGTGCTGTAAAATTATACCACCAGAGATCTTATTTTCACTTTTAACGAGTGCCTAGTAGGAAATGTGCAGATTATCTAGGTAATTCGCAGATTACCTAGGTAATTTGAGAAATGAAACAATTTTTCTCACTTTAACGGATCACCCTAGTTAATGTGCAGATTACCTAGCTAATCTGCAGATTAACTGATTTCTGCACTTTAGCGGTAACATATATATACAGTCGGTAACAAAAGTGCCCGAACACTAGCAAAAATTCCTATGTAAAAAAAGTACACTTCATACGGTTTTGTTAAATAAATACTTGTCGAATCGTCTTCTTAGTCAGTGTAAGAACATGATTCGATAAGGATTTATTTGACAGAACCGTGTGAAGCGTACTTTTTTTACATAGGAATTTTTGCTAGTGTTCGGACACTTTTGTTACCGACTGTATGCTGGGTGATCCTTAAGTCCCAGAAAAAATATAACATATATTGTTTAAAAAGTACTGACAAGGAAACATTCAAAAGGTGTCCTCTTCAAAATATATTGAAAAAAATGTATATGATTCTACTCTTCATAAAACACCAGGAAGTGAAAAAATTATCGGCTGAAATGAATTACAGCGACCACAAAAAATTATCAAAATTAAGCATATTTGGTGATTTAGCGCTGTTAGGCGTTCAGTTCGCTAGCACCGAGATTGCCGTGTACGAACAGAACCGTGTTCTGTTTCTCCGTCAAGTACTCAAAACCAATCGCCTAACAATGTGAAATCGCCAAATATGCTTAATTTTGATAATTTTTGGGGGTTGCTGTAATTCGTTTCAGCAGATAATTTTTTCACTTTCTGTTGTTTTAAGAAGAGTAGAATCACATATATTTTTTTCAATATTTTTTAAAGACGACACCTTTTGAATGTTTCCTTGTGAGTATTATTTAAAAAATACTGACCATATTTTTTAAAAAGTACTGACTGAATATACTATTTAAAAGTACTGTTCAATGCGGTTTTTACTAAAATGTACAGAAAAACATGGGATTTTTTTTTTCACACACACACATATATATATATATATATATATATATTGTTACTAACATATTGCGCTGTATTCATAGTATTCTCTTACCTTTTAAACAGATCGCCTGATTAAATGACACTATATTGTGAATACTGAAGCTTTTTTAGCAGAATTTCCAATGGCGCAATGCCTGACGATCATTCTAATAAATTACGGCCATCACATTGAGCATTTTTAGTATACTAGCTACGTTACGCTGCGTCACTGTAAAAAAAGTAATTTTACTATTAAAGCGCCACCTGATGACAAATATTTATACGGATCTTTTAATAAATCTTTTGTTCCCCAAAAAAATCCCATGTTTTTATGTGAATTTCAGTGAAAATCGCATAATGGTACGACCAATACGTTTTGAATTTTTTATTACTTTCTCTTACCCATAAGGTAGAGAAAGTATTGTTTTTGGGTCAAATTTTCGAACGCGAGATTTTGTTATATTTACACGTTCTGAGGTCCCCTGAATACGAAAATCATGTTTTTAGCAAATGGTCTGTGTGTATGTCTGTGTGTGTGTGTGTGTGTGTGTGTGTACCTGTCTGTTATCAACATATCTCAAAAACAAATTATGGCAGGAAGTTCAAACTTGGTATTCTAAAGGTGTATCATATAGGGATGCTACAGTAAGCTTTTAGTTAAGATCAAGCAAATGGTTCGTGTACAGGGACAATCAAACCAATTCTAATACATTACGTGTATGGGGGAAATTGCAGGCAAGTAGAGTTTAACGTCTATAGACTGCACTAAACCAAATGAAACGAATATATATTTTCTGTAATAGAGATAGTTAACTGGGGGAAAAATTTGTGTATGTAGGAACCTCGCCTCCCCCACTGGGGGGAAGTTCCCCCTCGAGGAGAGTAAATTTTCATGATGGGTATCTTTCAAAAGAGCTCGCCAATACCTTTAAAACGAATGGTTGAACCATCGATCTGCGATAATTTAAAACAAAGTAATCGATTTTTTTTTTTTTTACTTTTAACGAAAAAAAACATAGAATTTTTTTTTTTTTTTTTTTTTTTTTTTTTAAATATATTGATAATAAAATGGACTTTTTTTGGATATTTGGTGTTATACTACTTCTGTAATATGGAAATCGTCTGCATTATCATAAAAGATAATTTTTTTAAATAATAATTTTTATAAATTATTTTTTAAAAACAGAATTATTTTTTAATAACCGAATTAAATTCTATATAAATGTAGGTGCATATTGAAACGGGGGGTTAAGGGGGGCGTTAGTCCCCCTCACACAGAACTAATTATCATATAAAACTCTTCAGAAGCCTAATATGAATTTTTAACACAGTTTTACATAACAGTGCTCGTTATCTTACCTTTTAATCTGCAACCTGTATTTATAGTATTAAATTTCAGGGTAAGAGAAAGTCGTGTGAGTGACATACCAGATTATTTTTTCTGTGGCCTTTGGAACACTCGGTATATACACTGGTGCACAAAATTAAAGCAATAACTTGTTTTTTCGTTTCCTTTTTTTGCACGTAACTTTTAAACATATGAACACATTTACATAAAATTTGAATGACATGTCCGTTATCATATCATCAATCGAATTTTATATAACATTTAGCATAAGTAATAATTTTTAAACTAATAATTATTCAATTTTTCTGAAAAATAATCTTCGGAAAAAATGAAAAAATTCAACAATATTAGAAAAGAAAACTTAATGAAAAATGGTCATAAGGATGCATTACAGCTAGGTGAAGATGCACATACATGCATGAGTTAGGATCAGAATAAAACCAGATTTTTCTTCGTGTATTCACTTTTCTGTTTCTTCTTTTTCCTTCCTTTTTTCCTATGTGAATAACTTTTAAAAACAATATACGTGCAAACATGAAAATTGGATAAGACGTTCATTATAAAATTATTTATCGGCATTTTTATTATCATGGTAAAGCTCATAGTGTATAAATTAGTAATTATATTTTTCCAGGAAATCTGTTGTAAAGGTTTTTTTTTTTTTTTTTTTTTTTTTTTTACTGAATATAGAAAGAAAAATCGAGATTTAGTTTGACATTTGAAGGCATGCGCTTCTTCACCTATCTGTAATGCATCCTTACCACCATTTTTCCTTAAGTTTTCTTTTCTAATATTATTGAAATTTTTCATTTTTTCCGAAGGTTACTTTTGAGAAAAATTAAATAATTATTAGTTAAAAAACTATTACTTATGCTAAAGTTATATAAAATTCGATTAATGATACGATAACAAACATGCCATTCAAATTTTATGTTCATATGTGTATTTGTTTAAAAGTTATGTGCAAAAGAAGAAAATGGGAAAGGAAGTTGTTCCTTTAATTTTGAACACCAGTATATATATATATATATATATATATACTTATTTTAATTGCATCACATGCATTAAAAAATAATAATAAATTAAAATTTTCTCAATTGCACAAATAATTTTCCCACATCTATATATGGGAATATCTTATACAAAAATATATTTAGCATACCAATAATTCTATTTAAAAATACATTCAAAATACATTTAAAAAAAAAAATATATATATATATATATATATATATATATATATATATATATATATTTAAAATTTTTTTTTAATTGAATATATTTTAATAAAGTCTACTGATATTAAATTTTCAGTTCGTCTTTTGATTTAATTAAAACAGACTATTATAAAGAAACAAAGGAAAAAAGAGGAATTATAAAGAAACAGTTGAGCTTTTATTTATTGTACAAGTAAAAGTTGTCGCAAAAATATGTCAGCAAATAGTTTGGTTTATCTGATACTAATTTAGTTTATCTAATGTTATAAACCTTGGTTTATCTAATTTTTCATAATAAACAATGATATTTAAAAATATTTTGCTTAATCTAGATATTATTATTATTATTTCAACAAATTTATATATATATATATATATATATATATCAGTGGCGTATTCTCTGGGTATGCTAGGCATGCGCCGCATACCCACTAAAAACTATCTAAACTTTAAACAGAATTTATTTAAAAATAAATTATTTGAACTAATTTTGTTAAACACTCGCTTCCATTTATACAGTATCAATCATTCAGTTTTGAAAAATTATAGTGAAAGGAAATTTCTTTTTGTTACATTATTCCTGGATCCGAGTTTTTTTTTTTTTTTTTTCTTACTATTGTCGTTACTTCCCTCCCGCTTTGTTTAGAAGACATCTGCTGACCAGTATCGTCCCGAAGATACCGTCCCTCTCTTCTGCTGACCGGTTATTGCTTAGGTCATGCTGCCTTTGTAAAGCATGCCCTGATATAGGGATTTTTTGCTATTTGAGGAAAAATTCAACATCCCTCTAATTTTCACTCGTACTAACTTCAAGTGGATTTCCGCTGTATAAACGACCCAAGGCATGCTATCCTAGGAGAGCATATTCTGGAGTTTCGGAGTATTTTTTAAAGCGTAGGGATTTTGTTACCTTCGGCAGAGATGTTTGCATAGAGGAGAGCTGGCTTTTCTGACTGATTGATAAATTAAAACTTATACTTTATTTTACAATGAGAAAAAAAAAAAAAAAAAAAAAAGAATTGATTTGAAAATGATGATTAAATTGCAAAATAAAATTTTGATAAATTTCCAAAAGTTGTTTTATGTGCCAGAAAAGTTGCTTTTTTTTTATTATTATTATTTATTTATTATAATAATTATTATTATTTTAAATCTAAATAACTTATTCTAAGCGAAGATTTCCGCCAGAAATAAAAGTATGTACAAATTTTGTTTATTCAATAATATGAATAAAGCAAAATGTCTTCTTCATGTGTGCCTGTATGCGCTATGAAGGTCAGGCCACTGATCGCAGATTTACAAAAAATTAACAGATGCGTAGCTTTGATCGTGCAGGTGTGCATAGAATTTTTTCTTTCTTTATTTTTACTTTATTTTTATTTATTTATTTATTTTTGTGTGCGTGTGTGTGTATGTGTGTGCTTATTTTCTTTCCTTATTTTCAAATCTGAATTTCTTAAATTAATTATTTTATTTGTTTATTTATTTATTTTGGAATGTTCCGTTAATTTTTCTGCTTTATTTTCTTAAATTTTATTTAAATTGCGTGTTATTATTATTTTTTTTTTTCATCCATCTGCATTTCCTATAAAAGATCGCTATTCCATTTATTTTTCCTTCTTTCGCATTAGGTCATGCGATCAAATAGTTATTATATGATAAAATTTTAATACTTGCTTTCTTTCATTTTTTTTTTTTAATACACATAATAGTTGCGTTTTCAAAAATTGTTTATGTAAAGGCGTAATACCCTCTTTTGAAGAAGAATGTTTATTATTTTTAATGTATTGTTTCTATCGAAATCAAATGGTAATATGATAGAGAGAATTAAATTTATTAAATTTTTAACTTTATTGAAAATTGTAACAATTAACTTCTTGTGTAAGAACTACAAGAGGTCAGATAAGCACCTACATTGAAACGCTCGCTTAAGGCGCTGCCACTAGCAGTGGGGTCCACAATCTGACATAGTGCGGTCGTGGAAGACACAGCAGAAAGCAGCGAACACCTGAAGCCAAGTTTTAAGCGGATTTTTTCTTGCCGGTTCTCACTATTTTTTCTTTCTTTCTTTTTTTCTCTTTTTTGTTTCTAAAGTGATATAAAAAATTGTGATTAAATTTCTTTGAAAATTCATTTAAATACAGCGATCAATGAAGCGACCAAATGGGCCTTCAATAAGTTAATATAAGAGTCCTTTAGATATATGATATATATCTAAAATTACCAAGAAATTGGAGGCCCACCAGCGGCCGAACGGTTCTGCTCTCAAAGTTGGTAGATGGGAAGTGTCGGGTTCCATGGTTTTCTCCGAAAGACGCGTAAATAAGGCTAGGACCCCTTAGAAAGACCCACGACGGACGGCATTCCACCCATAGGCCTAGGACACAAGTGTAGTCAATCGGACTTGAATTCTACCAACCAACCAACCAAGAAACTGGAAAAATGCAAGCTTAAATTTGATGAAATGATATCGTCTTGATCAGTAGTGTTCTTTCCATAATTCGCTTCAGAGCATGCCCAGATTCAAATGTCACGGTACGCCACTGATATATATATATATATATATATATATATAATAGATAACGTAATAAAATTTAATCTTAAAATTTAGCAATTAATAGAACCAAAACAATAACAGCACACTAAAATATAGAACTGAATTTAACATAGAGGAAAGAATGACACAAAAAGTTGCGATCTAGATTAAGAACCAATGAGTTACGATAGTAACTTAAAATACTTACGCCGACCTGAATGATATTAAAAAAGGACCATTAAACTTATGAGAGAGAAAACAAATAATAAACCACATAATTAATTGGATATAAATGCTTAAAATTAGAAGCATACTTATCAAGGGGCGCATACTTCATAAAGCTGTGAAAGCTGCAACGATTTCGTAAAACGATATTGCTAATCATAGCAATTTATATCATTTCACGCCCCTATCGAAGCAGCAAGAACCATAAAGAATGAGAAATAAGTGAAATATTAAATTAAAACAAAGATTAATTAAAGATTAATTAAAATCTTAATGGAAACCAAAGTGATAGCATGAATGAAGCAGAGTAACCACATGTATAACAGTTAACTCAAACTGGAGAAAAGGATGATGCCAAAACCTATATATATATAAAAATCTTAAAATTGTATCCTTAAATATATGTTTTATTCTTCGTTTTCTGATTTAAGCAAAACTGTCGTAAATAAAACTTTAAAGTTTTCATATGTTTAAAAACATATTGTGAATTTGTCAATTTTATTTTCAAGGAAAAATTTGCTGCAAAGATTAGTAAATATCTAACTTTATAAAAAAAAAAAAAAAAAAAAAAAAAAAAAAGTGTCTAACGATTGTGTTTATATTTTATTTGTTCCACCCTCTTACAGAATATATATATATATATATATATATATATATATATATATTAATCAATGTAGTTAAAAAAAAAATCTCCTAATATACTTATTAAAAATAATATGTATTAATTCTTAATACATGTTTTCTGTTAAAAATAACGCATGTATGTATGCATCTACGTATCCGTAAACATCTTATAAAACTATCCTGAAAAATTACTTAGCTTCAAACTATAAAAATTGAGAAAAGAAATAAAAGAAATTTACAATAATGAAGACCCTAAAAGCTTCTCGATTAAATTTTTAATCTGTCCCTCTACCTTAAAACCTGTTCCTTCTCTTTAGTTCAACGACTGTGATCTCCCAACTCCCCAGGCAGACCTCGCATTGCTCAGGTCCTCTCATCGCTCGCAGACGATTCCCAGCTGCCGTCAGAGGAATTATAAACTACCTGTTGTTCTGTGTCGCGGCTTCAAGCTAACCCCCCACCTTTGGTACCTGAGGATTTTATACTGTGTTTATTTGATGCACGGATTATCTTAATTAACTGGATTTTTAAGGTAGGTGCCTACTTTAATAAATTGTTCTTTAATAAGATTTTTTAAAGAGTCGTCTGTTTTTTCCACTTGTGTTCTAGTGGCCTTGAAGTGTTAAACCCACGACAGTAGGTTTCTGTTATTCTAAATTCCTGAACGCCATTTTTGGTCAAATGTTTATTAATTCCGTAATGAAAACACCTGTATTTAATTTTAAATGACTCATGCAATATCAAGATAATAAAAATATATTCTTTGTTTACATTCTTACTTAGAGCTTAAATGGTAGTGCAATAATCAAAACACGCAGAAGTTTTAACCTTTTTCAGACAGAGCAGAGCCCAATCGAGCCAAAAAGTAGGCCCATGGCCTACCTGTGTTTCATTATACCGATAGAAAAAAGTAAACATTTTTGGCGCTTAAAAAAGTACATCATATGATTATGATAAGTTAATACTGGTAGGATGCGTTTTAGTATTTTTCATGGTTTTTATTAAAAAAAAAAAAAAAAAAAAAAAAAAAAAAGTCTTGAAATTTTCTAGTGTAAAACTTTCTTACCCACAAATGTATATTTGAGTAAAAAATTTCTTTTGGGACTTTTTTCATTTCGCTTTTTACAGGTGAAATTTTCCTCAGGTTTTGTTTGAAACATTTTTAGAAATTTTTAATTATTGTTATTATTATTATTATTATTTTAATTGATAACCAAATTTCGGACCCTTAAATCAAAGGCCATCGGGGCGTTCATTAATGAGGCAGTTATTAAATATTTTATATAAAAAGTCCTTTTTATATAAAATATTTAATTATTGTTGCAAAAATTCAGGGTTTGAAAAACAAATACTTATTATTATTATTATTATTATTATTATTATTATTATTATTATTATTTTATGCTTTATTAAAAATAGATATTTTATTCAGAATTTTAAAATTTGTTCTAATATTACTAATATCAAGGGAAACTCGCATTTTTTTATTCTCTTGTAATTGTAATTTTGCAATGTATCGAAACAAGAACTGAAATATTTTTCCTTGAAAACATTATTGTTATTAAACATAAATTTAAAATTATGAATTTACTTTTTTGTTATTTACGTAATAAAACCTGGATTTAAAACTCCTATAAAGAAAATTTTTATGTTTATTTTATGTATAAAGTAAAATAAATCAGGTGCAGTACAGCATAAAGTAAATTAACGTTGATAAATTTTAAATTAATATCAAAGCTTAATTTTTTCTCTTTCCAAATCTGCTTGACGAAGGTGTCAGGTTAAATCCCAGATCGCTCTCGTTGCCCTTCAAAATTCGGAGTTTTTAGTGGTTTTCTCCTAAACTTGTGTAAATAGGGGGTAAAATCCCTTAAAAAGGCCCTCCTACTCAGGCCTAGGACTCTTTTGTAGTCAAGTTTCTATCTGATGTAGAACTAGAAATACAGTTTTTTTTTTCAATGCTATAATGCATCAGTGTTTCCCATACAGTAAAATTTTATTTTTAGAATTTTCTCAAAAAAAAAATTAACATTTGACATTTGTGAAAAATGTAATAACAGAATATATTATGAATCAAAATTAAAGAAATGCTTCATACTTTCTTTGCGAAGAGTGATATAGGTAATAAACTACAGTTATAACAGTAAAGGCGTTAACATTTGTATTATCGTTGATAAAGTTTAGAATTTGCAATGCATTATAATAATTTTTGCTTTAGTGGGAAATTAACTAGTATTTTTTTTTTTTTTTTTTAAATATTTAAGCTGCAAATATGGGCATAGTTCATTCTCTGTAGAATGGTTTAATAATGTTAATAAAACTTACAGAATTAAGATATATCACCATTTAAATCTTATTTTTAAGGCTTTGTAACAGTACTTATTTTTGCTAGGTTTATCTTTCTTTCTTGTCTCTCTTTCTCTCTTTTTTTTAGTAATTTTTGTAGCAAAATATAAAATACAATAATTTAAAATTCAGATATAAATATATATTTTTTTAATGTTATTTGAAGTATTAAATGATATTTTAACATGTGACGTAAAATGCAAAAATCAAATCATGATAAAAATTACAAAAAAAAAAAAAAAAAAAAAACCTCTTCATAGGCATTTGGATATCTTAAATTCTTTATTGAAAAAACTTTCTTTCTTTCTTTTCTTCTTCTTCTTCTTCTCTTTTTTTTTTTTTTTTTTTTTTTTTTTAGTGATTTCTGTAACAAAAAAAAAAAAAAAAAAAAAAAATTGAAATATAATTTGAAATATAATTTTTTTTTTTAGTGTTATTTTAAGTTTTAAACGATATTTTAATGTGTGACGCAAAATACAAAAAACAAATCATAATTAAAAAAAAAAAAAAAACTTTTAACTTTTTCCAAACTTTTCATTAAAAAAATGTCTTAAAATTTTTAATGGAAAAACTTTTAATTTTTAACTTGTAAATTGTTTCAAAATCAATATGTTAAAGTTAAAATTGTTCTTGATGTTCTAGGGATGTAGATCTTTTTCTTAGTACTTGGGCTGCTATAATTATGTTTGCTACAACGATTTTTAACTTTGAAATTTAGTAATAATTCACAGTCTAAAATTTATTTTTGTTATTTATTAAACCTTCTCTTCACAACCAATATTTTTCGTGTGAAAGAGTAAATTACTTTTAATTATTATTAGTATTTTTTAATAATAAAGTCACAATAATAATTTATTTTTGAAATGCTGACTAACACATAATTAAAATATTATAATTTAATGTTAAATTCCTTCGATACTATCCATAAATATGTATTTTGCGCATAGAGAGCATTTTTAAAAATTGTTTAAAACAAAGTTCAATAAATAATTTTTTAATGCTGAAACATTCTAATCAGAAATAATATTATGATTTCCACTTAATTGTAAGTATTATACACGAGAAAAATTATTGTAAAAACCTTTAGGGTAATTCTACAAGTTGTAAACATTGTAAGCAAGGCTGATTGTGACCCTACTTTAAAACTCTGAAAATACCTGAAAAGAAAAAAGAAAAAGAAATGCTGTAATTAATTTTAACAAAAGTGCATGTAAAGTTTTAGTAAATGTAAAATAATCCAGGTAAATTCCAAAAGAAATTACTAAATTTCCATTGTATAACAGGTTTCTTAAAAAATAATTGAAAAAAAAAAAAAAAAATCCTGAAATCAGGGGGGAAAAAATCGTATACCCATGTTTTTATTTATTTTTTTATTTTGCTGAAAAATTTGCTGAAAAATATTTATTTATTTTGTTTTTTCGGGGAGTTATAAATATATCATTAAGTAAAAGTCATTTTAAAATTCAATAATGAACACTTTTCTGTTCCAAAAGTGGACACCTTTGAATTTTCTCAGTAAGAGCGGAATAAAATATGAATCTTAGAAATATATCTGTACTGATAAGTATAAAGGATTTAAGTCCATATTCTTGATTTTTCAGGAGTCGAAAAATAAAGTTATACTAATTAAAATCTAATCAGAAGAATCGATTAGGAAAAAGGGATTTCGTTGACTTATATACCCTTTATACCATTCAATGATTGTCAACCTTCATTTAATAACGGGAAAAAATTTAATTAAATATTTTATACCATACATAAATGCTAAATTTCTGACTTGAATCTTTTTTTACCAATGGATTTTCTCAGAGACTAAATGACATAGACTTAAATCCTTTATACCAATCGATACAGAATTTTTTTCTCAGTCTGACAATGTACTTAACTCAAAATCGACATTTTTGGACTTAAATCCTTTATACTTATCAGTACAGATATATTTCATTAACAAAAAGATTTTTCAGGATTTCAAAATAACTGCGTACTTTTATTTTGGAAAATATCCTGTTCTAACTGATAATTTTCTCAGGAACTTTTTAGAAGTAGTTTATTCAAGAGCTTTTATGAAAGACCTTTAATTAAGAAGTTCTTTGAAAATGTTTATGGGGGAACTTCCAAAATAAAAGTTCTTTTAAAATGCTTTAAAAATAACTTTCAAAAGTTACTTTTAAAGTTACTTTTGAAATAAAAGTTCTTCCAAAAATGTGTTTGACCAGGACGTTTATATATAAGTTCTTTATTACAAAACTTCTAGGAAGTCATCCTATAATTTCTAAGGGTGGGAGACGCTTTTGAAAGAAGGAATGGGGAAAATATACGCTAAATGAAGTATGTGACATTAGGTTTCACCGTTGTGTGTGTAAAAGTGTTTGTGAAAAAAAAAAAAAAAAAAAAAAAAAAAAAAGAAGTGTGTATCTGTGAAACAACACTACTCCCCCCCCCCCTACACACACACACACCTTCATCGTAATTCAAAATATAATAAGTAAATGATTGAAGTTAAGATTTAATTAATAAAGACAGTTGCTGAAAATAATTATTTTGTTGCTAACATTTTCATTTTATTTTAATTTTTAAATTGTAAAATTAAGATAACTCTTTTTAACCATCGAAACGTGTTTTGAGAGGCTTGCAGTCAAGTTTGGTACAGTAAGAGAAGTAGTACAGACATTTAAATTGAAAATAATAATAATAATAATTAATTAATTATGAAAAAATAATAAGAAATAAATGTAGTTTGCTTTTTTATTTACGTGTTCTTTGAACACTAGAAGAATACGCACCTAAAACCAAGGTTTCCTGAATTTTCTTCGCGATGATCACACATCAAGCATTAAGTCATAAGTTTGTGAACTTATAAGTAAAACTTATAGTTAAAAAGTTGCTCTAGTAGGAATTTCTTTTATTAGAATTTAATTTAAAAATAAGTAAATAAATAAATAAAAATATGACGATAACTTTTATTTACCGAACTGTTATCAAAAAGTTCTTTTGATATAAGCTCTTGGAGAACTTTTTTATCAAAAAATTGTTTTAATAAAAGTTCATGAGAATTTTCTATGTTAGAACTTTAATTATAAAATTTTTTGTGAAACAATTAAACTGAAACTTTCTGTAAAAGTTCAATAAATATTTCGAGCCCTGGTATTTTCTATTAAATTAACGCGATAAAAGACGGGAAAAAAAAAAAAAAAAAAAAAAAGACTTGTATCATAAACTGAAAAATAATTATATTTAAAAAGTTTAACGGTCTTAATATCACATTCTATTTGCAATACTTCAATCAAATTGTTTTATTTGAAATAACTCTTAATTTGTAAATAACATTTTTATAGCATCCTTGCGTGGTAATCTTATAACTGCGTAGGCTAGCCAGTTTGTATTTTAGATATTTGCCGAGGTTTTGCATGTCATTAAGAAAAGAAAAAAAAAAAAAAAAAAAAAACAGCAAATTTTGTAAGGAAAATTTTGAACTTATTCAAGTATTTCGATCTAATTTAAAGTGAAATAAATTCACATTCCGTTTCAAATACCGAATTTGAAGAATTACGGGCTGGTCATACTGCTGGTTCTTTGACTAAAAAGAAAATGGTCCACTAGTGGGCAGAGCTGGCCAGTCCGTTACTAGCAATGATGCAATATTTTTGTACTAGTAGAGAAAACTCATATAAAAGTTACATGCTCTTACAAATTAGGAAATATAACACAATAAATGAATTATATATACTTATTTTTGTCATATGAAAGCAGAGGGTACAAAAATCACATCGAAATGAGCAAACAAAACTGAGCTTACCTCATTAAAAAAAAAAAAAAAAACTAACAAGAAATGTCGATAAAAAGACAAAAAATTCGCATTGTTTCAGTTAAATTAATATCACTCTAGGACTAAATGACTTGAAATATTCATAGTTCAAGATATTAATAGCAGAGGGGGGTTGTAACACAAACCCTGAATACGAAGGGAATCTATGCACTTCTTATAAAACTTATTTTTTGAGTTAAAATTTAAAAGTGTCCGCTACTGGTATAATTTCCACTCCCCCCATTGGTATACTTATCTTATATATAATCAATTTTTTTTTCTTTACACAGCTCGCCTCGTGGGAAATCGAACTAGAACATTTTAGATTTACTAATAACAGGGGTAAAACTTTGCAGAGGTTACCTTTGAAATCAGGATTTTTGAAAATTTTGCTGTCTCTGAATTTCATTTTAAATTAAATTGATTTTATATAAAGTGTCATTTTGAATGTTTTACTTGTGTTTCAGTGCATTAATAACTCTCTAAGTATATGATTTATTATAAATCAATACTTTTAATTAATACTCACAAGATATATCACTAATAAGTCTCTTATAACCATTCATTATACATATACATGTAGCAGTTTTCACGATTTTTGCCTGTTAACTAGTTTTTACAATTGAGGTTTTACTCCTGTAACATGAAGGACATTCCAATCAAACATAGAAACCTATAGCGTAGTCAATCAGCCTTCACTCTAACACTGAAATTTATCCATAATAATACTTTAAAACTTTTTTTTTTCTCTCTTAAGTTTTTGGAAAACAATAATAAGATGACATAAAACCAGTTTGAAGCATTAGTCAAATTTTGCATCTGGTATCACATAAAAAACAGGGCGTAGAAGGTGAATAAAAAATCTATAATGCTGGAGTATTTTTTTTTTTTTCTTCTTCTTCTTCTTTAAGTCTGTAATTTAAAACCCTCATTTAAAATTAGAGGGTAGAGAGAAGAATAAAATTTCTCTCTCTCTCTCTTTTTTTTCCCCCGCTAAAAAATGACGTGTTTTGAAATAATTATGTTATATTTCAATCGTTTGATCTTAGAGAGAGATCGCGTTTTGTGTTTTAGACCGCAACGCTGTCCGCGTAAATTAAGAAAAAAAAAAAAAAAAAAAAAAAAGACTCTTAAACATGGTGTACGATACCACCAGCTTCAGCAGTGCCGTGCACGATGTTGTAATATATAATTATCTTTTCCACAAAGGAGTGCCTTTTGCAGAACTTTTATGTACACAAGCAAACAGGGAGTAGGTTTAATAATAATTCGTCGCCATAATCCAAATCAAAATTTAAAATGTTCGTAAAAAAAAAAAAAAAAATTACTTGAAGAAAATTCCGTTAAAGATATTCCGTTTGGAATAAGAATAAAGCCTCTATTAAAAGAAATATATATATATATATGAAAGATTTTATTTGAATGTAAAAGACTATAATCATAAAAATTCTTTCAAAAGCCAAGCTCATATATATATATTTATATATAACTGGTAATATCTGGTAATCGGGTAAATAAAATGAATAAGTTTTCTATAGAGATTAGATATTACAGCAAAAGCTCTATACTTACCCCATACTCACGTTGAAACGTAAAATAAACGTTTGAATAAAACCAAGATTGATAATAATCCACACGCATGACAGAATGCTAGTAGAAGTAAAGCAACCTGCAATAAAAATTCGAAGAATTGGGTGTTGTATTATTCCTTTTTGCTATCAATAATTGCAAATGACAATAAAATAAATGCATTAAAAAACTTTTAAATATAAAATTAATGCTAGAAATAACTATACAAATATTTATAATTAAATAATATTAATATTAATACCAATATAAAGTAAATTATCTTATTTTTCATCACATATACAGTCGAACCTCGTTAACGTGAATCTCAAGGCGGATAAAAAATGTGCTCATGTTAACAGTAGTTTATGGTATCAGTAACTAATCTTCATATAACTAAGCTAATCTTCATTTTGACGGAGATATTGGAAACAGTTCATGTTAAAAGTAATTCATGTTAACAGTGTTCACGTTAACGAAGTTCGACTGTATATGTATCAATATTTATTATATAATTATACAATCTTAAATTAAGCACGCTTTTACAATCAAATTGTTCTCAACTGTGTATTTTTACAAACCCTTTGTATACAATTTTGCCTAAAATTGATATAATTACACTGCTCGGCATGAAAATTGTCTCTGACACCATTTCAGCACATTCTTCTGTAAAATGACCTCCTGAATCCGAAGAGGACGCCCATTTTGCCCTATCATCCACCATTTTTCAGGAATGTCCCCCAGTCTTTATAATTTTTCGATGATTTTATGGCTATAAATTTGATTTTTAGGAGGGGAGGGGGAGGATTATTTTAACCGTTAAATATCTTCTGAGGGGCTACAGAATTGGAAAATTCTAAAACATGGACATTTGCGACAAGGGAATTTTTTTTTTTTTTTTTTTTTTTTTGAGGGGGGGGGGATTTGTCACTGAAATTAATGCATTGCATATCTTATCTTTTTTTAATCTGTCATTAACGTTATTTTTTAAACTTTATATATTTTTGTTTTTAGGTGTTAGATTAATTATTTTTAATTCTTCAAATCAAATTCATGGTCATAAAATTATCGAACAGGGAAAGAAATTGAGGGAGGGGGTGGTGTATCTAGAAAACGGTTGGTGACTGGGCAAAATGGGAGTCATATTCAGGAGGTCATTTTGCATAAGAATCAGCAAAAATGGTATCAGATCGATTTCTTTCTTTCTTTTTTTTTTTCAGAACAGTGTTATTTAAAAAAGGAAAAATTTTCTGCTTTACTTAATGCGGTCTACAACAAAATGATGACGACGATTTTTTTGCTATCTGAAAAAAATAGTCCCAATAAAAAATTATTACTAAATTGCACTGTACACATTAAAATCAAAATAAAATAAAGTACGAATTTTAAATCACAATAGTAGTTAGTAGGCAACATCACTTGCTATAAATATTCACTTTAATAAAGATTACATATATTTTTTAATTACCAATATTTTTTTATTTATTATTATTTATTTATTTATTTGAACAAAATATAATTATAAAAGTATACTCTTTCCTGGAATCAATTTAATTTAGTACCCGAATCCTATTATTTGCTTAGACTTTTCCTTTTTACGCATTTGTAAACTTTTAGATTCTGTAATAGACTGTTTCTTAGTATTAAAAATGCAAGGTGGTCACAAAAATAGGTGACAATGCTTTTTTTTTTTCCCTGTCTAATCCTAAAAAAACTACTTATTTATTTATTTTATTTTATTTATTTATTTATTTACTTTTCAAATCGATGTTATTACTTAAACTTTATCAAAATCTGTGTCTTACAGGTTTTAATAATTTCGCACACAAAGACCATTTCTTCGTAGAAAATATTGGAAAGACTTTCATTATCCATGAAATTTCATGGCATTATGCAGGATTTGGTTCTTGTTATAAAGGGCAAAACTGGGAAAATCTACTAGTGGCTAGAGGACACCAGAAACAGTTTCTGTACTAGCCACTTTTTTTTAATTAGTGGCCATTTTTTTTTTTTAATTAATCTAGCAATTATAAAGACAACGATATGTTTAAAAAATATGTTTATAAAATTATACAATCAAAATAAATATTATAGTATTATTAAAATTATAAATACGTTTACAAAATTACTAAGGTACAATTTCATTTGTAATTGACATTCATAAAGCAAAACAAGTATTTTGTTAAATACTACACAAAAAAGGAAACAACTTTCAAAATAACTATTTTCTCAGTTATCTTTTTCTGATTTAATTGAACATAAAAAGAAAAAAAAATAAATAAAATAGATTAGAGATAATTTTATAAAACAGCAGGGCTTGTCAAAATTCTGAAAAGTAGTGTAAAAGAATAAAGTAAATTGATTTAGAAAAATATGACAATCTTTTCAGTTCGACAGGACTATTTCTTTCAATCTGGCATTTTGCGTCGTTACCAATTTATAGTTCTCCACTTCGAAAATGCCTGCCAATATCCAATTTTACCATTTAATTTCTTACTCTATCTTAAAATATTTTGTGAAATCCGTAAAAACTTTTATATTTATATATATATATTATCATTTTTAGTGATGAGTTTTATTTTGATCTTCGTTTTTTCTGGTTTTATTTGCAATGAATGTTTCGGTCCTGCGAACAAAGAAATTCTTAGCTTTTGCTTTCTTTGTGACAGAAAAACATCCATTTTTTTAGATTTGCATTCTACCAGGCCCTTGAAAACGTTAGAATGCAAATAATGCTTTTTCTCATTCCAATTTGTTATAATTCATTTAGATTTACCTTATTTCTTTTTTGGTTTGATTTGGGTAGTCTTCGTTTTTGATCAGAATAATTGTTTGAATACTGAAATTAAATCATCTTTAAATTTCAAATGTTTGCACTAAGAATATTATATTACTATATATACATATATATATATATATATATATTTCACTTCCCATCGGTGAGGATCGGACTCACAACCTTCGGCTTCGTAGCTATGTACTCTGACCTCAGAGCCAACAGGTCTCGGCTGAATATTTCCTAATAAGACTAGCGTTTTCAGATTTTTTTTTTTTTTTTGGGGGGGGGGAGAGGGGGGGAGGGTGTTAAAATACAAATATAAGTAGTCCTGTCGTGTTAAATTAAATTCTATCATAGACAGAATTTCCTCCATAGTAATTTTGAAATGCTATTGAAGTGAATAAATTATTCGTAGCAGTTGCAAATTGTTATTGAGGGAAAGCTAGAACTTTCTTCTGAAAATAACTATACATCAATATATAGTGAAATTTTATTTTTCCGACTGAGTGAAAATAATGCCTGGACCGGGAGTCGAACCCCGGATCTTTGACTTACAATTGAGCTATCCAGGCCGACAACCAGTCGGTATTACTCACTCAGACAACCTTTAGGCAGAAACAACTGGTCTATCATGTAGAGAGCTCGTCAGAAATAAGCCGCAGGTAAAGGAAAACATCATTAAACAATGTCTATTTCTGTCGAGCTATCTACGTGATAGGCCAGTTGTTTCTGCCTAAAGGTTGTCTGAGTAAGTAATGTTGACCGGGGTGTCGGCCTGGATAGCTCAATTGGTAGAGCTTTGACCTTGTAAGTCAAAGGTCCGGGGTTCGACTCCCGGTCCAGGCATTATTTTCACTCAGTCGGAAAAATAAAATTTCAATAAATATGATTTTCTTCCAATCAGTTGATTGTGTGATTTTAATAAAAATCAATATATAGGTTTCAGTCCAAAATTAACCCCTTACCTGCCGATGAAAATTTATGAGATTCGCTTCCAAGTTCCACCTTTCTCTCACAAATCTGAAATGAGTAAATCCATCAAAACCACTGTCAAGATCCTTCAAAAGTAATTTTATTGCATTTTAGAGCCGTGTCAGTAGTTTCACTACTAGCAGTAGAATACAAAAGATCGTATTTCGTAAAGGCGTATAAGAACGTCCAGGACTGTTAAGGGTTAATCAACGTAGGAAACTGACAAACTGTTTTTCAAAACAATACAAAGACAGCTAGAAAAATTGCCACTATATCTTATTATATTATTACTTTGCTTTTATATTTCAAATATTATTTACTGAATCATTCTTTGACTCACTCGCTTTTTTACTATAAATATATCCCCTAATATAGAAGAATATTTATTAAATTATGAGTAATGCATCACTTTACTTTCTTGTTTTTTTAAATAATATTCAGTCATTCGCTGACTCCCTCTCCTTTACTGTAATTCGTAAAATGAGAAAGTGTTTCATAATTTATGAGTAATGTATGATTTTACTTTATTGGTTTTTAAATAACATTTACTCTATTTTTTTCTAACTCATTCTTACATTTACTATAACTGAATCTTGTAATGTATGAAACTGTGTCATAATTCATGACCGATGCACAATTTTACTTTCTTGTTATTGTTAATATACGGATTTGTTTTATACAAGTTTAAACATACGTAAGTTAAATTCTTTATTTTTACCTTTTTCGAATTAAAATTATAACTTTTAAATATCGGAAAGTGTTTCAAAATTTATCCGTGATGCATACTTTTGCTGTCACTCGGTACATTTTTAGTAACAACAATTTATCCACAGATTGAACGAAATAGTCTTAGCGAGCTAATAAAAAAATATAATAATAAAATAAAGCGTAAATGCTTCCGAAACACCTGTTCATCAATCCTATACGTGATCCTGAATCAATCTTCTTTTTTATCTTTACGTTTTCTGAACTTCCGTGAAGATGAACTAAAACAGCAAAAAAGGAAGAAAAGAAACAACACAGACAGAAAGGAAAATTTAAAAAAAGAATGCATGCATCCTCTAAATGTGAAAAAGAACAATAGGTAAATCGTTTTCAACGTGGGGGAAAAAAAAAAAAAAAGGAAATTGTATTTTTCATGTGAAATCAGTCTCTCTTTTTTAAATCTTCGAAATAAAAAGATAGAGTTGAATATATTTTATATAGAATATATGAAACACCTGGAATGTGAATGTGATTATTTATTTATTATAATCATTTAATAAAACATTCCTTATAAAAATTAAATAAAATTAATAGGAATAAGAAATAATGTATTAAATTAATCCTCGAAACTATTTTGTATTAAAAGAAAAAAAAAAAAAATTGCTGTGTAATAACAATCCGACTTCCATTATTCACTACTAGACATATTACATATGGTTTTTTAGAAATAGTGTGGTCAGAAGATTCCTAACAATTTTTCTGTAACAGCAAACTGACACATACGTCGTGTAGACTTATAAAAGAAAGTTCACATAGCGAGTTAAATAAATAAAATAAAATAAAAAAAAATCGTTAGAGCCGTTTTTTTTTTAAACACCCGTTTTCGAAATCTATAACTGACCTACCTAATCAGGATGACTTTCAATTTTTCGGTAGGACCAAGGAACACATACCAAAAGACATCTAACTAGTATGTTATAGCCACCACAAGACCTTTCTTCTAACTTTTCCTATTCCTATATAGAAATTTCCGCTATACGAATTATTTATTGAATTATGAATTTTTATTTATTACAAATATTTTCTAAGATGAATGCAGACGATTTTCATTTCAGATAAATTTGCCGAAAGAAAGTCAATTTTGTATCGACATCCGATATTTTCTTTATATATATATATATATATATATATATACATATTATTAAAAATGTAAAAAAATCGATAGTTTTGTCTTAAATTATCATAGATGTACGGTTTAGCCATCCGTTTTAAGGGTACAAACGAGTTCTTTTCAAAAATACCCATATTGAAAATTTACACACACAGCCCTGGGGGGGGGGGGGGACTTCATCTACAGGAGAGTGATGCTCCTACATGTATATAACATTTTCTCGTTTAATACTTCTATTATCAATAATTTATATCAGTTTTAAAATAACTCGTCAAAAATAACTCACATTATGTGTACAATTATCGAAATTTTGACCTGTACTGCAGTATTAAAAATTATGAAAGAAATGGGATGACAGCGCGATTGGTTCCAAAATGCAATCAGCGCCGATTTAGGTCAAGGTCTAACTAAATACCAAGTTTCGTTAAATTTCATTCATTGGTTCGTCAGATACAGTATTGACAAAATTTATTATACACACACAGTACCTTTGGAAAAGAAGAGTTATCATTGTTTAAATTTTTACGTTTATTACTTTTCGCTATATTCAAAAGAAAAAAGGTATTGAATTTCTAAAAATTTAAGACTTCCGGTTCTCGATAGATTTACTTGTTTTGAAAGATCCAGAACACAATTTGACCATTTTTTGAAAATGTTTGTCTGTGTGACAAAAAATTTTTAGCCAACTCCAGGGACTAAAACCTCAAAAAAAGATCCCCCGCGGAGAGCACTCTCCCTCAGGCCGACGACTCTAAAACAGTCATCCCCCCCCCTTCGTCCTTCCAAAAATAGTAATAATAATAAATAAAATAAAATAAAAAACACGCCTGTTTTAGCTTGAGAACCAATTCGCGTAAATTCGTAGAAATTTAGGGATACAAATGCATAATGTTTATATGAATACAAGTTGCACCTTGATATAAATTAACGTCTGTTAAATTTGTATGCAATTAGCCTAACAAGTGACGCTGTAGTCCTGTGTTTTTCTAATTGTTAATGTGGCAATATAGGACAAAATTTCGTATAAATGTACTCAATGACAATTATTCTTAACCAATCATAGAAAAAAATTAAAAAGTATATATTTATACTAACAATAGTACTTTCTAAAAAAAAAAATTACACATATAGAAGTATCATCTCTCCTCGGGGGCTTGTGAATTTTCAATATGAGTATTTTCAAAAGAACTCGTCAATGCCTTTAAAACGAATTTTTGAACTACAGATTTGTGATAATTTGGAAGAAAGTTATAATTTTTTATTCATTTTTACGAAAAAAAGAAGAAGAAATCTAATGGAAATTGACCCAATTTATATCATGGTGCAACTGGATATAAATATGTATGAAATTCTGTGCATTAGTTCTTGATTTAGAGCTGCCTCAAGATTTTTGTCCCACAAACAAAGACAGACGGAAATTTTCTAAAAATGGTCACATCATATTTCTGGCACCCCGAAACGTGTAAATCCTTTGAAAACCAGAACTCGAAAATTTCTACGTTTCCCACACTTTCTTCTATTAAACTATAAAAAGAATATATTGATTTATACAAAAAGTAATTACAATAATAATAAGTTTAACTTTTAACTTCTAAACAAGTTTTTGCATATCTCAAACCCAATTTTAAATTATTTGATGTGGTATATTTTTCTGCGTAACACTTTTTTGGGTTTATGAATTCAGCTCATTTGTTTGTCCGCACTCATATTTCCGTAACTATTTCAGAATACCTTGAAAAAGATATATGATATTTATGTTTATTATAGAACGTCTCCTAATGAAAATAGAATATAGCACTCCTGTATTGTTGCGGGGACTCAAAATAGAATCACAATACATTACGATGTATGAGAAGTATTTTTCCAGATCATACTTTAATAACTTTATGCTGCATAGTGCATAGCGAAGTTCATACACATTATTAGAATTCCTTGAACTGATGTTGGTATTCACATACACCATAGTATATTTCCCAGTAACATATTGTGCGTATTCAGACAATATATAGGTCTATACAAAAATAATCTGTTTTATGCTTTCTTTTTAAATGTGAAACTATAAAGTTAGTTTTTTGAAAATTCTTCCTCCATGATAAAAAAAAAAAACTAAATATTTTTAAGGGGTACTACGCACGTAAACTATATTCATGGTTAAAAGGTATACAGGGTGTTTCAAAACTCATTTGCAAAAATTTAAGGGGTAGTAGAAAACATCTAAACAAGCCATTTTCATCATATGAATCATGGGCAGAGAGCAAGCGGTGACCGCTAGAGGGAGGTGTAATGGAAAGTATAAAGCACTCGTTTTCTTATACATTATAATTTCTACCATGGATTTCAGCAGGCATGGCGACATACAGTAATCAGGAAAAGACGGACGTGCATTTTATGTATGGTCCAGCGAATGGGAATGCACTGGAAGCTACAAGACTGTACAGACAGCGTTTCCCGAGAAGACACGAGCCAGACCGAAAAATACCACAACAATCTTGTGGCTTCCAGAGCATTCCCATTCGCCAGACCATACATAAAATGCATGTCCGCCTTTTCCTGATTACTGTATGTCACCATGTCTGCTGAAATCCTCGGTAGAAATGACGATGTGTAAGAAAACGCGCGCTTTATACTTCCCATTACAGCGCCCTTTAGCAGTCACCGCTTGCTCTCCGCCCATACATTGTATGGTGAAAATGGCTTGTTCAGATATTTCTTCCACTCCTTAAATTTTTGCCCATGAGTTTTGAAACACCTTATATAGCGGGTGAAAGTATAACAATTTGAAAGTTTTTAGAAATATGTACGAATCTCATGATTTTCTTTCTTGTGTAGCTCAAAATTTGCATCCTGTATATACCCTTTTTTGCCCTAATCAGGAAGTAATATGATAATAAAAGTATAAGTAATTATATTGTCATGAGAAAATTTCAAAACTGACCATCTGAGCTTAATGTTCTCAACGATATTCATAAGTACAACTTTTGATTTTCTTTATTCCAAGGTTTTCTTCTTCTTCCAAAGAAAGTAATTTTGAACAACGTGTATTATACTCATTTTATGAAAATTCTTTGATAGAAGCAGCTTTTACTTGTGATACCACATCAAAATTCTTCTGTACATACTTATTACATGAAACATTTCTTTCACGTAGACCACCAGCCTCGGGATATTCTTTTTCATACTTCGTTGAGTTGAGTTATCTATTAGCTTCACCTAAAGAATTCCACCACGAAAATAGCCACCGGCTATTCTCAAAATATCGTCAGTTGTTCAGTTATTTGTCTCTTCTTTTTTTTTTTTTTTTTTTTTTTTTCGCGTGTTGCTAGTAGACTTCTTTTCATGTGTGGTGTTCTGGAACCGTCATTCTGTGAAGATCAAGTTCAAAGTGATGCAATGGGCGTTAAAAGATGTCTTGTGATGCTATTTTAAAGTAAACACCATTCTTTTATTAAGTAATAGCTCAATGGTCACGCAATTGTATTTTGCTTTAATATAGAAAATAAAAACGTTGTTTATATTGATGAAAAAATGCAGTGCTGTAACTGTTTCAGTAATATTTTCTTGATTGCTTAGTTTGGATTAACATAAAACTTAAACACAAAAATTGTTTAACCACTTACCTAGAGCCCCTAAATAAAATAATAGGCCGGCGCATCACCGCCATTTTTTTGCCTTCGAAGAGGACAGCATTCCCGCTTGGCGTCCTTATCGCTCCCCTAATGATTTTAAGAAATCTTGATCTGAAGCTAATCCGGTCAAGATAAGAGCAATAAGACACAATAATATTCCTAAAAACGTATATTTTTCACAGTACATTCTCAGGATGTCATTTTATTCGGAGGCTATCCTATGGATGTACTGGGGTAAAATGTGTTGTTAAGGCGGTTTCTGTTTCTTCTACAAAATGTCGCCAAAACTCAAATACACAGTAATAGAAGGTCTGTGAACACTTTATATTCTCTTCTTGAATGATTATAGCAGTTTATCGCTAAACAAATTTCCATATCATGGTTTACTTACCTAAAATCATGAAATATAATAAAACAAGTTTGTCGTTTGTTTATCAGAGAAACGCGCTGGGTATATGTGGCAACCCTAAGGCAACAAAATGTCTGATGCTCCAGCTCGTATATATAGGAGCCTTACCCTTACCTGCTGAGGAAGATTTACGAGAATCACTTCTCAGTGCCATCGTTTTCTCTCAACTCTGAAATGTGTAAATTTTTCGAACATAATGTCAAGATCGATTTCAAGGTGATTTTATTACATTGCCAAAAAGTGTCAGTAGTTTCGATGGTAGCAGCAAAATACAAAAAATCGTATTTCGAAAAAAGTAAATATACACCCGGGGCAGTTAAGGGGTTAAATTATAAATCTTCCATCAGATGAAGCAAAGAGAAAATATTTAGCGTCAATTTTATCTTTTGCCATGAAAATAGAAACATTATTTTCATTGGAAGTAGATTACAAATATCAATATAAATCATGTCATATTATATAAGTACTCATAACATAAAAAGAAAAAGAAACAAAACAACGCGTAGTAAAAATTTAGAATAAAGAGCTAGAATTATTTTAGAATATTTGGAACAGAAAAAACTATACAATTTAACCATGCATCAGAAATCAATACTAATTTCTCTAAAACATGCAATGATTCCACAATTAAAATTTATTTCTTGTTGAGCAATATTAAAGTTTCTCGACAAAGATAGGTATTCCCCAAGGCGCAGATTCATCTAGTTTACTAGCTTATTTCAATTTGATTTATTATTTTATATGATAATTCTAGCACATAAAAGCACATATACAGATATCACGGTAATTTTCCCATAATATTTTACTAGTGTAATATTGTTTTTATATGACTAAATAGTCTTGAATTCTTTTAAAATTTGCAGTGTGATAATTTTTTTCAGTTATGCAATTAATTTAATATATTTAAGAATATCTGCTAACAAAAAATGTACTCTAAAACTTATTGTTTAAGGTAAGAGAAATTATTTTCATGCAACACTAATACTTTTATTAAGTACTATTCACTGTTAACTAGCTATACCTTTCTGTTTTCAGTAATACTCTAAAAAATATTTAGAATCAATTCTATTTACTTAAATAATTTAAAATATGATAATTTAAAACATTTAATTTCAAAGGCAGAAATAAATCATTGACTTACTATTTTTCATAAAATCAAAATTATGTTTTAATGTTATTACTATTCATAACAGTAATAACAATTTTGATGGTAATATACCGAATTTTATTGATATAGTACTCTAATCAAAGGTTGAGTCTTTAATAATACTGTAAATATATACATGCGTAAATGCTCTTTGCAGGATACATATTTTATAACTTTTACGCGTTTAAAATACATTATTTCTATAGAAAAATTTTTACTTTATTTAAACACAAATGCTTCATTTACATAATACAAAGAAAACCCTTTTAAAATAGTGGTATTTAAAATGCGTAAAGGTTAGCAACGATGAGGGTAGTACAAAATGTACTAAAAGTAGGTTAGGCTGTAACGTGTACAAAGTTTTATAATATAAAATATATCTTCAAGGAAATCTATCAAACTACTGGAAAATAGAAATTAAATCCTATCTTCAGTAGTAACTAGAATCTTAAGATATATTTTGATTGGAAAAAGTTATATATTATTATTTTATTTTATTTCGATAGGAGCAGCTTTTGAATATTACTGCTTTTATCGTTTTTTATTTTATTTATTTATTTATTTGTTTATTATTTTCTTCCGTATTATAAAGGTCCACCTTGTCTATATTCATATATTTAATCAAAATTTTTTGACAAATATTAAATTTTAAAATGTTTATATTGAATACCAATTATGTATAATAATTACTTAGCAAATATCTGCAATAAAATAATATAGTAACTAATACGTACGTCGAATAAAAAATGTACGCACATAAAAGTAAATAATCGCGTGACTGCATTTAAAATTATTTTTTTTACGTATTATTGTAAAATACCTTTTAAAAAATGCATATTTTGACATATTATTCAAATATCGTCTAATTTCTCTTGTTTCATCTTAATTTTTCCCTTTTACATAGGGTTCGAACTGTCCCTCCCCCTTTTCTTTTACCCTGAATCTTCCATTATTTTTATTAGCAGTTTTTATCAAAAAACAAAAATTTAAAAACAAATTTACTTTTCTAAAATATTGGTAGAAAACACAGACAGAAAATATGAATTCGTATAAACCCAGTTTTATATTTTTTACATTATTATAAAATAGTGCTTCAAAATATTTTGCCTCTAGTGGTGATTCCCAGACCGACGCCAAACTCAATAGAAAAATTCCCATAATGAACTTTAATAACATATATCAGTTTCAAGAAATTCTATGATTATTTACAGAAGTTAAAGTGCGGACAGACAGACCGACAAATCGAAGTCATTAACGCTTTTCAACCTTGTTGGAAAGTGTTAAAAAGCATAAAATTTGGCAACTATATTTATGGTGTTAACTTACAAAGCCTAAGTTCATTTTTATATCCTAGGCTATAAATAGCATTTTATTGACACTAATGGTGAATGCTCTATGTAACTATTTACAATAAATTAAAATAAATATATTCTAATATGATGTTGCCTCTATGTTTTCTGAAGAAGATTTAAATATACCTTCATGAATCCGCGATTGTAATGAAATGCTCGCCCTCTGGAGGGCTAAGGTGAAATTACAATTAGCATGCTTTAATTCGGCTTTCATCCAGCTGCCATTGCATGCCGATGTTTAGTTTCACATATATTTATTGAATAAAAATGAATAAATCCGGTAAAAAAGATAACACATACTGTTGTGTGCTCCAGTGTAACTCCAAAGGACCAAGAAATCCAGAATTAAGCTTCCATTTATTTCCGAATGACAAATTTAAAATTTCAATTGCTTCGGCTAATGGAAGTAAAGAATTAATCAGATGATTTGAAACTAATATTTGTTCAACTTCAGTAAAAAATCTACTTCCGATCGAACTTTGAATAAACTGAAATATTTTTTCCAAAAGCAATCAATTTTCCATGATGTAATGGCGGAGAAATTATAGTACGAATATTAAATAGAATAACAAAAAGAACAATAATAAATGCACGTGGCTATAATATTTACTAACAACAAAAGCTGAAAAAGCGCCATCTATCGATCATTAGAAACGCGGATATTCATTTTCATTTGGTTTACTTACGTATAAAAAGTTTGAAGCTATTTTCTTTACTAGATAAAACTAGTATTTTTAAAAAACATTTTTTTCCCCTCAAGCCCTATTTTTTAACTAAATTGAATGCAATACGTTTTTAATTATTGGCAACCAGCTATGACAAAATGGCAGTTAATCATTTAAATACAATTCTGTCTTTATAAGAATAGCATTTAATAAAGCTTATCTTCCAAAGAAGACATTCATTATGAATAAAAAGGTTACTTTTCTATAAAAGAAGTTCTTGAATAAGCTTTAAAATTACTACTTTAGGGCAAACAATACTTTAAAAAATGTTAAATTCTATGAGAATTTTACAAGCATTATGAGTAGGAGTATTTAGTTAAGAGATTTGCGAACTAAACATGTTAAGAATTTCTTAAAACGAATGGTTTCTGCAAATTCAATCCGGATCCGAAATTTGCTAAAGCGTAAAGTATATAATACGTTTAAATTATATATTATGTGAAATTACAAAATGAAAAATCGTGTTAAATTAAATAGAAAATGTTCATTCATTTCCTTGAAATTTTTTTAACATATATATTTTACTTTTTATATTTAATGGAAAAAAAGTAATGGAATCGTAAAAACTTTGGTTTTTTGAAGATTTTCTACGTTTTAAAAATTCCTGAATACGTTTTAACTGTTTTTGAAAGGATTTTTGCGTGTCTGTCAGCGTGGCAAAAATTTTGTAGCATCTCTAGATCAAGAACTAATGCACAGTATTTCCTAAAAGTTCATATGTTGTTGCAACTTGGTATAAATTAGTATTTATGAGCTTTTGGTGAATATTACCCACTAGACTATAAAGTAGTTTTCCCCATTCTATATATACCAGCTTTTATAAGTGAATAATCGCACAAAACTTAATATGTGAGAGGGCCATTTGAACCACAATTGCTGGTTCACTTTTGGTGTGTATAGGCCGATAGGTGCCGCTGCTGTACTGTAATCCCCCCCCCTCGTTTAAGGATTGACTCTATCATAATCTATATAAAATATAAATACATCATACTTGATACATGAGATGGTCATTGTGAGAAAGGTTGACTTAATTTTGGTGTAATTAATCTACAGGTTAATTACAGATGGCTATGTTTCAACTTTTATTGGTTAAAATTGAATCAAATTACATATAATATCTTTATTGTGAGGAACTATATTTATTACATATTTGTGCATGTTAACAGTTTATTGAATGACACAAAAAAATTATGATTGGCCCACCGCATTAGCTCATTACAAGATTTAGAGAGGCTAGATTTTTTTTTTTAATCAGCTTTTTGGTTAATTAACGCATTAAAAAGAGAAAAAGATAAACTAATCTAAAATTGAGAAAACGCTAATGTTATCGAATGTGAAGCCCTGTTTTTCGAAAACATGTGTGGCAAAAATAAGTAACCCATTTGCATCACAAGGAAATATGAAAGGAAGCAATACTCTCTACCAATAAAATTGAGCGTATGTATACGGCCCCGATGATAGTGACCAGGAAAATTAAGCGTGTATATACGCTAATGATGCAGATGTTTTAAATTGGCATCGTCTGCTCTATTTTTTCTGTTTGAATACAGAACTCCACTTCTTCACAGTATCGCAATATATGTAGCTTGCGATTAAACTTTTCCTTTTTAACTGCGGACTATGGTCTTCCTCATTTTGAAGATGATGTTCTATCACGAAGATGTTCCACCAGTCTCCGGACAAATTTAAACTGTTACATGGTCGTTTTTTTTTTTTTTTTTTTTTTTTTTTTTTTTTTTTTCTATTTCAGCTGACTCCTCTTCTATATATAAGGTATAACTAGTGATTACGCATATCTCTAAACCCAGAATGGTTTTTCTGTTAACTTTTACTTCGTTTTCTGACAATACGAATTTGCATATTAGTGCGCTTTATTGACATTTTCAATATGTAAATAGAATCTGTAAAATATTATTGTGACTTTTATATACCTCCGAAAAGATCAAGATGGTTCTTTACTACGGTGGCTGAGACCTGAGAACACGTGTACGATTAGAACTGTAAAAAAGCTTTGATACTTGAATGGAGACATGGTAAAATGCTAAATAAAAGAACTGGTGTACAATCAATATTCAAACTTAAAACTTTTTCACGCGCCATAAAACTAATGAAAACACTACCGGTTTCGAAAGGCCGTGGCGTTTCTTCCTCGGGTACAAACACGCGCTACTGCCTTGGAGACAAAAGCAAGACAGTTTTATGGTGTGTGAAGAAGTTTTTAAGTTTGAATATAGGCATGGTAAATCTACTCATATGAATGAAACATGTTCAAATTTTAGGAAACATTCGTTATTTTGGGTTATTTAGGCAAACACATCAAAGTTAAGTACATATTAAACCTTTACTTAAAAATAATATTCAACTATGCAGTAACGATAAAATTAAATGTAATCTAACCCAATCCTGCAATTTATGCTAACCCCTTCCCTTCTCATTAAAAGAAAAGGAGGCAAAGGGAAGATTTATTATTATTATAAAGGAGTTTTTTATTATATATTTTTTCAGACTATTTTTGGACAGTTTAGATGTCGAAACCAGATCCTGGTAAGAAATTTTTGACAGCATATTTAATATTTATATTAACTGTTTTTTTTTTTTTTTTTTTTTTTTTTTTTTTTTTTTAAATATTTTTCTTTTATTTTTTCAATTATAGTCTTTAAAAAGGGGGAGGGATAATAACTTACTAACTGTTTAGACTACAATAGCACTCAGGTATTATTATTATTAATGGTTTTTTAGAGTTCCTTGTTCAGTATTTGTTACAAGTAAAGTATAAAGTTAAGGAATTCTTATAACTCAGTTATATATTATATTAATAAAAAAAAAAAAAAACTTATTTAAGTATAGATAATATTGTAGTGTTTGAATTTTTACAATTTAAAACATGTTTTCTTTTCTCTATCTCTCTTTTTCCATTTGAGAAATGTTGTTTACACTATAGTTATCCAGAATCTGACAAAATGAATAAATAAAATTAAAACTACTATTACATTTATTTGTATGCCACTTTTACATTTATTTGTTGAATAAATTTGATGGTAGAAATTCGATAATAAGTAATTCATAAATAACAAAAAAAAAAAAAAAAAAAAAAAAAGAGAGAGAGAGAGAGAGAGAAATACAATTTATTCATAGAAGAAGGATGTAAAATTTTAAAATAATATCTATGCGAATTAAAACTTTATTATTTATTTTTCTATTTACAAAATGTGGGTTAGATCACTTGATTATGTCTTTCATTTCATTATTCCTATTCTTGCATAATCTAGAAAAACACTGCTAAAAATAACTAATAACTTAAACCAAAAACAAACTTTCAAAATGAAACTACTGTTTTAATAATTTGTTGAATAATTGCGATAGTTGAAATTCAGCAATAAATAAGTCAAATAAATATAAAAACTGAAAGAATTGTAAAATTGATATCGGGTTTGTGAAAAAGTTATTCTCATCAAGGGGGATTTATTTATTTATTTTATTCTATTTATTTTTTTATTTTTATTTTTTTTTTTTTTGGGGGGGGGGGGGAGAAAAAGAAATAACAGTTAAGTTTTTCGTTGATAGAGGGCATTGTACGTGAGAAAATTAAAGATTTCCATGAAAAACTGTATTTATTTGCAAGCAGATATTTACATGCATATAAATCCTGTTTATGTGTCCGTCAACAGCACAAATTACAGTTTTAAAATGAGTTTCAACACCTCTAACTGCAGGTTCAGTAGGCGATTCTTAGTTGAGGTAAAACATCTTTATCAATAATGCTTTGTCCATAAGTCAGCATCGCAATTAAAACTTTACATAAGCACAAGTAGGGATATTGTAAAACCGTGCAATTTATAGGACTATGATTTGCATGTTTCTCGTTACGCTTCTGTGAAGCGTCCTCTATCGACAAAAATTTTAACTATTTTTCTTTTTATCCAAAAAAAAAAAAAAAAAAAAGGAAAAGAAAAAAGAAAGAAAAGAAAAGAAAAGAAAAAATATATCTTCACTAGAATAACTTTTTCGTAAACCCCGCGTTCAATTCTATCAATTCTTTCAATTTTTATGAATTTTTAATATGGCTACAGACTTATGGGACACCCAGTATATACACCCCAGAATCATTTTAAATTGTGCGAAGACAGCAACAAATTTTAAAATCCGTCCTATTTTTTCTCTTTTAGACAGTAATGCGCTTTATTTATAGCCAATTATTTCGATTCTTCTGTTGTATGAATTAAGATGACAACTTTTTAAAAAGTTAAAAGCGAGAGAGCTGTACATTTTTATATGATGCCGAATTTATGAGGGGAGGAAGAGAAATAAAACGATTTCCAGAATACTAATTAATATTTATTGGTTTCATGAGAAATATTCACTAACAAGGAAAATAAGGTTTCCACATGATGGTTGATATTAAAACGAATCTTTCAAGTACGTACGATTTAAAAATTGTACATATTTCGTGCGTATGGTGACTCTAAAAATGTTTTATATGAAAATTCTTTTTTTTTTTTTCTACTATTATTAACTATTATCACATATATATAATGATTATGATGACTATAACAATAATAATAACAATAGTATAATTTGCTCCAGTGATTAGTATCTATTAATTTTCTTTGAATTCAGTATATTCAATTCAGTATACCTTTGCTTCAGCTATTAAAACCGTTCTGTTCCAGGATGTAGGAGACCAAAATATGGTTTTCATAACGGGATATACTACTCGGAATATAAATTCCACACTGTAAAAAAAAAAAAAAAAAAAAAAAAAAAAAAAAATCGTTAAAAAAACAGAAACTTCTGTAACTTTCTTACAGAAAATTTCTGTTTTCTAAAATTGCAAATATTAACTATAAAATTACATCTCAGTCTGTCAACAGACAGATTTTTTCTGTAAACAGAAATCTAGTAGGCACTATTTTTTCTGCACTGTTAAAAAAATGCAATTTTGCTTACAGAAATTCTCTGTAATTTGAGAAAAAAGTCGTAAATTACGGAAAAATTACGTTGATAAAACGTATTTTTCTGTAATTACAGAAAATTTCTGGCGGCAAAGTTGCATTTTTTAAACAGTGTGTTTTGTATACGGAAAACTTGGCATCAAAGCAGAATTGGGAAACGCCAAATATCAACGTGAGACGTGATTCCGTGGCTTTGAGGTAAAGTCTTTGCCTGCTCAACGGTGGGCTCTGGTTTGATCCTACCTGGACGGAAATGAACTTTTTTTTTTTTTTCTTTAATTGTGCATCACAAAGAAAATTTAATTGTACGGTTACGGAAAATTTCTGTCTATAGCATACTGATATTTTTTGGCAAGTTTTGCTACCAGAAATTTTCTGTAATATAACGGGATATATATATATATATATATATATATTTTTTTTTTTTTCTGTTCATTGTTAATATCTATTGAAACTTAAATATAGATTTTTACTTCCATGGCCTGATACTGTAAGTAATTATATCTACGGATTTTTTTCAACCTTGCCATATTAGCCCCATTTTAGATGTCCCTTCGTATGTATTAGTTGTTTCCTTGTGTACAGATGAGTTTACAAAGCTTTTATGAAAATCGCAAATAGAATTAAAAATAAATAAACTATGGATGAAATTCTGTCTATGACAGAATTTAATTTAGTACGACAGGACTACTTATATTTGTATTTTAATACCGTTTCAATTATAATAATAATAGTAATAATAATAGAGGGTGCTCAGTAAAACTCTTAAACACATATTCAAATAATACATTGATTTTTAATTCCGAATAAATTAATAAAATTTGAATGCATTAATTGTATGGTACTTTCCCTAATTGCTTAATACTCATTTACTAAATATTTTAATTCGTAAAAAAATCTTAATAACAATTTCGTATTTATTATTAATATTTAACAGTTTCAATTTCTACAGAACAAAACATAATATTAAAAAAACTATAAACCAATTATTCGATTTTTTTTTTTTTTTTTTTTTTTTTTTTTTTTTTTGTATTTCTTTCTCCCATTATGTAATGGTGTTTTCCATTTCCTGCGGCTTATTTCTATCGAGCTATCTACAAGATAGACCATAGATGTTTCTGCCTAAAGGTTGTCTGAGTGAGTAATGCTGACCGGGGTGTCGGCCTGGATAGCTCAATTGGTAGAACCTTGACCTTGTAAGTTAAAGATCCGGGGTTCGACTGCCGGTCCAGGCATTATTTTCACTCAGTCGGAAAAATAAAATTTCAATTATTCGATATTTAAATTATACTCAAAATTCATCACAGATTAATTAATATTAATCCATTAATTTCTCAAAAACATAATTAATATCAATATACTCATCTTATAAATCGGAAAATAACACACATTTTAAATAAATTTCACAGTTTTAGTCTAAAAATATCTGAAAACACTAGTCTAAATAATGAAAAAACATTCAGGCAAAACCCGTTAGATCTGTGGTCAGAGTACCGAAATACGAACCCGAAGGTTGTGAGTTCGATTCTCACTGACGGAAAATGAAAAAAATATACATGAAGGTTTTTACGGATTTCACAAAATATTTTAAGATAAAGTAAGAAATTAAATGGTAAAATTGGATATTGGCATGCAGTTTCGAAGTGGAACACTATAAATTGGTAACGACGCAAAATGGCAGATTGAAAGAAATAGTCCTGTCGTACTAAAAAAAAAAAAAAAAAGTTTATAATAAGCGTAATAGTGAGTAATGTGTGACTGTTAAACAACAAAAATTTTAATTAAAAATATATTTAATTTGCTGAAGCCTTTAGGCTATAAAAACCCTGCACTGTCTGAGGTCTGCAAGTCAAACTGTAAAGACGGGGTTGTCCCAAATTAACAAATTGCTACTTCTTAAAAAAAAATTCTTTCGTGGAATTCTATTTTGATATTTCTTAGATCAACTTCTATGTGATCAGCTTTAGAACTGAGTAAAAGTTTATTCTACAAGCAAATTTTTTAAAAAATTGGAGTGTCTTTGATCAGGTGAATAGGTAAAGCGATGCTATAAGGCAAATTAAAACTATAAATTCATTTATTCCACGCCTGGAAACCATTTAAAAAACATACGACAGTCGCATTCATATATGAAAAGACGCCGGAAAATCACTATGCATTGAAACGTGTGATTAACCTCTAAATGGGAAGATGCTTAAAATAAACTATACCATGAAAGTAAATTAGTTTTTAAGAATAATTTACTTGTAATGTTGTAATAAAACAGGGAATGAATAACAAAATAAAGGATAATCTTAAACAAAATGTAAATAAATCGAGAGGTAATGCCTTGTTAATATTCTGCTCGATTACCGTGAATGTGCAGATGTAGACGTAACAAATGCAGATACAGATGTAAAAAATTATATAGCCGTGGGCCAAGTCAAGCAAAAGATATTATCATCGAATACTAAGATACAAAATTACTTTGTTCCGGTGCTATGTGAAATAGTTGCTACTTTTTAATAGAGTTTAAAGGAAAAATATATCAGACTGTAAGAATATAATTTCAATTTGGTAATTTAAAATATATTTATTTATTTATTTAAATTGGCAAAAAAATATTTAACAGTCTTCGTCAAAAAGGTAACCTAAATATCACAACTCGTATGCCCTGTCATATAGATTTTAAATATAATTCCATTCAAAAATTATATTAATCATTAAATTCTAAGAACTTCATTGTATTTATAATTATTACAATTGTTGTTAATATTTTTCACGCACCAAAAGATGTCCACGTTTAATAAAGGCAACAGTTATACAAATATACTTTCATATACACAATTATAAAAATTATAATCTTAGATTTTTCTATTTGTTTGGTTTATATTAAATAGATATACGCTTACACAGTATTTAGGTGCTTTTAATTTCTCATTTTTTACAATAATATAGTTATTTAATTGCATTTTTAATCATAATATTGCTTCCATTTGTGGTCAATATATAAAGTAAATCCCAATTTTAATAGATTAATACATGCCGTTTATAGAAGATGAAATAGATATAAAAATAAAAAATAAGTTCTTTGTAAACAAAAACCACAAAATACATAAACACACAGCAAGTGTTTCGGATAAAATTAATTAAGTATGATCCTTCATGAAGCGAAAACGATATGTACGAGTATAGCTTAAATGTAGCACTAATAGTAATAACAAAGCAGCGCTATATAATAATAAAAAAAAATAGTGTGGAACATTGAAATAAATATAAAAATAATAATAGTAATAATAAAAAAAAATATATTCAAATTAAAACAAAAGAAAGATAGAAAGAGAAAGAAAAAAGAAAAAAGAAATAAATAAAAATATGCAAAATTTAAAACGAAAAGACATAAATATAATAAAATAAAGTGCATTGAAAGGGAGAAAATACCACCTATTTTTCTGACACACTAAAGTCTTTCTAGCGAAATTATCTAATATATATATATAATATATATGTATGTGTGTGTGTGTGTGTGTGTGTATATATATATATATACATAACTTCAATAAAAGTTTAAAATATAATTATGTTTACAGTTTTTATCTTTACAAAAAAAAAAAAAAAAAATCTTCTGAGAAATGTTTAGTTTATAAATTGTTTCAACTTTCTTATGTGCTAGTAGTTTGAATTAAATATTCTGCAATTCTCTTTCATGCGAGATTTTTACGTATTTAACTTAAAAATTAATTTAAAATTAATTCTCTGAATGAGAAAATCGTAAAAAGTATACATTTTATTATTATTATATTAGTAGTAGTAGTAGTAGTAGAAGTTACATATTTTTTTAACTCTATTATTAATAACTTTCACTAAAATAAAATAAAAGAAAAGAAAAGAAAAATAAGAAAATTTACAAAACATTAAACATATAGCATTCAAATAATTAAGTTTTATTAAAATACTCTAATTTTTATTGCTCGGTTGCCTTTATATATATATATATATTAGTCTTATAGTTTATCAAACAATACTTTTATTTTCGTACCTTAACAACGTTTATTTTAAATATCTTTATAATTTTTATTTTCGACATGTACCAATATCTCCAAATATTAATATTCCTCTTATTTAATTATCAAACATTATTAGAGAATTCTGATTTAAAAAATAAAAAATAATAATAGAAATAATAATAAATAAAATATGTCTGAAGAATTACACGAATTGAATTTCATGAAGACTGTTCAGTGGTTAAATAGATAAGAAATTACAAAATTTAAGATAAAATTGTCTTTTAAAATGATGCATAATTTAATAAATTTAGAACTAGACAGTAAATTATACTAATAAGATTTCAAAAAAGATATTATACTAGATTATACATATGCCATCATCTAGAAAATTGACTTGAGAATACATTTTATATGAAGAAGTTCCTTCAATAAAAGACCCTTTGTTATACTTTAAATGTTCTCACATTTGTTCCGCATAAAAGCGATTCCCAACATGATTTTTTTCAGGAAGTAATCAAGGGGCGTAACTTGGAGAGATATCACTATTCGCCATGAAGTCAATTTAAAAAAGATTTCTCTTTCTTCTTATTTATTTTTTTTTCCTAATTTACAAACGAAAAGACTTGTTACAAGAAAGTTTTACTTAAAATTCTTTTGTAGCTTCCTCCATTGTCTCTTTATAAAAGAGTAAGAGGGAAACAGGGTGTATTATTTGTTTAGATTGAAATCTTACATAGTAGCATAAGTAGAAAAAAATTTAGAATATGAAAGTGAAACTACTTTAATAGTAAATAAAAAAGAAACATTTCTGAACCTTTAAATGATAATAATGATAATAATAATAATTGAAAGCAATCTTTTTACTTTCCGAACACTATAGTGAAGAAAGTATTGTAATCATGTCAAAAATCCGAATTTGAGATTTTGATGTTTCTATACGTTTCGATGTCCCCTGAATTCGTTTCCACTATTTTTGCGATTATGTATGTGTGTGTGTATGTATGTGTGTGTATGTGTGTGAGTGAACACGCTAGCGTCTAAACGCTTTGCTCGAATGAGCTGTAAGTTGGTACGCATGTTGCATGTCACCGTAGCCCGAACCCTATTGATTTTGATGAATCTAGCACTATAGTTTTTTTACAGGGACACAAAGAAAAATTCTTTATCATTATGGCCTATGGGACCAAAATCTTAAAAGTGCGATAGCATCTAAACGCCTAATTCAATTGAGCTGAAAATTTATATGAATATTATAAATCACTGTTGCACTAACTATAAGCATTTTGGTGAATCTAGCATTTAAAGCTTTTTACAGGGACACAGCGAAAAATTCTATATCATTATGATCTATGGGCTCAAAGTTCAGTAGCGTTCAATAAAACATCGTGTAATATATGGAGAAAAATACTCAAACACTCTATTATGGTTTTCTCTCTTTTGTTTGTTTAACAACTCCTCTTTCTTTACTTTATCTACAAAATAATTAATTACTCAATGTTCGGAAAGTCGAGTGAAGTCACTCTATATTTTTTTGTGTTATAAAAGTAACTTTTTTCAACAAAAAAAGTTTAGTAAAAGCTAATATAACAGCAGTTTTCGAAAAAGTAAATTTTTATATGATTAAACTAAGTGCTTAATATAATAACTGGATTATTATTTTTTCGATTTAATTAATCACTTTTTTTTTTATTGTTGGTATTATACAGCGTGAAACTAGACAGAATAATATAATAAGTGGAAGGGAAGTCAATTCTATAGAGATGTTTTTTAAAGGCCTTAGAACTTTCGTTGAAGGAGTCTATATTTACATATTTTTACTAATATTGCTTTATTATTATTATTATTATTATTATTATTATTATTATTATTATTAAATTTTATCATAAAATACTAATGTGTATTCTCTTGTAATGCTAGTACTGATCTTAAATTAAATTTTAATTATTTTTTCTATCCGTAGAGTAAGGAATTTTTAAAACATTTAAAAGTACAATTAGTTCATTATTCCGTATTTATTGATCATCATTACTATTAAAACTATTTCATAGTTATTTAGCTTCATTATTACTATTAAAAATTGTTATGTTAATAAATAGATCTATCTCCCCCATTATTCGAATTTCAAAATAATCCATTGATAAATCTTTTCTGTTATTCTTTGATTTTCACTAGTATAGCTATTGGAAACAAATTAATATATTAATATTTGCTTGGTTTTTTCTACTATTGAAAATTCACAAATCGAACTTTTTCTTTTACACACCCACCCCCTCCCCCGCTACTGTTGCTCATAAAAAATATTTCATTAACATTTTTATTTGCCGAACATACATATAAGTATTGTACTCATGTCAAAAATTCGACATTGAGATTTTGGTGTTACTATACGTTTTGAGGGTACTTGAGTTCATTTTTACTATTTTTACGATGTTGTATGTATGTGTGTTCGTGTACGTGTGTATGTATATGTGACTGAACACGATAGCGCCTAAACTCTTTGTTCGAATAAGCTTAAAGTTGAAACGTATATTATAGGTCACTGTAGCACGAACCCTATTGATTTTGGTGAATCTAGCACTTATAGTTTTTTTTTTTTTTTTTTACAGGGACACATATAAAAATTCCTTATCATTATGGCCTATGGGTCCAAACATTTGAAAGTGCGATAGCGTCTAAATGCCTTATATGTCTGAGCAGAAATTTTATACACGTGTTATGAGTCACCGTCGCGCACGAACTGTATAGATTTTGGTGAATCTAGCACTTATAATTTTTTTACAGGAATACAAAGAAAAATTCTTTATAATTATTTTTATTAGGCCCAAAATTTTAAAGTGCGATAGCGTCTAAACGCCTTATTAAATTGAGCTAAAAATTTATACACATATTATAGGTCACAGTCGCATGAATTGTATAGATTTTGGTGTATCTAACCCTTATAGATTTTTACAGGGACACACCGAAAAATTCTTTATCTTTATGATCTGTAGGCTCAAAATATTTGAAGTGCAATAACGTAAAATTTCACATTGTGGAAAAAAGTACTCAAAAACCCTATTGTAGTTTTCACTTTTGTTTATTTAACGATTTGTCTTACTTTAGTTTATTTATAGAACCGTTATAATTACTTAATGTTCAGAAAGTTGAGTGGAGTCACTCCAGACTTTTTCTTTTTCTTTTTTGTTGTAATTACTATTGCTAATGAAAACAGATTCATCGATGTATCTTTTTCATCTTCACTACCATTCGTTTTTTAAACTCATAAAGGGATTTTTATTATTTCTAATCGTCAAAAGAGTTAGTCTTATGTAATCTTCGCTTATGTAATCTTTCTGTAGACTTTTTTTCCCCCTTTCTTTCTTTCTACGTGTATGTTTCCGTGGTGTGGTTGTTAATATTTTTTAAATTGTCTAGGTGGAAAACAAAGTGAAATGAGAGAAAAAAGAAATAGATAAATAAAAAGCTTTAGTATAGGACTCCTTTGTTGAAATTTGTCACCGAAGTAACTCGGACGTTTCTCGCAAAGGTCTTTACTAGCGCAATTATGATATCCGCATTTTAATTTATTAAAACAAATTGCAACAAAAAAGTTACTATACCAATGGCATCCTTAAATTACCAACTCAAATTCAAACACTTAACTATTTTGTTTCTTTCTTTCTTTTCTTTTCTTTTTCATTTTGCAAGCGCATTTTTTATTTCCCAATTCAAAATTATAAAAAAAAAAAAAAAAAAAAAAACTTTTTCGATACTGATTATTATTAATTTTCTTTTCTTTCCTCTTTCTTTCAAAAAAAAAAAAAAAGAAAAGAAAAAGAAAAGAAAAGAAAAGAAAAGAAAAAGAAAATGATTTTGATGAAATTCTGGCAAGAGCAGAATTTAGTTTAGTACGGAGAACTATAAGGTTTTTTTTTTTTTTTTTTTCAAATTAAAACATTGCTTTCAAATTATTCAATTATATTTTTGATAAATTTTAGATTTCGATAAATGTCCAACTATCGTAAAACTGGTATCGTAAAAATCTGCAGATTGAGACTAATAGTCCTCAGTTCAAATAACCACAAACTTTAGTTACATATCGACAATTGCTTTGAAAAATGCCAATTAAGTTAATTATTTAAAAACGAATAATTTGAAAATTATCATACTGAAAAAAATAAAGGAGCAAAAATACTGAAAAATGAGTAAAATTGTGCCAAATTTGAGTATATCGCATACTCAAATACCTCTGAAAAAAATATACTCAAATTTGAAAACCTCTTGTTACATATTATTGAGTATACTGACGTGCTCAAAAATTGCCATCATCCATCGTGAATCCCAATATGCTCAAAGAAGATTCTCACTGATGTATTTGATGTATTCTTCCGCAAACCAGTATGAATCCGCCACGAAATATAGTTCAGGAGATTTGAGTGTATAAATTTTGTGTTTGAATTCTTTGTGTTTAAATCTGTAGAAATTCTATTGAATAACTTCTTTTAATTCAGCATATTTATTATAAATTATGAAGTGATTAGATATTAATTTAAAAACATGCGATATTTTATAAATGAGACAAGCATGTTTTCCTTTTTTAAATAAAATTATTCGTTTCGGAAAATCTTTACTCAATTTTGAGTACATTATTTTTAACAGTAAATCATTACATGCATGGATAAAATAAGAATGAGTTTATATTCAGTTTCGTAGTACATAAAAAAGAATTTAAAAAAAAAAAAAAAAAAAAAAAAAGTAGCATCGCTTGTGCTCATATAACAATTCCCTATAGTTTTAACATAAGAAATTATTCCTACAGTAGATATTACTTCTATAAAATTCAAAAATTCAAACTATATAACAAAATGCAACTAGCATCGTCGCTTTCTTTATTCTATTCTATTTCTTAAAATAACTTTTATAGATGCCACACGCACCACATAAACTTTAAATTTTAAGTCTACTTTTTAAGATAGCACGCGACGCGATCATGTTTTATTTAAAAATTAAATCATTTAAATTCATGTTTTTACTTATTTTTATTTCATTTTGCACGCGCACTTTTTATTTCCTAATTCAAAATTATAAAAAAAAAAAAAAAAAAAAACTATTGTGATAGTCTTTGTTTCGATACTGATTATTATTAATTTTCTTTTCTTTTCTTCCCCCCCCCCCCCCCAAAAAAAAAAAAAAAAAAAAAAAAAAAAAAAAAAATTTGATGAAATTCTGGCAAAAGCAGAATTTAGTTTAGGATGGAGGACTATTAGTTTTTTTTTTTATTATAACATCGCTTTCAAATTATACAATTACATTTTCGATAAATGTCCAACTATCAAAAAATGATTTCGATAAATGTCCAACTATCGAAAAATGACACCTCAAAAATCCCAGATTGAGACTAATAGTCCTCAGTCCTAAAGAAAAAAAAATCTAATTTATAAGAGTAAAAAATTATCTGAAAATTAGTTTGAAAATAATAAGCTTTTTTTTTTTTTTTTTTTTTTTTTTGTATGAAAGATGTTTTATCTTTGGAACGATGGCAACGTAATACTCGATTTCGCTATATTACTTTTTTTTTAATAATATTTCTAATACTAAGTTAGTTGTAGGGCGACTGAAACGCCCGTTGAAAAATGATCATTTCATTTTGTTTATTTCTCACTTCAAATAAATCGTTTACTAGCAAGCCCGTGCAAAATTTTCGTACTTTATTTATCTCTTCGTTACCTTTAAAATTTAAAATTATCATTATTATTTTATAGACGTCAATTTTTAGATCATCACGACATCATATAAACGCAAATTTAACATTATATATATATATATATATATTTATATTTATCACGTGAAAGCATGTTTCATTTTATGCTGGGAAAAAATGGCAACAATTAAAAATTTAAATGTCTATTTTAAAGCTATGTCTATTTTCATATTTTAATTAATTAAAAAAAAATCTAATCAAAAATTCGTTACAAATAAGGTACCAAATGAAAGGCGCGATTTTTCTGAATCCGTCGGATTAAACAGCTTATCGATCGGACAATTAGATTTTTTAAAATTAATTAAAGTAGGAAAAACAGGTGGCAACTTGCGTTCACACACAAACAGATTCCAAGGAAATCTCTTAGCCTTTTTAAGCGTGACAGAGTCAGTCAGTGATGAGCGTAACTATATATGCTGATAACTATAAAAGATATCAATAAACGTTAATTTTCCTTCTACAATTCGTATATATTATCAATGAATCTTTTCCTTTTATTGATCTCTATCTGTATTACTATTTCAAATTCATTCATCACTGGATCTTTTTCTCTGTTTTACTATTACAACTATCGAAAACTAATTCATCAATGGATTTTTGTTTTTCTTTCGCTATTATTCCGAGTAAAAGTTCAGTGACCACTTAAGCATTTCTCGATTTGTATAAAAATAATAAATATATATCTACACAAATACTCAAAAAAGAAACCTTATTGAAAGCGGACTGACTGAATATTAAATAGTCATCTTACAGGTTTCCTTCAAAGAGCTATTAATCTGATTAAATCTGAACGGAGAAAGAGATGGTCATAATCTCAGCTAATAATCGAGGCATATTTTCTTAACGACTTCCGTTCTTATTGGCACCTTGACTTTGACATCCAGTACGAAAATCTGTTAACCCTTTAAGGTCCATTGGTTTTGCACTGAAACCAAACATTTGGTATAAATGAACATATATATATATATAAAGTAGGGATGTAAAGAATATTCGGCTACTATTCGGTATTCGGCCTATTCGGCCCTTTTGCTGAATATTCGGCCTGGCCGAATACCGTCAGATATTTGGCCGAATAATTTCACCTTAATAAAAGAAAATATTTTTTAATTTGTTTCTAAATATATTTAATGAAAAACATTGAAAATTACATTCCACTGTATTAATTTTTTAGAAAATCTGCTAACATTTGCTCATTTAAAATTGCATAATGCATAACTGTATTTAATAATTTTACATAATATAAGATTGTTTACTTGTCACAAATTTATCTTTAACCCTAACATTGTAACCTGGTATTCATGCAGGCAGACACCAAGCAAGTAGTCATTTTGTATTATAAAACGACACAGTGATAGGGTTAAACAAGGATTAGGACCTTTAATAATAAAATGCAAAATATATTATATCACTTTTCATGTTTAAATCATGAGAGAATTAAATAAGATAAAATTTAACAATTTTTAGCTTACCTGTATATATATATATATATCCCATTTTTTTTTATTTTTTTTTTTTTAATTATTATTATTATTATTATTATTATAAAATGAACAAAATTATAGTTTTCTGTCATGTAAAAATAGTTTAATCTTCTGCAGAAGAATACATTATTTTGATGGTTTCACTTTTAAAAGCATGGGCAAACACGTATACAACATACCAATTTCATATACTTTTCTAATAAATCTTTTGATGGGATATTCAATTCATGTATTCCACCTTCCTGATTTTCTACTTACAGAATGTTTTGAAGAATTCTGCAGTTGTCAAAAAGAAGCCCAAATAGTTTTTGAATCAGAAAATAAAATTTCATTATGATCCCTTAGTTAATATCAGTTATAATGCACTTCAAATCAATGATTAAGATTATTCATAATGTACATATATATATATTAATCATTCCATTAATGAATGACTTTTAAGTTAGAGAAACAAGCTACATGTATAATATTTAAAAATAATACATTTAATCAACAATTAAAAAATATTTACAAATGTAAGAATTCCTTCATTATTGTAACGTCTGAAATTGTGATGCAAAAACAACAATTTTTCAGTATTTCAGCATCAAAAGTGTATTTCGTTTGGTTTCGTATATGTTTCCAGCTTCAGAAAACAAACGCTCGCTATGTGCTTGCAGGAGCTGAAAGGTATTTTCTTGCTAAATTTGCAATGTAAAGTTATAGTGGTTTATATATATATATAAAAGATTAAAAAGCAATTTTTTTAATATTTATTTTGGATTCAGTTTAAAATTGAGAAATTGTTTGAATTACAAACAAAAATGAAACTTGTTTTAAAAACTAACTATTCGGCCGCCGAATATTCCGTATTCGGCCAAATCACTATTCGTTACCTCTCTAATATAAAGCAACAATTTTTCAATTTTTTTTTCCTTTTCTAAATCAATTTTTAAACCTTCGTTCTTCTCCGTTCGATAGATAGCAGCATTGCTCCGAAATTTAAGATTGGATGTTTCAGAGGAGGCCGAATGCAGAAGTTGCTTGAAATTTCAAAGAAGGCGTGGATACATCTTGCTGCTTCGATGAAGCACTATAAATTTTTTTTATAGTATCTATTTTTTTTTTTTTTTTCGCCTGAGGAAACACCATGTTATTTTGACCTGAAACACGTGTTTCGATTTTTTCAAAATTTGTAGTGTTTACTTAGGAAGTTATTTATTTACTAAACTAGCCTATATCTACATACTTAATATGATTTTCGGAAAAGTCTCATAAATAAAATCACTAGAAATTTTCAGTTTTTTTTTTTTTTTTTTTTTTTTTTTTTTTTCTTTCTTTCTTTTCTTTTTCTTTTTTTCAATTAAAAAAAATTAAATCTTTGATATTTGCATTACAATTTTTTTTTTTTTTTTTTTTTTACGCTGGCAGGGACACATGCCATTGTGTACACTGTTAAAAATTTCAACAGAAAACTCTGTGTAATGTATTATCTTAAGTCTTACGTAAAATTACAGAGAAAAATAAACGGAGATGTTAAAAAACTTATTTTATATATTCACTTTAATCACTAATATTAATTTAATTAATTATTGGTGAGAATATATTTCGACTTAGAAAGCTTTTTCTAAAGTAGAAACAGTCATTTTTAAATTTAATTAAATAATAAAATTAGGTAAAAATACAGAATAAAGATTGAGAATATCGATTATTCACTTTTAACTAAGAATTACTGTAAATTTACAGAGTCTATGGATAAATATTTACATTAAATTTACAGAAATTTTTAAGAGTGTAGGTTCCATAAACTTCAAATAAACTTAAAATATTTCAGTAATTAAAGAGAAATTTTATTACAAACATTTTAACGTACTAAGGAACTAAAAACTAGTTTATTCATTACCTGAATTATGCAAATTAAAATTGTCAATAACATTGTTAGTGTGTTAAAAAATTTTCTGACTTATTTAAAATTTCGAGTTTTTGTAATTAATCCAAATTATTTTTCCTTTTTGTGTAATTATGCTAACTTTAAAATGTTTTATAGCTACTTTAATTTTGTAACTAACCAACCTAGTAATTAATTAATATTACATAAGTACTTCTTGTCGTTCATGTGTTTTATACGGTTGTGCAGTATTATTTAACCCTTTATCTCCTTGTGGTATTTTAAATTACATTTTGATTAAAAGGTGTATAAAATCGAATTGATGTAAGAAATGTCAAAAATATTTATAATAATAGAACGTATATACCTCACTTTAATCTCTTACCACGTGGAACTAGACGCTACATGTAGCCTTTTTCCTTCAAGAAATTATTTTATAGAGCGCTGTCGCTGTTTTTGATACTTTTCACGATCTTCCCGTGTGTTGTAATTAATTTCGCTAACAGCACATCTTCTCCCCGGGACATCCAAATGATATCCTATGGATGAAAAGACATCCAAGGGACATCCAAAGAGTGTATTTGTGATAAGCGATCTGTTAAAGTTAGATATCATTTCAATAATCTACCATCTATCTTTAAAAAAGTATAAAGGGCATAAAAAATACATTTTTTTCCCATTTTCTTTAAAGGTCCTGACCTTCTTTTGACCTCTATGTACCAATGGTACATTAAAGTATTATCTCACTAAATCCTCATTAATTACCAGGATGAGGTGATATGCATGAGTTTTATTGCTTTTATCTTTAAATATTAATTTTAAGTAACTAAAACAAAAAAATTATTTTCAAATAATTTTTTTTGTTTATTTCATAGCGCGGTAGACATTTTATTCTAAAAAATGTTTTTTAATGATAAGTATAATAAAACATACATATATACCATAATGAAGTGTTTTAATTGTATTAGTGCGCTCAATAATGCATAGTAAATTATTGAAGCATTTTGCTATAACATCATTTGTAAGCACATCAATCTATGAATATATTCTATGCACACACTCACAGAAGTGCTTTGTTGAATCAACAAAACTTTGGTGGGCACAATAAAAATATATGGCCCACCAGCGGTCGAGCGATTCTGTGCTCAAAGCTGGTAGACGTGAGGTGCCGGGTTCGAACCCAGGTCGCGGTCGTCGGCCAGGCCGTTTGGAGTTTTACATGGTTTGCTCCGAAACTTGCGTACATACAGGTTAGGACCCCTTAGAAAGACCCTTACGAAGGTCAACCCCACCCCTCGTGCAGTTAATCGGCTTTAATCCCTTCAATCCAATCCAACCCAACCCAAAAATATCTGTTTAAATGTGTTCCAACAGAAATTTTGGTTAGATAACACAATAATTTTCCAATAAAAATATTTTGTTTTTCTTAAAAAAAAAAAAAAAAAAAAAAAAAAAATACAAATATACTGCAATTAATGTAAAGTTAAGCAAAATGTTTTGTTAATATAATCAAACACAAAGAAATTTTTGCAAATTTGTTGTATTGTCATATCAGAACAGATTTTTTTTTTTTTTTCTTATGTAAATTTAATTAATATTGAAGTTCACGGGGTTTTGCGTCGCACTAATGCTACTTTACGGGCAATTAGCGATAGTGTGGGACTCACACCTATGGATGATCCAGAGACATGCCGTCACATTTTTTATCCTAAACAGGGATGACCTCCCCCCCCCCCCCGGTTCGGTGAACCCCCAGAGGTATAATTTTGCGTAAATTTGGTTTAAAACAAATATATAACCTCGACAAAACACATTTTGTAGCTTTAATCTAATCCTTTCTCTAGGTGCAGGGTATAAAATTTTGATAATCTAACTCTGACTCTATTTCAAGAGTCCCTTTTAAGAGAGGAATAGTAACCAGATTCCCTCTTTCTCCCCTCCCATGCAACACCTCCCCACCATGCCGTGGAGCTGAGATTTACGTCACGGAAAATCGGCCAATTACATAGGGTATTGATCCAATCCATACCATCCTATAATATCATGGGAAGTATTGATTGGATGAAATCAGCCGATTTTCCGTGACGTAAAGCCCAGTTCGGAACCATTATTATAGGTGGTTTTGCCCAACGTTGTCCAATAGGATTTTTGTCGCTTCATATTATAAGGATACCTCACTCAAAAATGAAGTTTTTCGAATCTTATTTTTTTATTTACACTCTTTGAATATGTCACCTTTTATCTTCAAATGAATTTAAATATTTTATTTCACTAAGTAAAAATTAAACTCTAATCGAAAAGGAATATTTAAACTTATTTTAGTTATTTATTTATTTTTTAATTGCTTCGCAAGATAAAAGGGGATGTGTTCAAAAAATGCAATTAAAAAAAAAAAAAAAAAAAAGAAAAAGAAAAAGAGAGAGAGAGAGAGGGGGAAAAAAATAGAAAGAAAGAAAGGAATAAATAAAATTCGAAAAACTTTATTTTTGATTGAGATATTCTTATAATACAAAACAACAAAAATCTCCCTGAATTATATGAGAAAATAGAAAGAGGGAATCTGACAACTGTCCCTTCTTAAACTTTTAAATTGAAAAAGTAAAACATTTACTATGTCCCAGTGTTCTATTTTATACATTCAAAAATTCTTTTATTAGCTTATTTCTGTATTAACCTTACTAATCCCTTTGACGGCATCTATGAGAAAAACATTGATTCATCTTCCCCTACATCCGACCACTTTATTCCCGTGAACTTACAGCCTCCGCGACCGGGTATCCACTAAAAAACCTGTACGCCCAATACCTCCTATGCAAGTTCAAAAAGGAGAGACACGAGAACTTTCGAACAATGCAGAACACCAGAACACCTTCTCTCTCTCTTTTTTTACCTTCCGTCTTTAACTCAACTGGTTTTTAACTGTCATCAAGCAATCAGGTCATGGATATTTGAAATGTTTTCGGACACAGATTTGCTGAACGGTTTTTTGTAATGCCTTTCTTTAGAAACAGTTGCGTGGGTTAGATGTTAAAGCACGCAATTTTCTCTTTATTTACGTGGTTATGGTTTTAACCGCAGATTCGGCAATAATGATGTAAGAGATATATATAGAGTGGCTACCGCAATAGCTGCTTTATTTTTTTTTTTTTTTAACACGCTTTTAATAGATTTACCTGTATATATGTTTAAATGTTTGTAACCGCTCTGGGAGCAAACAAAAAATCTATATTGTAAAAAAAGACTTTCCTTGTGTGAACGCTGTGGCTGTGAGGTAAAGCTCCGGACTACGAACCTAAAGGTCTAACGTTCGAACCCAGTCAGGGGAGATTTTTTTTTAAATGGTTTTTGTTTAATTCTAAATTATTTTAATTAAAGATTTAAATGTATGTAAATATTATGGTGTGTCACTCACACGATTTTCTCTTACCCTTCATTTTAATACTAAGATAGATATTTTGTGCTAATTAGTTCACATTTCTATAAAAGCGTGTTCCTTAATTTTTTAAAACTATAATATTATTGTCTTTAAAGTTCCCTATGTTAAAAATGTATTCATTTGTTAACATTTTCGATTCTAATTCATTTCTTATATAGAAAAAAAAAAAAATCTTTGTTCTGATAATAAATCAATCTATTTTCAATCTAGACTTTATGGATATCCTAAATATCTAGTAAATTTAATATTATATCTTATTTTTAATGTCTTTTAATTCTTGTTGAGGTGTTTACATACATTACATATACACACACAAACACGAAAAAAGAAAAATAAATTATTGCTTTCTTAATTTATCTTCTAAATTTTATTTTACTTTATTTATTTATTTAATTTTATTTATTTAATTTTTAATCTTTCAAAAAGGGTTAAAATTTAACAATACTTAACTTCTAATAATTTTTAATAATTCCTATTTAATTTTTAAACTCTTATAAATCTGTTTCTTTTTCTTTTTATTAATCAACTAAAAATTAAGTTACATTTAATAACGTGTTTTAATTAATATCTTTTTAATTACCTTTAATATAGTGTTTTTATTAAGTGTTCGGTTTTATAATAGTATTTTTTTTTTTTTTTTTTTTTTTTTTTTCAAGAAGCATCCCTTTGTAGAGGATTTCATAAGCAAAAAATTTAATAACGTGTTTTGTTTAATATATTTTTAATTACCTTAAGTATGGTGTTTTTATTAAGAGTCCGGTTTTATAATAGGATTTTTTTAAAGCATCCATTATCCATTTGTAAGAGGATTTCATAAGCAAAACAATTATATATATATATGCATATATAAAATGGGGTCACTACTTTTTTTTATGTCTCAATTTAAGAGGGCTATTTTTACTTATCTTGATTTTAAAATATTGACTAACTTATCAATGATCTAATAGAGGTGCCATCACTCAGTTCATTTTGAATCCAATGCAGCCTTAAAGTGCGAATTTTTATTCAACTGTAACTGCGAATTTCATTTACGAAACTAATTTTGTATGGCTGTGAAATTTTAAATTAAAATTTAATTCAATTCACTTTTAATGGTTTAGTTGTTAAATTAATTATTAGTTAAATTTTATTTTCAATCTTTAAGTATAGAATTTAATTAAGATTCTACATCTAATTTCTACATTAACTCTATTTAACCTCGTAGCTAAACTGAAAGTCTGAGGCAAAATTTAAAGGTTGCAATTCCTATGTAAGTAATAATATCAGTTTCATGAATAAGTTTTATGAATCAGTTTTATAATATCAGTTTTATGAATTTATCTTGTGAATATTTTTAATTTTTTTTATATAACATTAGTGGTTGTCATTTTTAAAAGTATGTTTGATTTTACTTTTCTTTTTTTTTTTTAAATCTTGAGTTTACAATTTATATACACGTCTTTTTAGGTGTTGTCGTGCTCTCCATACTGTACATTTTTAGCCATTTGCATACAGTATGGTAGAAATAACACCTAATTTGCATGCAACATTCATTCAGAGCCCTTGAAAAGGTATTGTTTGTTGTTTGCCTTCATTAAAAGGATGCTTATTATTATTATTATTATTATTTCAAAAACCTTTATTCATGTTCTTTCTAGTTCTTCATGTGATACTTGATACTTGGTTTAATCTTGTGCAATGCTTGTAAAGATATTCGTAATATATATATATATATATATATATATATATATATATATATTTCTATGCAAATTTACTCAGTACAAATCATTTATCAAAATTATTATTTATTAAAATTATTCCTATGATGAATGCAGACGATTATCATCTCAGAAAAATCTAACTCTAAACCTTAAAAATCAAATTCCAACTTTTTTATTTTATTTTATTTTACTTTATTTTTATTTTATTTATTTATTATTATTATTATTATTATTTACTTATTATTTACTGAAAAAACATGACAACTTTGTTTTAGATTGTATCACATCTATAGTTCAACGATTGATCCGTTTATTCATAAGTTCATTTAAACGATACCCATATTCAAAATTTACACTCCCCTGAGAATACTCCCCCCCCCCCCCATAAAAGGATGCAATGCCCCTGCATATACACATCTTTACTTTCTCTTACCCATAAGGTTGAGAAAGTGTTGTTTTTGGGTCAAATTTTCGAACGCGAGATTTGTTATATTTACACGTTTTGAGGTCCCCTGAATACGAAAATCATGTTTTTAGCAAATAGTCTGTGTGTATGTCTGTGTGTCTGTATGTCTGTGTGTGTGTCTGTCTGTTATCAGCATATCTCAAGAACAAATTATGGAAGAAAGATCAAACTTGGTATTCTAAATGTGTATCATATAGGGACGCTACAGTAAGCTTTTCGTTAAGATCAATCAAATGGTTCGTGTACAGGGACAATCAAGAATTGTAATACATTACGTCTATGGGGGAAATTGCAGGTAAGTAGAGTTTAACGTCTATAGACGGCACTAATCCAAATGAAACGAATATATATTTTTTGTAATAGAGATAGTTAACTGGAAAAAAAAAATTGTGTATGTAGGAGCCTCGCCTCCCCCCCTGGGGGGGAAGTCCCCCCTCGAGGGGAGTAAATTTTCATGATGGGTATCTTTCAAAAGAGCTCGCCAATGCTTTTAAAACGAATGGTTGAACCATCGATCTGCGATAATTTAAAGCAAAGTTAGCGATTTTTTTTTACTTTTAACAAAAAAGAAAAAAAATCGTACTTTTTTTTTTTTTTTTTTCAATATTGAGAATAAAATGGACTTTTTTGGACATTTGGTGTTATACTACTTCTCTAATATGGAAATCGTCTGCCTTATCATAAAAGATAATTTTTTTAATAATAATTTTAATAAATTATTTTTTAAAAAGAGAATTATTTTTTAATAACTGAATTAAATTCTATATAAATGTAGGTGCATTAATGAAACGGGGGGTTACACAGAACTAATTATCATATAAAACTCTTCAGAAGCCTAATATGAATTGTTTAACATAGGTTTACATAACAGTACTCGTTATCTTACCTATTAATCTGCAAGCTGTATTTATAGTATTAAAGTTCAGGGTAAGAGAAAGTCGTGTGAGTGACACACCAGATTATTTTTCCTAGTTAACAATTACTATCATATATACATATATATATATATATATATATATATATATATATATATATATATATATACATATATATGTCCATTATTTCACATTGAAAAGAAAAGTTAAAAATAATTCTCATTATGTACGAAAATTCCCATATTCATTCATTATGTACGTATTTATACGGAATTTTATCCTGTACTGCTTTGTTAAAAATTAGCAAAAATGGGATGACAGCGCCACTTGATGAGTGATTGATTTCTAACTGTAACCACCACCAATTTAAGTGAAGGTCCAAGTAAATATCAATTCTGGTTTAATTTCGTACACTGGTTTGTGAGATACAGCGTTCACAAAACTTTTATACACATACACAGACAGACATTTTCCAAATAGGATCAAATCGTGTTCAGCATATCTCAAAACGTGTAAATCTGTTGAAAACTGGAATTCGAAATTTTTTGCGAATCCAATATTTTCATCTTGTATGCACTTAAAAGAAAGTAAAAATAAAGAGTGAATATCTGAAGATATATTTCCAAAGTTCTTAATAGATATTTTTATTAAAAAATAATCTGGTGTGTCACCCACACGACTTTCTCTTACCCTGAAATTGAATACTATAAATACAGGTAGGAGATTAAGAGGTAAGATAACGATATTATGTAAACCTATGTTAAACAATTCAAATTAGGCTTCGGAAGAGTTTTATATGATAATTAATTCTGTGTGAGGGGGGATACCGCCCCCCTCAACCCCCGTTTCATTAATGCACCTACATTTATATAAAATTTAATTCGGTTATTATAAAATAATTCTGTTTAAAAAAAATAATTTATTAAAATTATTATTTCAAAAATATATCTTTTATGATAATGCAGACGATTTCCATATTAGAGAAGTAGTATAACACTAAATATCCCCAAAAAGTCCATTTTATTTTCAATATTAAAAGAAAAAAAAAAAAAAAAAAAACGATTTTTTTTTTTTTTCTAAGTTTTTTTTTTTTGTTAAAAGTAAAAAAAACGATAACTTTGTTTTAAATTATCGCAGATCGATGGTTCAACCATTCGTTTTAAAGGTATTGGCGAGCTCTTTTGAAAAATACCCATCATGAAAATTTACTCCCCTCGAGGGGGAACATCCCCCCCAGGGGGGGGGGGGGAGGCGAGGCTCCTACATACACAAATTTTTTTTTCCTAGTTAACTATCTCTATTACACAAAATATATAATCGTTTCATTTGGTTTAGTGCAGTCTATAGACATTAAACTCTACTTACCTGCAATTTCCCCCATAGACGTAATGTATTAGAATTCTCTTGATTGTCCCTGTACACGAACCATTTGCTTGATCTTAACGAAAAGCTTACTGTAGCATACATATATGATACACATTTAGAATACCAAGTTTGGAATGTCTGCTACTATTTGTTCTTGAGATATGCTGATAACTGACAGACACACAGACCATTCGCTAAAAACATAATTTTCGTATTCAGGGAACCTCAAAACGTGTAAATATAACAAAATCTCGCGTTCGAAAATTTGACCCCAAAACAATATTTTCTCTATCTTATGGGTAAGAGAAAGTAAGAAAAAAAAAAAAAAAAAAAACCTAATTTATCCATTCGCCTGTAATTTTCACCTAATATACACATGATACTTGTAGAACCAGTAACTAACAAAATTAACTAACAGCTCACAGTAACAACAGGAATTTTACACTTATTTTTAAGATGAGATAAATATTGTAGGATATGTAGGATAACACAAGCCTAAGGATTCTAAATCATAAAAATAGTATGTGAATAAAAGTTATGATTTTTTTTTTTTTTTTTTTTTTTTTTAAGCTAAAAATAGGATTGAATAAATAATAATTGTCATGTCATATCCAGAACTGAGACAGGAAACTTTAATGAAAACAAATTTGTTCATTTATTTAAATTAAATTATTTACTTGAAAAAAGTAATTTCAATTTGTAATTATAAAAATATTTTTCATGAGTCAGTACAGCAATATTATACATAACACTATGATTAATAATGTTTTAATGAACGTTTTATATTTCATTTCAAATTCGTAGATATCTGAAGCGGGAGAAAAGTCCCAATGAATTATTTATGATTTACGATTATTATTATTACAAAAATCTTCCTTTAAAACATATATATTTTTTTAACAACTTTTTCTTACAAAAATATTAAAAATCAATTTTACTTAAAAAACAGACATTGTATATTTATAAAAATTTGTATATTAACAGGTATTTACTTCTAAAAATTTAAATATTCAATGAATACGTAATAAATAAATAATAAATTAAATAATAATTTTCTGGGATATTCACAGTACTTTCTCTTTCTTCTACATTTCTACCAAATTTGTATTATTGCACTTTGAGGTGGAAGATAAGGAATATGTACTTTATCATGTACAAACTATCTTAAAAAACAGTTCAAAATTCTGTACTCCAGAAATAAAAGACACTATGCCTTTTTTTTTTTTTTTTTTTTTTTTTTTTTTGGGGGGGGGGGGGGTTGTAAAAAATTAGTTAGTACCGAAATGTATTATTAAAAGCACTATTTAGTACATTATATTATTAATACTAAGTTAAAGTATGATAAAGTGAATACTGATAGCTGCGAAGAAGCATGCAAAAAAATTGTAAAAATAAAGTTGAAAAAATATAAAAATGTTGCTCTCCTGCAAGATTGCAATTTTGGATATGATGTTCTTTAACTGCGTGGTACAGAAATGTTTTAGAAACGATATTATTTTAAATATATGTCTGTGCGAGGGCCGTCTCCGTCCACCACGCGTCTCAGTCCCACGTTTAAATATTGTAGCTTGTAGCCATATTCATAAAATATTTCCCTAACAACACATCTTCTCCGCATGATATCCTTTGGATGAAAGGGCATCCCAAGGACATCCTCAGGATGTACTATGGATGTGTATGTTGCTAGAGTTAAAGCTGCTATTAAGTTTTAATTAATTTAATTAAAATTTAATTTATAAAATTTAAATTACTTATTAAATGATTAAAATTAAAATTTATTACAAATTCGTCCGAGGATTGTTGCCCACGCCACTCTTTAAAATGTATTCGACTAATTTTCAGTAACCCTGTATTAATTCGAATTATATACACAACAAATAGTGCGCATAAATTTAGCCCAGCAATAGTAATAATGATAATATAAGTTTAATTATGACCACATCGTATATGTGTGCATGTTTCAATGTATGCAAAAGGCAATTTCCGAAAAGTCAAAAGGCTTTTCTTATGTTACACTTTCTAATATGGAGTAGAATTCATAACCGAACGTTTTTACTGATCTTGATTTCTAGAGACATTATCTGAGAATCGGTGAAATTTTGATATTTCCACTTGATTTCTCATCCGTAGCTGTCGGATACGCTTAAAACAGCAAAATGTAAGAAAGTAAAATTTCTTTTTTACATAACACTAGAAGTCTTTTTGTGCATAACAAAACTTGAGTCTAATTTGCATTTTTATACTTTACAGAGCAAGGTACACTTTTTATTTCCCTTTGTACAGTTTTATTCATAATCCATATTAATCGAAAATAAAATTAGAAATTCTAACTTCTAAACTTTCAGTAAATTATTTATTTTAATTTATAGTTGTTGCCAAAAAAATTAAACTTTAAATTTTACATCTACTTTTTAAGATAGCACGCGATCATGTTTTATATAAAAATTAAATCATTAAATTCCTTTTTTTACTTATTTTTATTTCATATTGCTCGCGCACTTTTTATTTCCTAATTCAAAATTATTTAAAAAAAAAAACTTTTTCGATATCGTTTGTAACGATACTGATTATTATTAATCTTCTTTTCTTTTTCTTTAAAAGAAAAAAAAAATGATTTTGATGAAATTCTGGCAAAAGCAGAACTTAGTTTAAAACGGAGGACTATTAGTTTTTTTTTTTTTTTTGGGCTGAGGGCCTATTAGTCTCAATCTGGGACATTTGCGTTGTCGATTTCGACAGTTGACATTTGTCGAAATCTAAAATTTATCGAAAATATAATTGAATAATTTGAAAGTGATGTTATAATTTGAAAAAAGAAAAAAAAAAACTAATAGTCCTCCGTCCTAAACTAAATTCTGCTTTTGCCAGAATTTCATCAAAATCTTTTTTTTTATTATTATTATTATTGAAAGAAAAATAAAAGAAAATTAATAATAATCAGTATCGTTACAAGCGATATCGAAAAAGTTTTTTTTTAATAATTTTGAATTAGGAAATAAAAAGTGCGCGTGAAATAATATGAAATAAAAATAAGTAAAAAAATGAATTTAATGATTTAATGTTTTTGTTTTTCGGGGGCTGCTCATGCATATAAAAAATACGTATTAAAACGAGTCGAAAAAGGAAGCGAAATAAGTATTGAGTTATATTACGATAAATACGATATATAATATGATACGATATATTAGACCTATCGTCCAGGGTTAGTAGGCAATTTCGTTGAAAGAAATAGTTTGTTCGTTCGGTGCAACTTGCACATTAGTCCCGTGAGGTACAACTTTCACTTTAGTCCCGTCAGGTACAACTTGCACATTAATCCCCTTTAAATATAGTGATTTTTTTTTTTTTTTTTTAGAATAGAAATAAATTTATAATATTTAGACCATGTGTTACAACTTTATTATATGTGACCCCCTTGGAAACGTTTAAATTTTTTATTTATTTATTTATTTATTTATTTATTTTGTATTTCAGAATGGATATGAGTCCCCACACTCGGAAATGTGTGTTTCTACGCAATACATTCTGCATCGTAATATATTTGTCTTCTGCACGTTTTAATTCCCTAAAGAAAAATAATTTTAAGTTTTTGTGTTAATTTATGAAAAATTGTTGTAATAACTGTTACTTTCATCACCAAATCCATATACTGTTTTTTTTTTTTTTTTTTTTTTTTTTTTTTAATAACATCGCTTTCAAATTATTCAATTGTATTTTCGATAAGTTTCAGATTTCGGTAAATGTCCAACTATCGAAAAATGACACCGCAAAAAACCCAGATTGAGACTAATAGTCCTCAGTCCTAATAAGGAAAACAATATAGTAATGGTTAAAAAGAAGATTTATATTATTCTATTTAAAACTGTGTCAGGTATCATTCAAATTATTTTTTAAACTTTATATTCTAAACTTTTTTTTTTTTAAGTTCATTTGTAAATAGAACAATCGTTTAACTTAACTGTTTGCTCTCTAGAAACAGGGTCCTATCAAGAAGAAATTTGGCACTTCTGGCAATTGATTCCCCACACGTAATCAACACCAGATTAGGCTTAGGTTTAAAGTCCAGCTGAATACTAAGTTTGGTTAAATTCCTTCCATTGGTTCGTGAGATACAGAGTCTACAAAATGTTTGATACACACAGACAGACAACCATTTTCTAAAAATAGTCAAATTGTGTTTAGGACATCGCAAATCGTGCAAATTCTTCGAAGTAGAAAAGTTTCAGGGATCCAGTACTTTCTTCTTATGTATAGAAGGAAATTTAGTGTTTTTTATAAATATACTTCTCCATGGATGCATTTTTAAATTAATTTCATTCTCGAACTAAATTTTGAAGATTTGCTTAGATGCACAAAACACATGCAATTTTTGTATTGACCAATAATAATAATAAAAATAATGTGTCATCTTCTTGATGAAAGTTTATGCTGTCCACTGTAAACTTTCACGAAGATGTTACAGAAATATTTAATCAATCTGTGAAAGATTGTTACTTTTTTAGAACTGAGGACTGACTATTAGTCTCAATCTGGGATTTTTGCGATGTCATTTTTCGATAGTTGGACATTTGTCTAAGTCATTTTTCGATAGTTGGACATTTATCGAAATCTAAAATTTATCGAAAATATAATTGAATAATTTGAAAGCGATGTTATAATTTGGAAGTTAAAAAAAAAAAAAAAAAACTAACTTTTTTTTTTTTTTTTTTTTTTTTTTTGAAAGAAAAAGAAAAGAAAATTAATAATAATCAGTATCGAAACAAACGATATCAAAAAAGTTTATTTATTTATTTATTTATTTATTTATTTTTTTTATATACAACAATTAAAAATTTAAATATCCATTTTTAAAGCACTTACCAGGTTATTTTTTTCATATTTTAATTAATTTTAAAAAATCTAATCAAAATTTAGTTAAAAATAAGGTACCAAATGAAAGGGGCAAATTTTTTTAATCCGTCGGATTAATTAACTTATCGATCGGACAATTAGATTTTTTTAAATTAACTAAAATATGAAAATCTGATGTCAACTTGCTTATATATATTTATATATATATATATATATATATATATATATATATATATTAATCTCAACAATGGAAAAAATAAACAAAAATTATTTATTTTATTATTATTTTTTTTTTCTAAGTTTATTACTGCAAATACAGGGTATTTCAAAACACATAAATCCAACGAAATTAAAAATGTTAATAAAGGAGTAAATAGATAATAAAAAACAACCATCTGGAATAAAATTCAATGCGATCGATCTTTCAAATATGTATATCTAAACATTTTAAAATTACTAAAAGAAAAATGCTAATAGTTTTTAATGCAAAACAGGTGCATTTAAAACTATAGGGAATCTGCACTGAAATGTTAATGACATGACTTGGAGTACTCTTTAAATAATAATAATAATTTAAATAATTGTTAATTAAAAAGAATTTAATTTTCATCAACATGACTTTAAAAACTAAATTGCATCTCCAGAAAGCATTTATTGCAAACACACAGATTTATTATTATTATTATTATTATAGACAAAATCTGTACACCAGAGTGTTTTGTCATTTTTGTTATTATTGAATATCAGTGTGGTTTCCCAATTGTGTGATTTTCTTCTAATACACCATTGGAATAAAACTACTGTGTCGTGGACACCACAAAACTTTCTTCCTTATCTTCCTATACGAATTCACTCAGCACAAATAATTTAATAAAATGATTATTTATTAAAATTTATTTTCAATGATGAATTTCTCTTCCATGGGGGCTGCGGTAGCCCGGTCGGTAGAGCACCAAGCTCGTAACTGGAAGATTGCGTGTTCGATACTGGAACCGGCCAAAGACTGTCGTGTATACTAATTGTGGCTAGTGCACGTAAAATCCGTTGTGGCCGTAATGTCCTCCATGTTCCCATCCAAATTATACCTCTAGAGGTCACCGAAGGGAAGGAGCCATCCCCACCGTGGAGGATCAAAATTGTGATGGCATGTCTCCGACCATCCTTAGGAGTGCGTCCCAGACCGTCACCAGTTACCCATTGCGCGGTACTGGTGCGAATTTAAACCCAACAAACAAACAAACCTTCCATGATGAATGCTGACGATTTTCATCCCAGAGAAGTATAAGGCTAATTTAATCCAAACAAAGTCAATTTTTTACTCTTACAAATTAGCATCTTAAAAAAAGTCGATAATTTTAGTTTAAATTATCATAGATCGATGGTTTAACCATCCGTTTAAAAAGTATTGGGGAGTAATTCTGTTGAAAGGCACCGATGTTGAAAGGGGGGGGGGGCGCAAGAGCGATGCTCGTGCTTATATAAAATTCTTTTCCTAATTTACTAATAGTATTATAAATATTTCTTTTTTATTTTCATAATAATTCAATAAAAGCAATTCGAATTCTGCACTATAATTTTGTCCTATACCCCATGTTAAAAATTTAGAAAAAAAACCCTGGTTGGTAGCGCCACCTGTTGGACGATTTTCACCAAAAGTTGGTAGGCATTAATTTCTGTCATGGTGCTACTACATATCAATTTGTATGAAATTATGTGCCGTAGTTCCTAAAATACAATCGCCACAAAAATTTGCCATACCCGCACAGGCAGACGGACAAACAGACATTTTCTAAAAATAATCAAATCGTGTTCTTGACCTCTCAAAACGTGTAAATCCATCGAAAAACGGAAGTTGAAGATTTTTACGAAACCGAAACATTCTTCTATTAAATATAGCAGAAAGAAAAAAAAAAAAAAAAAGCTAACAAAAATGTATAGTAGAATTCTTTCACTTTCACCTCAAATTTTCTCTGCAATCAATTTCTGGTTCGTAACCACTGAAGCATCACAGGAAATTTTTAAACTGGTTGAATGAGCAAAAAGTATCTGAAATGTCTGAAATTAGACAGCAAACTATTGGCGTGTGAGATCTAACATGGGAAATTTTCGAGGAGAGAGGGGGCAAAATACTAACTTTATTTTTATCTTCTTAATGTATCTGCTAGATTATTTCGTTACTCCATGAATAATCATTGCAGTGATCCGAGAATATAAACAACTCAAATTTTAAAAATATGTTGTAATTCCCCCTCTGTTTATATGAATAGAATAACTATGCAGATGTAAGATAAAATTTGAACTTTTATGTTTTTCCCTTTCTTTTAAGTAGGTATACTATTTTCGAGCAAGTTGCAAAAACTATGCTGGAGTCTATGCTATCTTATACTTTGTATGTTTTGTGAGCTTCAACAATTTTGATAAGAGCTTTCTTGTACAGTATATTACAGGAAATATTAGATTTAAAGGTATCAAAGGAATGAAAAAGAAGTAATTTTGCAAATCAGATTCAAAACAAATTTGTAATTTATGATGCGAAGAGAAATATTAATACCATAAAATTAAAAAAATGATTTAACATAATAATTTCAATTAAATATGTTGTAATAATCTTAATAATAATCATGATTAATTACGAAAATTAATTTTTTATGACCTTCTGAAAAGCTAGCTATCAGAATATATATATATATATAAGATATAAGTTTAATATAGTTCACTTAAAGCATATACAGTATGTAGAGCAACTTTTACGAGGAATGTGTCTGGCCGATTGTCCACCGCTTGGGGCGACAAGTCCCATATTAAAATCCTTATTTCCTACCAGAAGTATTTTAGAAAAAAGGATTACAATTTATATTAGTTTGCTTTTTAATGCAATTACAAGCAATTTTGAATTTTAAGTGTTTTCTAAACCAATCCATAATGTAAATGTTGAGTTTGATTGCATATTTTATTTTGTCTACTCATGATCTGTTGCTGCCGTTTTTTTTTTTTTTTTTTTTTTTTTTTTTTCCTGCCGCCCGACCACCGCAGGCAGTTGGTGATGCTGAAGAATGTTATTTTTTTAACATTACGTTGCACATCTTTTTGTTAGGTGTTGACCCATTATTTATGGCTAGTCGATCCTTTTATCGACCGAACGTAAATTTGATTGCTATTAGGTATCCGATGTACACTTCCCTTGATTCCTGATTAAACGATTACATATAATTTTATGACATTAATATTTCTCTAACTTATTTTGCATGTTTTTTTTTTTTTTTTTTTTTTTTTTTTTTTTTGTCTACTCATAATCGTTTGACACTGGTTGTTTTTCCGCCCAACCACTGCATGCCCTTGATGATGCTAGGCGAGCATTTTTTAGCATTACGTATTAGTACTTATCTTGATCGGTTTGGGTTACTTTCATTACACTTCTTTTTCAGATTCTCGGCAGGATACTACTTAATTGCCGTTTACATATATATACAAATATACATTCTTATTCATAATCAGTCTCTAAACTCTAACTTGCCCATCTGTCTGATGTAATTTAAAACGGGATTAATCGGTCCACATTACTCTTTTCCTGTTTTTCACTGTCCAGTCCCTGTGGGATGAAGAAAATTTGTGGTATTTTATCTTGTTTGCTGCTGGCAGCAACAGTGTTTCCATGGGCCTTCCGTTTCTACAACCCATAAAGTTCGTACTTCGGTGAACAATATATTCAGAGATATTGTGTGACAATCTTTGTTTAAGATCTGCGGTAATTTGCTGCATTGTAACCATTATCTTTCTTTCAATATTTGGAAGACTCTCCGTTTCCCTCAATTATTCACCATTCGATAACGATCGTAGTTTGCCCGTGTAGATCTAATATTTTTCACGATAGTCCAACTGGATCCACTTTCACTACAGCAGTTCTTGAATATTTCACAAATACTGCAGTTTTGCTGATACTTTTATCATGCAGTTATTTCATGTTCAATGTTTCTTATCAATGTTTATATACCAAAGCAGTTTTCCTGCGGTATTTTTTTTTTATTACTATTTTAATTGCTCCATACCTCTAATGTTACTCAGAGATTCATTTTCATGAAGCTCTCCTGTGATTATAATGAGAAGGCCACTCAGTGTATAAATTAATACATATTTAATGAAGAGCTGGGATGGAGATATCTAAAGTATAAAGCGGCCATGACGTACAGGGAACCCGGTTCAATAAGCTCCGTAAAACAAAACATAGCATCGAGTCATTTTCCATTTAGTAAATGAGATGTTTAATTACTCTTATAAGACATATATTAATGATATTCTTGGACAAAATGGAATAAGTATATTCGAAAACATTCACGATGGAGAATTCCTGTTTATTATTTCAAGACAGACATCCAAAAGAAGAATGGAAGCCATTACGATATCTTTTTCTAAACAGAACACATTTCGACATTTCCAGTCAATGATAAAAATATAACATCTTTACAGAATGACAGACAGCAAGCTAATTCATTTATTTCGCCAAATCTCATTGGCATCAAAAATCAAGTTGGCTGAACACAGTTTAAATTTATATCTGGTAAACCTAAATAATAGTTAAAAGATTGGCTAAAAATTAAATTACGTCATATGATGTGATTAAATTTTGTCAGGTGTCCAGAATTTGGCTAAAAGTGCAAAATCAATTGATAAAAAAATATTAGAAATTATTTTCAGCTATGATGATTCAACGGAATCTATAAACGTTTGATTGGAGACAGGAAGCTATAATAAAAAAAAATCGTCTGCGGTTTTAAAGCATAAAATGAATGGGTTTCTCTTTCTTTGATATTTTATTTAATTATTACTTGATGAGATTTAGAGCAGGAAAAAGAACAATAAATTATATGAAATTACAGATTAATGAAATAGAAATAAAATAGCATAAGCGAAATAAACAAAATTGTATTAAATTCTTTTAGGATAAGAAATATAATGTTTGCTTGTATTATAAATAAATAAATAAAATGTAATTTATATTATTATTATTATTTTATTTTAAAAAGGGATATGTGATGTTTTTCAACATCACATATTTCTCCCCGTCGACCGAAAAAAAATGGGTTCAGCCATTACATCGTCTATGATATGACAGCTCAGCAAAAATTAAATCAAATTATCTCCAATCTTGTAAAATAGATTGATTACAAAACAAAAACAAAAAAACGAATGGCTTCCAATACAAATAAAATACGTACATTGTTATATTATTAATAGAAAATCTTGTATGCATACTTAAAAAAAATATTATTATGCAATAATAAAATACAAATACAGAAAATAAAGATATTATACGGTGATGTAATATAATGTTGTATGGCCATAAATCTGTGTACACGTCGTTAAAATATATATCCACAAACAAAATGAGCTCAAGTCCTTTGATTTAAAATCATAATAATTCAGTCATCATATATTTTATCAGTTCGTGGTAAGATGCTGAAATCAGTAAATTTTTATGTTGCCATGCATGGCGAGAAACTTTGACGAGTCCATTTCAGTTCAGAGAGGACAAGAATTCGTTGTAATAAATACATAGTTCAAATGTATAAGCAATCTGAATATGAAAGTTTGACAAAATAAAAATCAAGTATATTTATATGTTATCAAATATATAGTGAGTCTTTTATATTCAATAAAAGGTTTAAATAAATAATACATGTTGAAAGAAAGTAATAATAACACTTTTTTTTTTTTTTTTTTTTTTTAGGTAATTGTAATTGGAATATATAATACATATGCATATATGTACGATAAAAATATTACCTGCACCAAAAGTCTACGTAAACATTTTTTTTTTTTTTTTTTTTACTTCCATTAGCACTTTTTTGAAACCAAAAAAAAACATTATTCTAGTATGTTAACTTTTAATAAAATGCAATTATAATTAACAAGTAAGTTAAAGAAATAGTGATATACACTGCTGTTGTAAGACAATGCAGCTTAGAATATAATTTCCTGGACCAGCCATTGATTATCCAAGCTGCGAAATTTCACAACAAATAAAAATCACAACAGGTTGATCAGGTCTGTTGCGATGAAAGTATACATCAAATTTATTTAATTTATCTTTAATCATTATAAATATTTAAAAATTTATACTGCGTAACTTTTAACCTAAGGAAAAAAAAATGATGAAAAATTACTTTCTGTTTCGTAAATTATATTGATGTGTATCATTGGAAATAATAATATTCTTATTAAAATTAGAATTATTATAAATGTCAAATAAGTGATTATTACGTGGAGGTGCCAACAAAATTCTATCTATATGCACACGAAATGCCTTATCGTCACTAGCATGTAACCGTTTAATTGAAAATGAAACAGGGGAATCTTTAACTGTGACAATGAAAGGACCTGTATATTTAGATTTAAATTTATCCATAGACTTCAGATACACAATATCTTTTGTGCAGATGCTTCTTAGTTTAGCTTTTCTTTGAAAATATTTATTTCTTTTTGATTGGGAATCTTGAATGTTATTGTACGCTTTTTTATAAATTTCCTGAAGGTCTTGCATTAATTTATAGATGTTTACATTAGAGTCCAGGTAAGTGTAATTATAATTTGAATTATAAGTGTCAAAAATTAGTGCCAGTTCTCTACCAAAATGTAGAAGATTAGGCGAGAATTGAGTGGAAGAATGCGTAGATCCATTGTAGAGAGATTTGTGTATATATAGTGCATTTTGAAATGAATGACCTTCTTCTAATAATATATTAATTGAATACTTAATTGATGTGTTTACACGTTCGCTAATAGAGTTCGATTGAGGATGAAAAGCAGACGAATGTATTATTTTTATGCCTAGAGTGTCATTAAATGTATTGTAAACTTGAGATGTATATTGTCGACCTAAATCTGATAGAATACATGCAGGGCGACCAAAGGTTGTAATGTATGAAAACAAACATTGAACTATTTTTGGAGAAGTAATATTAGATAACGGGTAAAGTTCTAAGTGTCTACTGAAATGATCAATTATTGTCAAGACGTATTGACCATTACTAAAAGGACCCACCAAGTCTGTGGAGATTGTATGATTTGGATGAGTGGGTGTATATGTTTTTTGTAATGGAGCAGGAGGTGTTTTGTGATGTTTCGCTTGTAAGCATTTAGTGCATGAAGAGACGAAATTGAGGGTATCAGTATAAATGCCCCTCCAAAAGTATCTTCTAGAAAGAAATTCATAGGTTTTAGCCAAACCAAAGTGAGATAAATGCGCGATGGACAATGCTTTCGCTTTTAAAGAATTTGGAACAATAATTAAATAACTGAGTGAATTGTTATGAATATTCTCTTTCTTGAGCATTAATACTTTAGAATCAGGATTTATAAAGTAATTGGGAAATTTTTCTGACTTTCCGTTTTTTAAGATTTCTTCGTAAATTGTTTTTAATTCAGAATCCTTAATTTGTTCGGACACAAATGTTTGGTCTGAAATTTCTAGTAAGGGGTCTTTAGAGTTTGAATTTCCTGAAATCATATAATTAACATATTCTGAGCATTTGTTTTGATTTTCATTATTAATTTTATCCTTACTGTTAATTTCAAGTCTGTTTTCATTTTCATCAACATCAACAATTGGTAGTGGTTGTATGTCATGAATTAATTTTGGATTAGCTTTGAGATCCTCTTGATGGTTTTCAAAATTGCAACGTGATAAATAATCCGCTAAGATGTTCAAATTTCCAGGAATATGTTTGAAAAAGTATGTATATTCAGATAAGTCCATTAACCAGCGGGTGGTTACGTCAGCGGGATTGGTAGTTTTCTTATATTTTTCAAGGGGAGCACTATCTGACAAAATTACGAACTCACGATTATATAAATAGTATTTGAAGGCGGTGACAGTTTTATGAATTGCCATAAGTTCCAATTTTAACGCAGGATATTTCTTTTCAGAAGGTTTTAAAGATTTGGAAAAGTATGCTATAGGAAGTAATTTACCATTAAATTTTTGCATAAGTGCTCCTGAAATGGCTGTTTTTGATGCATCCGTGTTGACATAGAATGTTTTCTCCCAATCTGGAAGTCGAACCATTGGGGGAAGAAAGAATAATTTTTGAATTTTTTGAAAAATACTCTGATGTTTTTCTGTCCATTTGAATGTTGTTTTGGGTTTTGTGAGTTCCACAAGGGGTTGCGCAAGTTCTGAGAAAGATGGTAAAATCCATTTGTAAAAATTAGCAAGTCCAAGAATTTTTTTTAATTGTCGTTTTGTCGTCGGTGGTGGAAAAGAATTGATCTTTACGATGTTAGCGGTGATGGGTGAAATAGTATGGTTTTCAATATGGAAACCTAAATAATTAACTGCTGATTTATGGAATTCACACTTAGATGGGGATAATGTTAAATTATATTTGATAAGAATTTCTAACACTTTATTTACTTTTTCACAAGTCTCTTCAAATGAATTTGATCCAATAATCAGATCGTCTTGATACGCATATATGCCATTAATGTTTATCTCGTCGAGTATTGTGTCCATTAGAGACTGAAATATAGAACTGGCGTTCTTTAAACCAAAACAAACACGTTTGTATCGATAACTGCCAAAAATAGATGTAAATGTTAACATATCTTGATATTTTTTAGGAAGGTCAATTTGGTGGTACGCTTGCATGAAATCTAACGAAGTAAAGTATTTGAATGACGAAAGATTTGAAATAATATTTTGAATTTTAGGGAGAGGATATGAGGAACCTTGTATGACTGTATTGACCATTCTAAGGTCTAAAGCAAGTCTGTAACGTTGTTTCTTTGAACCATCAGATTTTTTCTTTACCAGCAATATGGGACAAGCCCACTCGGAGCAATTACGCTCAATTATGCCGGCGTTTACTAATTCATTGATCTGTTTTTGGGCTTCTTTTTGTAAAGCTTGCGGAATCGGAAATGGAAGTGTTTTAATAGGGAAATCATTAATTAACTTAAGATTAGGAATTATTTTATCAGTATGTCCTAGAGTACTGAGAGATTTGGAAAAAGCAGCAAATTTGCTTAAAAATAAATTTTCAAGTGTGTTACGTTGATCAAGGGTTAAATGATTCAAACAAAAATCTTTACTTGATAAATCATTTTTACGTTTTAGTAATATATCCTCTGAAGCTTGAATTAAGTGGATATGGTCCTCAATATTTTGTATATTATTATTACTAGAGCAAGAGTCTTCAATTTTATCTAAATGTGGTTCTTTAATTTCATCAATTAAAAATAATTTACCAATATGCATATTTTTATTTAGATGGATTGAATTTTTACCCTTATTTGAGATAAGTAACGTAAAAAGAGAATTATTATTTTCAGAATTAATTTCATTTTTGTAATTCGGTGATACAATAGAATCTAAAATTTCTATATCAGGATCCTTTAAGTCAGTACAAAATATGCAATTCGTTTCTTGTAACTTATTATTTGTTTTTGCAGTAATGTAGATATTTTCACCAGTTTGTATTATAACTTTTTTTAGAAGGTAAACATTCATATTATTATCGTCAGAGTTAACATTATATACATCTAATTTTTCATTTTGCGAATCAAATAAGGAACAAGTAAAGTCTAATTTTCCAATTCTCATGGAATTTTTTGAAAAGTCAATAGTGACATGGTTTTCTTTAATGAAATCCATGCCAAGTATTCCATGAAAATTAGAACTATGTGGTATGTCAATAATATAGAAATTGTGTTGGAAAAACTTTTTTTCAATTTTGAAAGTTGCACGAATACATGAAGAAAATTCAACATAAGAATTGACCATTTTAAGAGTAATAGACGAACCTAGTCTTTTATATTTTAAATTTGCTTTCAAATTATCAAATGTTGATTGGGCTAAAAGTGAACAACTACTTCCGGTATCAATAAGAAACTTTATATCATTATTGGCTAATTTAGCTTTTATTATAGGAAGTGTATGAGAATTTTTGTTTACATTAAATAAAATATGATCTTCAATATTATCTGTGCAACTCTCATTGCTGTCACTTTGAATATACCCTGTATTAGAAATATGACTAAAGTTTTGAAATGTTTGGGTAGCTTTATTATCTGCTACAGTAATATTAGTAACAGTTTGAGATCCAACTGAATTTACAAGTCTAGTATGTGAAATTTTCGGAAGAGAATTTGAAGATGACACATTTGTGACTTTATGTTCATTCGCTGATGAGACCCTTAGTTTTCGAGATATGGCAGCATCAGCATCTCCATACCTCTTTTCTAGTTTAAATTACGGTTTTCATAATTACGTGTTTTATAAGTTAAATTATCTCTATTTCTCCATTTGTAACAGTTTAAAGCAACGTGACCATGTTTGGAACAAAGTTGACAAATCAAATTATTTCTAGAAAAGTTTCTTCTAGGGGAAGAACGAAAATTGGTCTGTCTAGTTTTATAATTATTTCTATAATTTCTTTGATCAAATTTGGGTCTGCTTGACTGAACTACGTGCAAAGATTCATTATGGGAGGGTGGATTGTTGTTTGTAAGTGAAATGCTATTAATTTTCTCAGATAAATCTTTCAATGTGTTTAATATTACCGAGTCATTTTTATTATCGCAAGAAAGAACAGTCTTAGTATTAGTAGTGTTGTTGAAAGAATCATATATTTCGGATAATGTTTGAGCACGTTCAACTGCCTTATTATAGTCTCTTATGTTTTCCTCCATTAATTTAATTTTTATATTTGATGGTACACACTCTAAAAATTTCGGAAGTTTAATGTTATCAAGGGATTGTTTGTCTTTAAGGTCAGGGAAAGCCTTAGGTACAGCAACATTTACACGATGGGCGAAATTTTTAATAGACTCTCCCGGCAAAATTTTTAAATTATGAAATTCTGATATTCCAGTATTATACGAGGATTCCTTGAAAAACTTACAGAAATTTTCCTCGATATATTCAAGATCTGTTGACTTATATAAAGTTTCATTTTCGATAAAGTATGCCAACGCGGCATCACGAAGTTTTTCTTTCATTACATGTAATGTCGCGTCATTTGTTAATTTATTTAACATGGCAAAGGATCTTAATTGATCAAAGAAAAATTTGACAAATCTCGCGTCCCCATCGAAATTAGGAACGGAGCAAAACGCGTTTCGATTCTGTGCCATGTTTTTCCAAAATACAAACGTTAACTAAGTTAAATAAAAATAATATGCATAAGAATTCAATTAAATATCATATGATAAATAAAATTACCAAGACACTCAAAAATGAATAAAATTGTTAAATACTTTCTTTTTTTAATTAAGCCTGCAAAAGTTGGATGATAAAGTTTCAAGATTAATAAAAATATGTAGAAATTATTTGTAATATTTTCCTGTATAACATTATAGCTTGCAACCATGAAATTGGCTTATATACGTCTTGTTGTATATATATATATATTATAGATATATTTAAAAATATATAATGAATAATACTAAAAATGGATATATATGCAAATGAAAATAATTGTCAAGATATATTAAATTGTAAACACAAAGATCAAAATATGAAAAAAAATCAAAAAAAATATTTTATGCAGTATGATGAAAAGAAAAAAAATATCACTATGATCTGGTATTTAATTTCACAAATGAAATAAATTTTTACTTGAATATCCAAAACCTAGATATTTCAAAAATAATATAAGCAAATTTTGATCATTTATATAACTTTTTAACTGTTCTTAAAAATTGAAATGAAAAGTTAAAGTAGAATATAATACTCATATGAAGAATAAAAGATTTTACCTATAAGTAAAAATTTATATATAAAGTTTAAATAAATGTCAATATTTAAGAAAAATGTACGAAATGTTTCTTTTTATTGGCACAAAAATTGATTGCAAAGGAAACTTACCCCTTTTTCGAATCTTCTTTTAGCTAAAACAAAAATATATATAGATATAAATTTATTTATTTACGGTATTTTATTTATTCTTTTATTTAAAACTGTAAGGCTCTTCTCCTGTATGAGTGCGCGAGAAAAAAAAATCAACGTAGAAATTTAACTGCTCACATTCTAGAAAGACGACCCATATTTGGCAATTCTCCTTGCACCGATGAATCAACGATCATTTAATACCGAACGGTAAGTGCATAAGACGGTCACAAATTGCGAACATTGCAGACTGTAGAGAGGATGTTATTCAATGAAACCGTAGAAAGTCCACCGGCATGGCATCACACAATATCGGCGATAAGAATCGGTACCGTAGACACCAAGTAATCTCTTTTTAAAAAAATCACAGATGACATCCCGCAGCATACTAGCCTTTAGTAAAGATGAACAACAATCAACAAATCGGTACATTCGGTGCTGTTCACCGTAACGTAGTTAATTTCTTTTTGGATCATCACTGGGGCAGCTGTTTTTAAAACATAACAGTCTTCAACAACGTAAAACTTCGCATTCATGAATTAATCAGTAGTCGATATCACGTCGATATTAGGTGACTAAGCAGAGATCCGTTAAACAGAAATTCGAGTATTGCAGTACACTTGTTTATATTCGTTAAACAGTAGTTCAATGTCGATGCCCAAATTTTTTAAGACGAAAAAAAAATTTGGATATCCGGATATATTATCCGGCCTGAGTCTGGCACCACATATATTTAATGAAGAGCTGGGATGGAGATATCTAAAGTATAAAGCGGCCATGACGTACAGGGAACCCGGTTCAATAAGCTCCGTAAAACAAAACATAGCATCGAGTCATTTTCCATTTAGTAAATGAGATGTTTAATTACTCTTATAAGACATATATTAATGATATTCTTGGACAAAATGGAATAAGTATATTCGAAAACATTCACGATGGAGAATTCCTGTTTATTATTTCAAGACAGACATCCAAAAGAAGAATGGAAGCCATTACGATATCTTTTTCTAAACAGAACACATTTCGACATTTCCAGTCAATGATAAAAATATAACATCTTTACAGAATGACAGACAGCAAGCTAATTCATTTATTTCGCCAAATCTCATTGGCATCAAAAATCAAGTTGGCTGAACACATTTTAAATTTATATCTGGTAAACCTAAATAATAGTTAAAAGATTGGCTAAAAATTAAATTACGTCATATGATGTGATTAAATTTTGTCAGGTGTCCAGAATTTGGCTAAAAGTGCAAAATCAATTGATAAAAAAATATTAGAAATTATTTTCAGCTATGATGATTCAACGGAATCTATAAACGTTTGATTGGAGACAGGAAGCTATAATAAAAAAAAATCGTCTGCGGTTTTAAAGCATAAAATGAATGGGTTTCTCTTTCTTTGATATTTTATTTAATTATTACTTGATGAGATTTAGAGCAGGAAAAAGAACAATAAATTATATGAAATTACAGATTAATGAAATAGAAATAAAATAGCATAAGCGAAATAAACAAAATTGTATTAAATTCTTTTAGGATAAGAAATATAATGTTTGCTTGTATTATAAATAAATAAATAAAATGTAATTTATATTATTATTATTATTTTATTTTAAAAAGGGATATGTGATGTTTTTCAACATCACAACATAAGTACTTAAAAAAAGAAGCATCGTAATCATATTCTGCCGCTACAATGTATATCAAGCATTATTTTTTACAGGGTGATTCTAAACATATTTTTTGTTTAGTTTGTAACTAAGGTAAACGCACCAGTAGTGGACCCTGTGCCAGGAGTGGACACTTTTAATTTTAAACTCGGAAAATAAGCTACCTAATAATTCTGAAGATTAGAGCAATGTTCAGGAAGGAAGTTATAGTCCTCTACTGTTAAACCATTTAACTAAAAATAATTCCGGCCATTAGTTTTAAAATAATGTTAGTTTCACTAAAAAAATTTGCACTTTTTTGTGATTTTGCCGTTTTCTTCTTATCACTTTGAATAAGGAAATGAAATTTTATTTGCTCTCTCTCTGCTTATTTTTAACTGATTTCTTCTACCTTTTGCTTTCATATGACTAAAATAAGTATCCAAAATTCTTTTCTTTTGCTGTTTTTTAAATAGTATTTTTATGGGTGTCCACTACTGGTAACAAAAAATGTCATCATGATCAATAGCGGACAGCACTGTCCACTACTGGCTCATGTGACTTTTAAGGTCAGATCCAGTATTGGCACAATTCTGTAATCTCGCAATTTTAGAGTTGAATTCAGTGTTTTTAAACGTCACTCTAAAGCTACGTATTTAGCAATTGGCGCCGGTCTAGGACTCACTCCTAAGAGGGTAATGAGACATGCTATCACAATTTTGATCTTCTGCAGAGAAAGTGGATCCCAGGCTTTTCCAAATTTAGAAAACTGAACAAAATGGAAATTCGCTTGAATCATGAGATATCTTTGGACATTTTAATTTTTTTATTCGCATTTCTTTTTTTGGGTTCAAGATTGGACTTGTTGGTTAAGTTCGGTTCCCATTGAAATATCGACATTGAAATAGCATAACTGCGGTCAGTATTTAGAGGGTTGAGCATGATTGAATTTTATGTCGCACTAGTGCTACACTATGGGCAGTTAACGACGGTGAGAAACTCACCCCTAAGGATAGTCAGGAGATATTTGATAACCCTCAACAGTTTGACTTTGATGGGAACATGGAGTACATTGCGGCCACGAGGTGAAAATTGTGATGGGATGTCTCTTTATTAGTGATTCCCGGACTGTCTCCAATAACCAATAGTGTAGCACTAGTGCGACGTGAAATTCACTCAAATTTCAGCTCTAAATGTTAGCCCCAAAGGGGATTTATGTATGTGAGGACAAACTGCTAAAATAGGTCTTTCCCTAAGACATAGAAACGTTTTTCCACCTTAATTTTAAAGAAAAATCCAAAGAGATCCACTACTGGAACAAAAAAAGGGTCCACTACTAGGTTTTAGTGTGTCCACTACTGGCTCATTTTAAGCTCTCCGGATTTTTTATTTTTTGCATATATAAATGCTACAATTAGCAATTTTCATAATACAGTCCGGCTAAGAAAGAGTTAGTAAAGGTATAAAATATTAATTATTTTTTGAAACTCTAAAATGTAGGAAATTATACAAAAAATAGCCCGGAAATGTCCTTAAAGTGTTCACTACTGGTGCGTTTACCTTAATACTTTTTTTGATTCCAGAACAAAATTTTAGCTTTTTTATATACGGTATATAACATGATCTTTACACCATTGAAGTTTCAAGAGAATCTATGAAGTATTTCTTTAGATAGTCACCAAAGTGCGCCTTCACTCATGTCCATGACTGTATACACTGAGAAACATGAAGAGTCTTTTTTATTTAGATAATCTACATAAGGAAAGGTCAATCAGAGCACTGTAATAGTAAAATTTATAAAAGCGTATTACTTTTACAACCAAGTTTAAAAGTGCTACTCAATATATCACATACATGTTTTAAAGATGTTTTAAAACAACTTTTAACATCAGGCGAATAACTATGTCTGTGTTTATCTGATAAATTATGTTTTACAAGTTGTACCACTTGATGAATAAATCCACAATTATCAGAAGATGAATTATCTAGATACTCTTGCCCACTGTCGCGGGGGGTCTTACCCGGCAAGAGGCTGACATGACTATCACCTTTTCTCATCTCCATTCTTCTTGGACTTAACAGCACAACAATGCAGTACACCAGCATGCCCTCTGTCGCGAGGAGCCGGCTGGGCTCGGCAAGCTGATCAACAAAAGACTATGTATATAAAAACTTGTCTCTCTCATCGCCCATTGTCGCGGGTAGGCTCTAAACCTGGCGATGAATTATGTATTTTTTTTTTTTTTTTTCTGTTTTTCAATAAACGTCTCGGGACAGCCCACGTGGACTTCGGTCCTAGCATAGCTCAACACCGCTCTTCGAGCGGTGAGCCGGGGCTGCTCTCCTGTTCAATTATCTAGATATCTCAACGATGATATATTATCTAAAGATCTTAAATACTCGTACGTTTCTGTTGCCTCTAAAACGATAAATTTTAATGATTTTAGAAATGTTATGCCCCATTTCTTCAAAAATAAAGCTTTAAAATAATTTTTGAATAATTTATTCTCTTTCTCCTCCCCTTTTCATATCTCTTAAAAATCGAGCATGTCAATGATTTCTTTCATTCATTTCAGATACAGTTATCCTTCAAAAAATATACCTATTTGACTTTCATAGAACGCAATTCCTTGACAATATAGAGACGAATCAATGCTTAAGGGCCAATTAAACGAAAGCGGAAGTTGTAGAGTTGTCTGTTGTTTAGGGGATGCCCCAGCCTTCTAACGTTCTTTTGTATTGAAGAACAAGAAAACTTTATTCGATCCGTAATAAGCAACGGACCAGAAAGATCCGTCTGATTGAGAAGATCCTGTTATTGTTGTTGAATGGGTCAAAGGTACCCAAAAATGATATTGTGGGTGCAGAAAAGGAAAAATGTTTTACGGTAACAACAGTTAGACTTAATTAACTTAATTTACAGTAGAAAGATATATTTTTTTTTTACAAATTAATACTTGACTAACCTGGCCTGTTACTGAGTATTTTTCATTGTACAATGGGGCATAGAGCATGTTAGTCTCCAGATTTAGCTTATAAAGTTTCTTTTATTTATGTTATAGTGCGACCACGTTTCCTACGACTAGCAGTGAGGCCGAGTACAAAAGTTTGGAGGGATGCAAAATTCGCCGAGAGATAGTTATTTGGCAAACATCCAGTTATTCGGTGTTCCCTTAACGCTTGTTTTCTTTCAATCACCCCTATTTTAACACTTGATTCGTTCAATCCGGGCTTGCGCAGAGGTTTCCATGGTCGCAAGAAATGTGGTTAAAGAATATCTCATTCTACGTTATTTTTCAAATATTGTACAATGTACGCTATTGGCTGACGTTAAATATATGTTCAGTAAAATGATTTTATCAGTGAGGGTATATCCAAATATTGGGTCATATGGGTTATAAAGTTTCCTGAACCAAAAGAATTCCTACAAAACAACGCATTTTGTAATACGCATGAATATCGGGAAATTTTTCCGTTAAGAATTATGTCCCAACTCCCATATGAAATTGTTGATTTTTTCCTAAACAATAGGTTTAATTCATTTTTTATTTCTTTCTGTATTAAATGGAAGAAAATATTGGATTTATTAAAATTTTCTACTCCCAATTTTCAACGGATTTACACGTTTTGAGAGTTTTAGAACGCGATTACTTTTAGAAAATGTCTGTTTGTCTGTGTGTGTATTTAACAAAAAATTTATGGCAAGCTTAAACTCCGGAAATACTGCACAGATTTCTATATAAATTTATATGTAGTTGCACCTTGACATAGATTAGTGTTCACCAATTTTTTATGCAAATCGCACGACATGTGGAGCTGCTATATTGCGATTTCTCCACTCAAGGTAAGATTATTTATCAGGTTCCATTAGGTATAGTCGAATAAAACTTAGTGTATAAGAGGGCCATTGTGAAACATATTGATTCAATTTAGGTGCATATCGGCCGATCGGTGGCGCTGCTATAATGCAATTTTATCCGTCATCAGGAAGGCTATACCATAGATTATGTTGTATATAATTGTACAGAACTTGGTATATGAGAGAGCCATTATGTAACACTATGCTGATTTAGTTTGGGTGTATATCAGCCCACAGGTGGCGCTGTTATTATTCACCTTCTGTGATTTTCCCCATGGCTACATCTTAGCATTTGAGAAGCTGTGATTAATCTTTTGTGCATGCTAAACAACAAGTGGCTCTGTTATACAGAAGAAAGTTTTGTGATGTCCACAACATACTAGTATTTTATTATTATTTATTATAAATATTTTGTGCATGTGTATGTGCAAACACCTCTAAAATAAAATTTCATGCTTAAAAATTCTAAATAACGCTAATGTACATAATTATACATAAGTCCTAAAAAAAAGTTCCAATACATTTATGGTCATAATAAATTCACTGCAGTGGAAATTAATAGCAAACTTTGATGTGGGCTTAAAAACGATACGATTAAAAGATTTCGCAGCGCTGTCTCATGCATTTGGCACGATACTTCACAGGAGCACATCTGCACAGGAGCATAACAAGTACGTTTGCAGTGATATCAGGATCGTTTGAACTGAAATGTCACTGAATGGAGTAGAAATGTCTTCAGTGATGAGTCCCACTACATTCTGAGCCCCGATGACCAGCGAAGACGCCCCGAAAAAAGAGTTGATTCCAGCCTGACTGTCACCAGTCATACGGCCCGACAACCAGGAGTGATGGTCTTAGTCGCCTTTCACTTCATATCAGGACCCCTTTGGTTGCCATCCGCTGTATCTTTAAGCAGAGTGGTACGTCGACGAAATTCTACGTCCCGTTTTGTTTTCCTTCATATCACGAAATTTCGAGAGTATATTTCAACATGATAATGCCCGCCCACGTACGAAGATAGTTTCTACTGCTCTTTTTCTTCCTTGCCCAACATTATTTTGGCCAGCAATGTTTCTGGATCTCTCTACCACTGAGGAGGTTTGGAGCATCATGAAAAGAGTCCTACAACCAGTTCGGGATTTTGCCAATCTAACACACCAATTGGACAGAATTTGGCACGATATCTCGCAGGAGGACATCTGCCAACTCTGTTAATTAATGCCAAGCCGAATAACTGCGTACATAAGGGCCAGAAGTGGACAACGCGTTATTGACTTGTTTATTTTGTGAGGCCTTTTCTCTTGATTAAATCATTCAAATTTTCTGAAACTATGATCAATTGCTTTTCTCCACATGTACATCACATTTACCAATTTTTGTCCCATTCCACCCCATCTACCAATTTTTGTCCCCACTTCTTCTTGGTGCGTCGTTTTTTTTTTTTTTTTGTTGTTGTTGTTGTTGTTGTTGTTGTTGTTGTTGTTGTTGTTATAGAGTGTATATATTTAAAGATCAATTTTTTTTTTTTCACTTTAAAAACTTACTCTCGATCAAATGTTTTCAAACACTGGGCATTTAAAGAACTGGGTCTTAATCATGTTTGTCAGTGAAGGTTGGTTTAAGACAAGATTTAGGGGGACGATAACAAATTGAGGAAAATCAATAATTTGTGACCTCTCTGTATCGTTAAGTGAAAGAAATGATCTGTAACTTTAGTATATGTTAATATAGGAATAAGTACAATTCGTGGATGAATTTGTGTGGCGATAGCATGCTAAATATTTGAAATATAAACATTTATTTTAAAACTCAAAAGAAAAAAAAAAATCATGTTTTTTATTTATATTATGCAGAGTTTTAAATGAAAATTATTCCCACTTTCAGATAAATTGAAAAAACACTTTGGAAACAATATACTGCAGTTAGAATACAAATATCTTAAATATCTCATGAAATAGTATGAGCATTTTTATGAAAAACATTTTCACTGCACATGGGCGAAATATAGAATTTTTTTTATTACATATGTTGAATTAGAATACCATCTATTCCATGTTATTTGTGACTTTTTGTAAAACTTGAATGTTGATAATTTTTTCAATACTGCTTGTTTTCCAATAATAATTTCAAAATAAAATGTTAAAAAAATATTGCAATTATTTATGATTTCATTAAAAATACTACTCTATTCCACATTATCCTTTAAGAAAATGGGCTTTCCATATTCCCCCTCGTAACTATTCCATATTACCCGAAAATAACTTTTTTTTCCCCCTTAACGGCCCTCTTCAGTTACCGTCGCCAGAAGCCCGAGTTATTGTTATTCTATGGGAAATTTTCTTTACAAATAACTTACTAACTAATACATATTTTTAAATACTGTTTTCACATTCAGAAAATTCCCAACTGTTCAATTGACGGACCTTTTTAAAAAATGTATTTTTTTAAATTTTTAATATTTTATTTTGAAATTGCAAAATAAAAAATTTCACATATTGAAAATTCGTATTTTGCAGCTTCAAAATAAAATAAAAAAATTAAAAAAAAATACTTTTTTAAAAAAGGTCCGTCAATTTAACAGTTGGGAATTTTCAGAATGTGAAAACAGAATTTAAAAATATGTATTAGTTAATAAGTTATTTGTAAAGAAAATTTCCCCATAGAATAACATTGGCTCGGGCTTCCGGCGACGGTAAGTGAAGAGGGCCGTTAACTAAAAATTTTGCATGTAACTTTATTTTCTGTAGCATGAAACCATCAAAACACATTAGCAACACTTGAAAGTTTGCAATAGTGGAACTCACAATGATTTAAAATACTTCAGTTTATGGTAAGTTCAAATACATATTAACCCGACCCGATCCCGACCCTCACGAAAAAAAGATCAGTCAACCCGACCCGAACCCGACCACAAGAGAAAAAATTCTGTGAACCTGACCCGAACCTGACCCGCAAGTCGGGTCGGGTTCGGGTAAAATCGGGTTACCCGACCCGATGCAGAACTCTATTTCCAATAATAATTTCAAAATAAAATGTTTAATATTGCAATTATTAATGATTTTCAGTAAAAATACTACTCTATTCAATATTATCCTTTAAGAAAATGGGTTTTCCATATTTCTTTCTGCTCATAACTTTTCCATATTACCCGCTTGGCCCATGTTACCCCAAAATAATTTTTTTCCCCTTAACTAAAAATTTAGCACGTAACTCTATTTTCTGTAGCATGAAACCATAACATATTAGTAACACTTAATCGAATCCACTACGATCTAAAATACTTCAGCGTATTATGGAGAGTTCAAATAGAAATAGTATTCCGTATTCACCTACTTTCCCCTATAGGAAAAATATTGGTGAAAGTCTTTATTGGCCACGATATACTAGTGTTTCAGTGTTTAAAAAACATCACGTATTATAGGAAAAACGTTTTGCTGAACAAAAATAATAACCAACAGTGTTTTCTTCCGCATCACTCGCATAAATGTTAGAAAATTCGTCAAATTCTTTCTTACCGGTTTTTCTGGACTAGAAGGACTTTTTGTATCCATTTCTTTAATGCCATTATTCAAAAGAATGCGGGTTTTTAAAAGAAGTGCTTCATCTTTAATCATATACTTAAAACTTTTTCTCTCTCTTTTTTTTTTTTTTTTTTTTTTTTTTTTTTTATAAAGGAATTTTGTACTTTGTTTTAATTAAATAGAAATTAAATAATCTGTTGTGGCACTCACACGGCTTTCTCTTACCATGAAATTCAATATTATAGAGACAGATTAGAGATTAAGAGGTAAGATAACGAGTACTGTTATTATTAACCTACGTTCAAAACAATTCAAACCAGGTTTCAGAACAGCTTTACTTGACAAATAATTCTGTGTGAGAGAAGGCTACCGTCCTCCTCAACACCCCGTTTGAATATTGTATCTTTATATAGAATTCAAAACTGATATTAAAGTTAAAAAATCATTTGTATCTTTATATAGAATTCAAAACTGATATTAAAGTTAAAAAATCATTCAAAATTATTCGGATAACTTTCACCTGCACTATTCCTTGAAACTTATCAAACTTTTCAAGTAACAAACTTATATTAACTTCAAAATAAAATATTTAAACTTCCTGAAATTATTTGTTTTGAAGTTATTCTGGTAAGAGACATAGACAAAGATCAAAAGTTAAAAACATGACGTGAGTATTCAAGAAGCATCAAAACATGTAAATATACGAAATACAAGCGCTGAATATCTAACTTAAAAAAATACTTTATTTATCGCATTGGTATGTGAAATTAATTTTTATTCCTGAGCAATTTTCTCTGACATTGTAATATATATATATATATATAAAGTATTTGCATAAATTACATAAAATAAATAAATAAATAAGTAATAATAATAATAATAATGTTCTCGCTTCATTATTGGCAGCGCTGTATATCTTGTAAAAATTATTTACATATCGCATTGTGCAATTAAATATAACCCTACTACATTAATAACACATAGCATAACCTGAAATGCACTTGCATCAATTTTCAAGCATTGTCACAGTATATTTTCGTCCTTTTGTGTAGTCCTGTAAACTAACAGTGAATGATTTTTGACCATATTTTACATGAAACATGGTTTTATGCGTATAAAAATATTATATTTATTTCATTTGGTTTAGTGAAGCCTATATATATTAAACTCCATGTACCTGCAATCTCGCCCATAGATGTAATGTATTTGAATTCTCTTGGATGACCCTGTACACGAACCATTTGCTTGATTTCAACGCAAATTTAGTGTAGCATCCCTGTATGATACAGATTTAGAATACCAAGTTTGAATTTCCTGCTGCTATTTGTTCTACAGATATGTTGATAACAAACACACAGACAGACAGACACAGAGACACACACGCAGACCAACCGCTAAAAACATGTTTTCCGAATTCAGGAGACCTGAAAAAGTGTAAATATAACATAAAGTCAATTTCAAAAATTTTACCCAAAAACAATACTTTGTATACCATACACAGTTCCCTCAGCTTATTAAAATCACATTCGTTCTGAGCCAAATTGATTTTATTAAGCGACTGATTTTTATATCCGGTGAATGTTCCTGCACTTAACGGAAAGGTATTACTTTCCTGAATTTGAAAAGAAGCTTCAAAAGGTAACGAATAAGGGAATTAGTAAACAATATTAATTAATTTTTTACAGATATTTAATTAATTGTTTCTTTGATATAAGTAAACTAAACTCATTCCAAGTTCCCATGCACTTTCGTTTAACGAAAAACATGTTTACTTTACCAAAAGTTTACACTGTTCTTATAAATTTAAAATCTTTCAGTTTAAACCTCATTAATTATAGTAATTTTAAAATAAGAACTAGAAATTGCCTTTTGATAATTAGAAATTAAAAAAATATATATCATTTCAAATCAATTTTGTAACTTATTACTGCGCTTTGAAGAATACGTTCCTTGAAATTGTTACGGAGATAAGTTATGGGGCATGTTTAATTTGTAACTGTGCTGCAAGTGTAAAATCTTCAACGATGAGCGATAACAGAGGGTTTGCTGTGCTTTAATTTCTTTTTCTATTAAAAAAAAAAAAAAAAAAAAGCACAATGTAAATAAATAAATAGAAATTAATGCGCGTAAATGATATTTTTGGCTGCTGAGGAGATATTTTTGAATTTATTAACCGGCGATGCTGATTTTGTTAAACGGCGGCTTTAAAAGTAGTTTGTACCGATTTGATTCCGGTCCTAGCACTTTGATCAGATTAAGGGTTGATTTTATTAACCAGTGAATTTATTAAGCGGCGGTTACTGTGTAAAAGAAAGCAAAAATGACAAATATCCCTCACTAAATATCTTCGTTAGACAGGTATACATAGGTAAAGTTACATAATACAGCATTGCACCGCAAAACAGACTAAGTAGTATTTTTATGTGTCGAATATTGTAAATACATTTTCACAATAGATCAATAAATAATAAATATAACCAACAAGCGATTTCACAGAAATATTAAACAAAAAACACAGCATCTTTCATCAATACAGTTTATCTTAAATGAAGGTACAGCTGTAAGGTAATCTACCTTACAGTTGTATCTTCATTTAAGTTCAATATGTGTCTAGAAACAGATTATGGTGTATGATGTAAAGCCTGATATTCCAAGTGCCATATTTTTTAAAAACGTACATGAAAATTTTTAAATTATGAAAGTATTAAAAACCGACTCAAAGAATTTCGTACGCAAAAAAATAAATAAATAAAAAATAATTAAATAATATATATATATATATATATATATATATATATATAAATTAAAAGGAAAGTATTATAGCATCGAATTTGCATTTACAAATAATAATAATAATAAAAATCTGGAGTGATTCCACTTGACTTTCCGAACATTGATTAATTAACAGTTTTGTAGATAAAGTAAAGAAAGAGGAGTTGTTAAGCAAACAAAAAAGAGAAAACCATAATAGAGTGTTTAAGTGTTTTTATCCATATATTACACGATGTTTTATTTAACGCCACTGAGCTTTGAGCCCATAGATCATATTGATAAAGAATTTTTCGTTGTGTCCCTGTAAAAACTTATAAATGCTAGATTCACCAAAATGCTTATAGTTAGTGCAACAGTGATTTATAATTTTCATATAAATTTTCAGCTCAATTGAATAAGGCGTTTAGATGCTATCGCACTTTTAAAAATTTGGGTCCCATATAGGCCATAATGATAAAGAATTTTTCTTTGTGTCCCTGTAAAAACACCGTAAGTGCTAAATTCACCGAAATCTATACAGTTAGTGTAACTGTGACCTATAACATGTGTACAAATTTTTTGCTCAGATTAATAAGGCGTTTAGACGCTATCACACTTTTAAAAATTTGGCCCCATAGGCCATAATGATAAAGAATTTTTCTTTGTGCCCCTGTAAAAAAACTGTAAGTGCTAGAATCACCAAAATCAATAGGGTTCGTACTATGGTAACTTACAATATACGTACCAACTTTCAGCTTATTCGAACAAAACGTTAAGACGCTAGCGTGATCACTCACAGATATATACACACACATACATACATACACACATACATACATCATCGGAAAAATAGTGAAAACGGATTCAGGGGACCTCGAAACGTATACAAACATCAAAATCTCAAATTCAGATTTTTGACGTGATTACAATACTTTCCTCACTACAGTGTTCGGAAAGTAAAAATTGAGATAATCCCTCGCGCATTAACAATATAAAAAGTCTTGATGATAACTTTAAAAAATGAAAGTAAAGTAAGAGATGTCGTTAAATAAACAAAAGATAAAATTATGTAGGGTATTTCCGTATTTTTCTCTCTATAATATGTTGTTTAATTTAACTATCTATTGTACTTGAATTAATTTGAGCCCATAGATCATAATGATAAAGAATATTTCGTTGTGTCCCTGTAAAAATCTATAAGTGCTAGATTCACCAAAATCTTTTTGGTGACAATGCCCTATAGCAAGTACATAAATTTACAGCTCAGTGGAATAAGACATTTGGACGCTATCTCAATTAAAAGAAATTTGAGCCCATTCGCCATAATGATAAAGAATTTTTGTTGCGTCCCTGTAAAAAATAAATATATATATATATATATATATATATATATATATATACTAGATTCTCTAAAATTCATACAGTTCGGGTGACAGTAACCTATAACATGTATGTATATTTTCAATTCATTTGAATAAGTCGTATAGACGCCATCGTACTTTAAATAATTTAAACCCATAGGCCATAACGATAAATAATTTTTCCTTGTGTTCCTGTTAAAATCTATAAATGCTAGAGTCACCAAAATTTATACATTTCGTTCGAAGGTGAGCTATAATATTTATATAAATTTTCCTCTCGATCGGTTAAGGCATTTAGATGCTATGGCACTTTAAATAATTTCAGCCCATAGGTCATAATGATAAAGAACTATTTGTTGTGTCGCTGTAAAAAACTATAAGGGCTATATTCAGCATAATCTATGATAGATAGTCTATGTGACGGGGACTTATAGCATGTGTATAAATTTTCAATTTGCTTGAATAAAATGTTTAGACACTATCCACCTTTAAATAATTTGAGCCCGAAGACCATAATGATATAGAGTTTTTTGTTGTGTCCCTGAAAAAAAAATACAAGAGCTAGATTTACCAAAAATCTATACAGTTTTTGTGATGGTGATCTATAGCATGTGCATGAATTTTCAGTTTATCTGAATAGGGCGTTTAGATACTATCGAACTTTAAAAAATTTGAGCCCATAGACCATAATGACGAAGAATTTTTTTGTGTGTCCCTGTAAGGAAACTGTAAGTATTAGATTCACCAAAATCAATAGGGTTCATGCTACAGTGACCTACAACATATGTACAAACTTTCAGCTCATTCGAAACAAGCATTTAGACGCTATCGTGTTCATTCATACACACATACATGCATGCATCATCTAAAAATAGCAAAAATGAACTGAGGGGACCTCAAAGCGTACAGATAGACTGAAATCTCAAAGTTGATTTTTTGTCATGATTACAATCCTTTCCTTACATAGTATGTTCGGAAACTAAAAATGGCATGGACCTTCAAATGTGTATTACTGTAGAGTTAAATCCCAATAACTTTTTTAATTGCTGCCCATTCAACTTTTTAAATACCAAATTAAAATATTCAGCTCTAATTTAAGTCAATACTTTTTTCCTCACAATCTCTGCGATTTCTGTCGTCTTTGTTTAATGCATGAATTTCTAATTTTGACTCATCAAAATCACTTTCTTTTTTTTCATTATTTATTCTAATTAATTTATTGTAACTAATGATAAATTATAATTAGCGCGCTGCACAGCTTTATTAATTTTAATAAAACTGCGTGTACTTTGTTGTGCTTTTACCTCTGATCTACTAAAGAGCAATAAATTAAAAAAGAAAAGAAAAGAAAAAGATTAACCTTTTGAAACTATTAAATGAATAATTATAATTACGTTTATAAAGAATGAATCAGCCATAATTTCGTTCACGAATAGAATCATGACTAAAATGTCAATGGGTTGAAGGGACATTTTTTTTTCAAAATAGCAAGATTTTGTTAAGATTAAATTTCTTTTTATTCATTGTGTTATTATAAATTTATTGTTATTATTACAGTTATAAATAGCGTACTGAAATTAAATAAATAAAATAAATAAATAAATTGTTACCTAATTACAGCTTTAGTTAACTGAGGGATATCATATAAAGACCCTTTTATAATGAAGCAAGTTTCTTATTTAAATATTATCATTTACGTTTTTTTCTGTTAAACGAAGTATATCATATAAAGTCCACATGTACAGGAGTTATTAGTGTCTTATCTAAATATTTTTATTTCTCTATTTAAACTTATCTTTTCTTCTTCTTCTTCTTATTATTATTATTATGTCTGATTGCGACATGTCCTATTAACATCTTTTTACAGTGAAGTTATTAACTCTTATTTAAATATTATCATTTCTGTGTTTAAATTTCATTAATAATACCAATTTTTTTAACCGAATTTCAGTTTTTTTTTTTTTTTTAATTCTAGAAAAAGAAAGGCCCCGGAAACTATAGTTGTTTATTTGTATGGGTTAAGGCTGATTGACTATACACTAGAGTTATGGACCTAAAAGGAATATTGTCCGTAGGAGTCTTTCTGAGGGGTACTAGCCCGTATTTACGCGAATTTCGGAGAAAACCAACGAAAACTCCGAACAATTATGCCGACGAGCGCAACTTGAGATCGTACATGCCACCTCCCGTCTCACCAGCTTTGAGAGCAGAACAGGTGCGATCGCTTCAAATATATATATATATATATATATATAAGATAAATTTTAAATATAAGATGGAATAAGACTTGAATTTTTAATATATAACTAGAAAAAAGTATTTATAAACCAATGCGCAAATGCAGCTAAAGGAAATATAAAACCATAATAAATAAGCAAAATAACCAAAGGTAGATGAAAATTAATCCCAAAACACAGGAGGACCTTCTTCAGGAGAGCTCCCCAAAACTTCTCATATTTCCTTCCCTACATGGGGGAGCTTCCCTGAAGAAGGCCCTCATGTGTTTTGGGATTAATTTTCATCTATCCTTTCATCTATCTTATTTATATATAGAGAGAAAGAGAGAGAAAGAAAGAAAAGAAAAGAAAACGAAAGGGGTGAAAAACAGTTAAATTTAAGGGGACTTAACACCGTTTTTTTTTTGTTGTTTTTGTTTTTTTGGCACCATTGAAGATTTTATATAAAAGCTTACATTTCCTTTTATTATTTATAGATTGAATTATATTAGGTTTGTTCAATAAAATATATATTCAGGCAACAATTTTTATACTTTTGATAAAATGAATTATAATGAATTGAACTATAACTTCAATCATACTAGTTTTGTTCGGTAAAATATATATTCAGGCAACATTTATTATGTTTTTGACATATTTTTTACAGATGTGAAATCTTTAAATTGCGTTTTCTCAGTTTGGATTTTTTCGTGAACTCATGATCTTCAAAATACTAAATCTTCTACACATATACAGACGGTAACAAAAGTGTCCGAACACTAGCAAAAATTCCTATGTAAAAAAAGTACACTCCATACGGTTTTCTTAAATAAATCCTTATCGAATTATGTTCTTACACTGACTAAGAACAGGATTCGACAAGGATTTATTTAACAAAAACGTATGACGTGTACTTTTTTTACATAGGAATTTTTGCTAGTGTTCGGACACTTTTGTTACCGACTGTATAAGAAAAGACATAATATTTTTTGAGGTGTCTAATTGAACCTATTTAAAAGTATGGAAGGTGTGGCGAATCGCAATATCTTAATATATATATATATATATATATTTAAAAAAAAAAAAAAAAAAAAAAAAAACAGAAGTCATGTACTTTCCACTGAGAAAAAAATATGCCGCTTTCATCTAGAACGAATAAGTAGCCGTTTTCTAAATTCCTAAACTAGAAATATAGATTTCCGAGTTATGCGTATAAGGTAAACAAATGATCTGGATAGGCGAAATGATCGAGAATTTCTAGTCTACATTTTTCTAGCTTGAGAAACAATATTATGAATATTGTGAATATTTTGAAACCTTTGCATTGCGAGAAATTCTCGTTAATTTATTAGAACTGCACTACAAAACAAAATTATATAGTTACTAAAACCCTCGTCTTGTGCTCGCATTTATTTACAGAGATTTTTAAATGAGATTGGCTACCATAATATAGACAAACGGTCTAGAATTCTAATAGGGGTTTTTAGAAATCGTTAGCAAAGGGAACTAGAATTTATAAGGATGACATTGAACTGTTTTTTCTAGAGCCACAATTTAGATTCTAGATGTCAGTCACTGAATTTTCTCTCAGTGTTGTACATTTTTACACAGTTATGTATTTTTTAATTTTTTCCCCATAACTAATTAATAAATTTCAAAACCCAACGCTAATTCTTTTAGGTTAATTCTATTAAACACCCCAATTTTTTTTTTTTTTTTAAATAAAAGATAAAAAATCTTTTTTATTATTATTATTTATTTAAATATTAGCATTTTGAAGTTCATGAATTCATGAAAAAAATTCAAACTGAGAAAAAGGAATTTAAAGATTTCAAATCAGTAAAAAATATATCAGAAACCATAAGAATTGTTGCCTGAATACATATTTTATTGAACAAACTTAATATGGTACAATTTATAAATATTTAAAGGAAATATAGGCTTTTCTATGAAATTTTCAGTAGTGGCAAGTCAAAAGTACCAAGTCCCATTAAGTTATTAATTAACTTTGATCATATTAATTTTCAAGATTCAGTTATAGTCACTTTGACCCGAATATTAAGTGTATTGATCAAACTTTTTCTCAATTATGGTTTTTTATTTCTTTTTAACACGCTTTTATTAGCTTCACCTGTATGTATGTTTGTAACCGCTCTGGGAGCAAACAAAAAATCTATATTGTAAAAAAAGACTTTCCTTACGTGAATGCTGTGGCTGTGAGGTAAAGCTCCGGCTACGAACCTAAAGGTCTAACATTCGACCCCAGTCAGGGGAGATTTTTTTAAATGGTTTTTGTTTAATTCTAAATTATTTAATTCTCATTCCTTCATTATGTTAATATTACGCAATTTAACCTGCTTTTATTAACTTGATATGATGTAACTATTAATGTATGTAACGGAATCTTGCAATTCAATTTCGGTAACTTCTATTCGGTCAACTGACCTGAAATTTTTCACATGACTTCATCGATGACAATACTATATGCAAGTGTTTCCAGGCTCCTATCTCTTCCGGGGTAGGTTCTAGGGGCAAACAAAAAAACCCATAAGTATAAAACTCTATCTTATGTGGCACAGGATTTTAGTTCACATTTCAATAAAAGCGTCTTCTTTAATTTTTTAAAAGTGTAATTTTATTAAATCATTTTAATTAATATTGTATTCTGAACTTTGTAATTTTTTTTCTTCCAGATTCAGTCATGAGGTAGCCAATGGAGTACTGGTTTAAAATCTGCCAAATGACGGAATGCTCAAAAATGGGAATGTCAGAAAATCTATGTCCGTCTTCGTTAACATAATGAATTATTTATTTGTACTTTTCGCTGTAAATATTTTGCTTGCAAGTAAGTTATACATATTATGTTCCTTTTTTAAATAATTCCTTAATTAACTCAGTTATTAATTCAATTTAAAATAAAACCAAATGTTTTTGCTGAATTTTTACTATTATTTTTATTATTTATTTATCTATTTATTTTCTACAACACATTGCTAAATCTAAGTTTTAATATAGTTTTATTATGTTTTTAATAGCGTACAATATTAATAAGAAAAATGCCTGAAATTATATATATATAAATGTGTGTGTTAGACATAATTTAATATTTTGCAATAGACAATGTATAATTCACATTAGGCTTCATGCTCGCGTATTTTGATTTAAATATTACGCAGTAAAAGTTATCTAAGAAGGGAAAGAGAGGTACACCCCGCGACAAAAAGATAGGTACAAAGGTTTTTTCTTTGATTTTTCATAAAATAACATTATCTAAATTGTGCTTATCATTTATTATTATCATAAAATACACTATTCCCGGACTAATTTTTGTTTTAAGACTCATTTAGAAAAAATTTAAGACTAAAATTTTTCTAATTTAAGACTACACACCGCGACAAAAAGATAGGAACAAAGGTTTTTTTTTTTTTTTTTTTTAAATATAATTATTTTGAATATGAATATTTTGAATACGATTCAAATATTTAATGTTTTCGATATGATAATATTTTGTTATGATAACAAATGATCAGCACAATTTAGATAATGTTATTTTATGAAAAATTAAAAAAAAACCCTTTGTTCCTATCTTTTTGTCGCGGAGTGTAGTCTTAAATTAGAAAAATTTTAGTCTTAAAACTTTTCTAAATTAGTCTTCAAACAAAAATTAATCCGGGAATAGTGTTATTTTATGATGATAATAACAAATGATAAGCACAATTTAGATAATGTTATTTTATGAAAAATCAAAGAAAAAACCCTTTGTACCTATCTTTTTGTCGCGGGGTGTATCTCTCAATATAAAACTTTGCATTACCTTCGCATTTTTTCTCCTAATTTATTATGTACATATACATACACACAGGTGTTGGACAAAATAGTGTGAACACTTTCGCTTTTTTACGTTTAAGATATTTTTCGGAAAATATGTCTTTCTTCATATTTTTAGCAAAGATTTTGTGATGAAGGCCCTTAGGAGACGAACAATAAATCCGATAAAGTATTTGTGATAACCCTGTATATGGAAAAGCTTCGATTGATCTACAAAGTTTAGATATGGTTATAAATGTAATATTTTATACGTGTATAGAGTTTTGTGGGGATATCTTTAATATTTAAGGAGTTATTAATATTTTATTAAAAAATGCAAAAAATTTTCGCAAATTTTTAGTTTATAACTCCAAAAGTTTTTCTTCAGATTTCATGTAATTTTCGGAAAAGAGGACAACACATGCCTAAATCATTATGCTATAGTTTAAAATATATATATTTAATATTCAAAAGGATATCGACAGTTGTAGTAAATGATTTATTACTGCGCATGAGCGTATTGTAGCAAAAAAAAAAAAAGTGACATGGTTTTAATTTTAACTCAACTGTACCTTATAAAAAAAAAATCCCGTTGAACATTACAAAAATCCATCGATGATTAAATAAGCTGCTTTTCAGCTGTTTTCTAAAAAAAACTTTATGATAAAGAATTATTCAATAATGCAACTTTGTATCAAAAAAAAATTTAACTTTTCTTTTCAAACATTTCATTTTTTTTTTTTCCATAGTTCTGTAGAACAGTCTGCAGCAAAAGTATCCGAGCACTAGAAAAAATTCCTATATTAAAAAGTACACTTAATACAGTTTTGTTGAATAAATCCTTGTCGAATCCTGTTCTTAGTCTGCTGTCGATTGTATATCTATTTAAAAAAGAAAAGAATCACGAATACTTTATTAAGTTTTATTGTATAACATAGTTTTTTCTGCTACAAACTTTCATTTGTGAATGACCCCTTATTGTAAAGATCTTTTTAGAAAACAGCTGAATAACAGCTTATTTAATCACCGATATTTCTATGAATAATTGTGATATTCAACTGGATGGTTTTTTTTATAAGATGCTCTAAACAATTGGGTATCAAACTAGGACAAAGTTTTATTTTATTTTTATTTTATTTTTTTTTTTTTTTTTTTGCTATAGTCAGCGTATGTGCAGTAATAAATTATTTACTACAACTGTCCATATCTCTTTGAATATTATATATATTTATTTTAAACTAATGTTTTAGGCATATGTTGTTGTGTTTTCCGAAAATTTCATGAAATTTGAAGAAAAACCTTTGGGATTATTAAGTAAAAACTTGTGAAAAATTTTTGCTTTTTTTAATAAAAGATTAATAACTCCTTAGATATTCAAGATATCCTTACAAAACTCTACACACACAAAATATAACATTTATAACCATGTCTAAAATTTGCAGATCAAACGAAGCTTTTCCATACACAGGGTTATCACAAATAATTTATTGGATTAGTTGTTCGTCCCCTAAGGGCCTTCGAGACAAAATCTTTGCTGAAAATGTGAGGAAAGACATGTTTTCTTTATTTCCAAAATCCAAGAACAACACGTTAAGTAATTTTCAGGATATTTGACAAAACGTAAAAAAGTGAAAATGTTCACATTATTTTGTCTAACACCTGTATATAATAGAAATTTTACTATACTTATTGGTGTTTTTGGTTTCATAATTTTTATATGTTTCTCTCTTTTTGTGGTGAGTTTATTTTGAAATTAGTTTTTTTATTGTTTTGGCTCCAAAGAATGTGTCATGCCAGGCTCAAGGAAATTCTTAGCTATTGCCATCTTTGAGACAGAAAAGCATTCTTTTTGCATATTTGTGTTCTACTCGGCCCTTGATAACATTAGAATGCAAATATGCAGTTATATAATTACATTTTATTCCATTTTTGTTTGATTTCGTGGACTTTGTTTTTTATCATATTAATTGTTTGAATACTGATAATCTATATATATAAAAATGAATTGCTGTTCGTTAGTCTCACTAAAACTCGAGAACGGCTGAACGGATTTATCTTATCTTAGTCTTGAAATGTTCGTGGAGGTCTAGGGAAGGTTTAAAAGGCGAGAAAAAATCGAATAATTTCCGGGAAAACCCTAAAAACAGCCCTTTTCTATTTCCCATACAAACGTTTTCTAGAGTTATGTCCGTGAATTTATTTGACTGAGTTTCACGCCAAAACTGCTCGACGGATTTCGATGAAATTTGTAATGGAGATAGCTTATACCCTAACTTAAAAAGTTGGCTACCTTTTATTCCAAAAAAAAATTTGTTTTTGCGATTTTTATGCATAAAATAGCAATTTTGTAAGCTAATAATAGCAAAAAATTAGCCATTTAAATTTATCCCATAGAATAATAATAGAGGAAGAAGGAGCACGCCAATAGTCTTAATGCTTACAAACCCCTTCTAATGAAATGCCAGCGAAAGCTACTTTTGCTCCTCTCAATATTGAAGTTTGTTAATAAAGGCTTGTTAATAATCGCTGTTTTCTGTGGCAACACAACAGCTTATGTAGAAACCTTATGCTCCTTCTTCCTTTATTATTATTCTATGATTTATCCATAATTTAATTGTTGCCAAAAAAAAAAAAAAAACGAATTTATTTTTTTTCAACAGGAAAATAAATACATTTATCTAAAAGTGAACGATAAAAAATTATAAAAAAAAAAAATTATGCATCTCACAAAAATTGACGTCATTTTTAATTAAAAATTTCTTTTACACATTGATGTAATAAGACAGGAGAAGAAGGTAACGCTAAAATTTTGTGATGTTGTTTTCTAATGTTTACAGATGGCGCCAGCGTGCAATCCTTCCTTCTCTCCAGCTTCCGCAATGTTATTCAATGGGAAAATGTCTCGTTTTAATTATTTTTTTAAAAATAATATCAAGCTGAAAAAATTTCGATTGAAAGCAAATTTCATTAAATAGAGTATTCTAACCAACATGTTTTTTTTAAGAGCCATTTTATACTCATTTTACTTTGAAAGAAAGCTTTTAAAAAATGACGATTCTTATGAACCGAAGCTAGCTAAAACAGACAATTGGGAGGAAGGAGAATGGATGAAATTTTGTAAAGAAAAAAAATAAACCTACTTTAGGTGCAGAAAACACGAACTCGGACTTTATTTTTCTCCTACGGCCTTTTTTTTCTTTTCTTATCACTATCATAGCCTGTTTTACAACTAGGAACGAAGTATTTATTTGAAACATCTGAATTATGCAGTTTTAAGAACTTACAAAGAAATTAAATTGCTTAAAATAAAAAATTTTAAATGTATTCCAGCAAAATTCTATTGAAAACAACAGTATATCCGCACCGAGGTAGGGAGGAATGACAAGTGGCGCCCTCAATATTTACCAAAAATTTAGATCACAGTTTCGTAGCTTTCTCCCATTGGACCTTCAACTCCTATTAATATTACTCCGTGTCTATGATTTATCCATAATTTAATTGTTGCCAAAAAAAAAAAAAACGAATTTATTTTTTTTCAACAGGAAAATAAATACATTTATCTAAAAGTGAACGATAAAAAATTATAAAAAAAAAAATTATGCATCTCACAAAAATTGACGTCATTTTTAATTAAAAATTTCTTTTACACATTGATAAAGTGCTAATACGCAAGCGAAGTGATGACGTCACTGGCCGTTTGTGGATTCAAGAAAAATATGTCCTATGTTAAACGCCCATTGGATATTTTGTAAAAAATTATTAAAAATCGAGGAAAATTATTTCCCGATTTTAATCCCCATATTTAGGTATAGATATGTATTAGTTATCATGTCCATGCGTTAGATTAAGTTATTTTTTTGACAAAATTTGCATTTTTAATATCAAAACTCTAGGGAAAAAAATGGCAAACTTCTATATTCGATTGAAAACACAAACATTTCATTTCAAAGGATGATATTTACACAATAAATATCCAACTAATACACTAATTAAAAGGAAAATGATAAATATTCTATCATAATTTGAAGTCAAATTTCTTTCCAAATGTCTAAATAAAGTATCTGATATAAGATACGATATTGCAGCGGAATAGATTTGATATCGGTTATCCTTAGCAGAAAAAAAAATATATATATCGACAAATTATTTGGCGAACATAATTTAATTCCTTTCAAAAATCATGGTTATTTTAACAACTTATATTAAGAGAGTAATGAATAATATGAAACAATATTTCGTACAATGCATATTACGAAAATATACATCTGGCATACATATTTTCGTATTACGTTTTTGATCACCAAATACAATAAGCGCCAAGAACGACAGAGTTTTGAAATTTAAAATTAAAATTTTGTCAATTTGATAGCAAAATAACTCAATCTAACACATGCACACGATAACTATAATCTATACTAATATTATAAATGCGAAAGTTTGGATGGATGTTTGTTACTCAATCACACCACAACGGCTAAACGGATCTGGATGAAATTTTGTATAGAGATAGGTAATAGTCTGGAATAAGACATAGGCTACTATTTATACCGGAAAAAATGTAAATTTTTAATTAATCTTCTGTATAATATAAATATTTCTTCTATAATAAAATTTTAAAATAATTTATTTTAATTTTTAATTGTTGCCAAAAAATATTTCACGCGAATAATAATAAAAAAAATAATACATATTAAATTTGCTTAGGCACATGACAACATAACGTCATTATCAAAATTAAATAATAAGAAAATGAAAGCTAATTCAGATCTCTATTAAAGAGCTTTATTAGTTGATAATCCTGGGTATATTTTTAATTTTAATACTGAAGTAGATAGGACATTTTTCGCCAAGGACTCTATTTTTGTGACAACAACCTTAAGCCAAGTAGTCCATAAAAAATATAAACAAATCTGTACATATAAAAGAGTAAACTCAATGATTCACTGACTCAACACTGCCATGACGATTCTGTGGGAAAGAGGGTCACAAATTTTAGTGACCAGGTTGGATTTCGGAGCCTGACCCCCAACTAAGACGGAATTTTGCAAAATACCCCCCCACACACCGTCTCCTTGGGGGGCAGAAGGCTTAACTCGGCTCCAAATTACTTAACGGTGAAGAAATTGCAGATGGAAAGACCAGACTTCAGTACAAAAAAAATTATTTTCTGCGATTTTGGAATTTTGGATTTTTAAGGGGGGAGGGAAGGGAAAAGATTTTGGAAGAAGGGTACTCAACACTCGAGGAAATCGAACTGAACACACACTACAAAGGGATTTTATGAAATTCCACCCTACCGCCCTTTGGAGAATGGGGGGCAAAAACATGTATTCATGCGTAACGCTGCACTAAATTATCTAAGGTTGGACATTTTTTATGTAAGGGACGATTATATGTATCTAACTCATGAAGAGATTTTGCGAAATTCACTCCTCCTTCCCTCCTTTAAGAACGGGAGGAGAGATTAAAAAAAAAAAAAAGTTTTAAAGCATAGCTCAGCTTTAAATAATTTCATGATCTCATTTTTTTTTATGTGTCGGTCAGGTATGTGTATGCAACATGAAATATAAAGTAATTTTGGAAATTTACCCCCGCCCCTCCTTTCGCTTGGGGCGGACGGGGCAAAAACCACATTTTGAAGCTTAAATCCGTCCAAATTACCTAAGAATGGCGAATTTTGGTGTGTGAATGTTAATTAAGTGTGCGAAATATGCACTTTGATGAGATTTTGTAAAACTTTCAACTGTAACCGCGAGGGAGGGGGAGTAAAAAGCAGGTAAGGGACTGCCGAAGGCATTGGGCAACTTAAAATTAGATTTTGACGGATTTCAATGTTTTTTTTTTTTTTTTTTTTTTAAGATATTTTATTATCATCAATGATATGCTGTTTTGGGGATTTATTTCAATATAATGACCAGCGAAGCGGGCAAAGCCTGCTAGTATTTAATAATCCTTAAAGGAAGAGTTTTATATGATAATTAGTTCAGTGTGAGGGGGCTACCGCTCCCCTCAACCCCCCATTTCATTAATGCACCTACATTTATATAGAATTTAATTCGGTTATTAAAAAATAATTCTGTTTTTAAAAAATAATTTATTAAAATTACTATTTACAAAACTTATCTTTTATGATAATGCAGGCGATTTCCATAGTAGAGAAGTAGTATAACACCAAATATCCAAAAAAGAAAGTCCATTTTATTTTCAATATTTAAAAACAAAAAAATTTTTTTTTTTTTTTTGTTAAAAGTAAAAAAATCGATAACTTTGTTTTAAATTATCGCAGATCGATCGTTCAACCATTCGTTTTAAAGGTATTGGCGAGCTCTTTTGAAAGATACCCATCATGAAAATTTACTCCCCTCGAGGGGGGACTTCCCCCCAGGGGGGGGGGAGAGGCGAGGCTCCTACATACAAATTTTTTTTCCCCTGTTGACTATCTCTATAACAAAAAATATATATCCGTTTCATTTGGTTTAGTGCAGTCTATAGATGTTAAACTCTACTTACCTGCAATTTCCCCCATAGACGTAATGTATTTGAATACTTTTGAGTGTCCCTGCACACGAACCATTTGCTTGATATTAACGAAAAGTTTAGTGTAGCATCCCTATATGATACACATTTAGAATACCGAGTTCGGAATTTCTGCTACTATTTGTTCTTGAGATATGCTGATAGCAGACACACAGACAGACACGCAGTCACACAGACCGTACGCTAAAAACATGATTTTCGTATTCAGCGGACCTCTGAACATGTAAATATAACAAAAACTCACTTTCGAAAATTTGACCCTAAAACAATAGTTTCTCGACCCTATGGGTAAGAGAAAGTAAAATATCATTGAAAAAATATTTTTTTTTTTTTTTAAATTATGCGTGAAGCATAATTTAATATATCAGGTTGAATTTAATTAAAGGGACTAGTACATCATTTCTAGAGCCTGTTCTATGTATTGTGTCAAATTCTGATGAAATTCGCTATATATACATTATATAGACCATAAAAAAGGGATTTCTGAAATAAACAATTATTAGGACTTTGAATAAGTTCTCACTGTTTCCTAAGAGATGGCATTACTAGGACTATAGTGCATGTAATTTCAGATGGTAATGAAGGAAGTGCTGTCGGTGAACTGAACTGTATGTTAGTTCACTATAGTATAAACAATGTTTATTTATTTATTTTCATAGTTCTAAAAATGGCGAGTTTTTTGACAATTACAAAATATTTCCAGGGAAATTTATAGCACTACTTCATTCAAAAGAAATTTGCAGCTGAAGCACACAGAATTTTTACTGAGACTTACGGAGAGTATGCTCTGCCGGAAACGACATGCAGAGACTGTTTTCAAAGCTTCAAAAATAATGATTTTGATCTTGGAGATGAAGAACGCTCTGACGAAAACGAAGTTTGAAAACGAAGAATTTGAGGAATTACTTAATGAAGACCTATGTTAGACATTAGCTGAATTTGCAGAATCGACACAACAGTTTCGAAACGAATAGATGGACACAACAGTATCGAAACATCTGAAAGCATTAGGAATGATTTAGAAGCAAAGACACTGAGGGCGCATTCGAAAGTATTTCCCGGTCACTTCCCGAGTTGGGAAATGACGTCACGCGGGAAGTTCGGGAAATTAGAACTACCATATAGGAGCCATATTTGTTTATATATTTGTTTCCCGGGAAGATGAGATGTGTACGGAAGTAGTAAAATCTCGGTCATTTTTCGTAAGGCTGCTATATGGTAGTTCTAATTTCCCGAACTTCCCGCCTGACGTCATTTCCCAACTCGGGAAGTGACCGGGAAATACTTTCGAATGCGCCCAAAGTGCCATAAGAAAAAAAAAAAAAAAAAAAACTTTTTCAAGGTTCTAATAACTTATTCAAGGCGAATCAATTCCCTCCGTGGAAGATCAAAATTGTGATGGCTTGTCTCCGGACCATCATTAGGGGTGTCCAGAGGACCTATGGGGAAATGGTGATATGGGGAATTGGCGATGGTAATCGTCAATTCCCCATAGCGCAGTACTAGTGCGACATTAAACTTAACCAACCAACCTAATAGTTCAAGTTTTAAACACCAAATGAAAATGTAGCTGTCAAATCTTTCAGTGGCAAATTATTAGGCTCTGTAGTGTTACATGCCCATCAGAATTTTTGAAAAAAATTATTTAAGTACTTATTACATGATATAAATATAATTTTTTCAAAACTTATTTTAATACACACATAAATATACATATCTTAAAACACATTATTTGATATGTTTTATTTTTTATGGTTAATGTATAATTTATTCAAATATTATTAAACTCTAATCCCATTATTTTTTGAAAATCATTTATTCTAATTGCACTAAAACTTCGTTTTAAAGTATACTGACCAAACGTCCCCATTTTCTGGGGACAAATGGGGACGCCCTTTTTTTTTTTTTTTTTTTTTTTTTTCCTTGAAGGCATTTTTCTAAGTGTTTTAAAAATTGTAGAAACTAAATTATTAATCAATAACACTTTATTTTTAGTCCTTATATATCTGTACTGATAAGGATAAAGGATTTAAGTCCAAAAATGGCGATTTTGAGTTAAGTACATTGTCAGACTCAGAAAAAAATTCTCTATCGATTGGTACAAAGGAAAGTCTATGTCATTCAGTCTTTGAGAAAATTCATTTTTAAAAAAAGATTCAAGTCAGAAATTTAGCATTCATTTACGGTATATAATATGTAATTCAATTTTTTCCTATTATTAAATGAAGGTTGACAATCGTTGAATGGTACAAAGTGTATAAGTTAACGAAATCCCCTTTTCCTAATCGATTCTTCTGATTAGATTTTAATTAGTATAACTTTATTTTTCGTCTCCTGAAAAATCAAAAATATGGACTTAAATCCTTTATACTTATCAGTACAGATATTAGGAATAAAAAAATACACCCATAATTTGATAATTGTAGCAATTTTTAATACTTCTCTATTATAAAGGTACTTTGATCTGGTCAGCCTATTTTAAATTGAATTTCCGTTGCGAGGGCTGAAACTTTCAGAGCTACCCCTGTATTCAGAAGTTTTCAAAATTTGGCATAGTCACTAAATTTTATCTTTGATTTGCCATAATGAATTCTTCAAATATCACTTATAAACTAGTACCAAAACTATAAACTAACAATTTTAATACAGTAGAACTTGGATAATTCGAAGTTGAAGAGACCAGAGAAAAATTCGAAATATCCAAAAATTCGAATTACATATACTATTTTGTCAGAAAGAAGATATAAATTAAAAAAATTAAGACTCTACGATCAAAGATACACATACACTTTATATCTAAGGATTCTGCGTGCTTAATTATTCAACACTTTTTAAAAAATAGTCAGATATTTGTTATTGCTTCTTTAAGTACAATCTTTGTAATAGCATATGACTTCAACCTATCAATGGATACAAAAATAGAATCTTTTACATTAGACATGACTTTCAATTAAAAATAAATCTCAGAGTTCATGCATATGGACCATATCTTCTGATGCACTAGGTAGGAGCTTCTCTTGTATTTCCTTATTCTTCTTTTGAAAGACTTAAAAAAAAAAAAAAAAAAAAAAAAAAGATGCACTTTAGCTGAGAAAGATCTCGGGAACAAATTTTACTGTAATATTTTAAAGGTAACCGCACGAAAAATTCGAATTATCCAAAATAGAATTCGAATTATCCGTGATTTTTTAACCTTATTTTAATACAAAATTCAAGGGACCGAGTAAAGAATTCGAATTATCCAGAATTCCGAATTAAACAAGTTCGAATTATTCAACTTTCACTGTATTATTCATATGATATACTATTAATAAGTCTTTCTCTGACCTTTATTCTGTATGCAAGTAGCAATGTTCAAGGATTTTGCATCTTAAATTGTTTCACTTATGCATTGCAATCAAAGCAATTTTTTCTTTCTTTTTTTAAACCATGTGAGCAATGGTAGCTTGTAGGTCGTAAATTTAATATCACTTTCCTTTAACCGTGTCACAAATACCCGTATCACAGGACAATAGAAGTGAATTTGAAATCACCTTCATTCTCCATGATATCGGAAGGCACGATGTTCTAAGGAGAATTACTTTTTTTCCATGTTACCCACCAAAAAAAAACGAGGTTGAATATTTGGGACAAGGCTGAACTCAAAAACTGATTGTAGGCGTTTCAACTTTAGATTTATTGCGTAATTTTTAAATAAGTAATACATTTTAGATTTTGATTCAGTAATTAATTCAGTATGAGACTTGAATTAATGATCAACTTGTCTATGATAATTGTAATCTATTAAAATTAATTTATTTCTGGTTTAACCCTTATCGCTCGTATGTCCCTTCTGTGGGGACATTAAAAAATCGAGCCACGCCTTCAGGTGTTCCTCTGCAAATGAAATGTTATTTTTCTAAAACGTGTAACTATAGGCTACCTTTCGGCTACCGGAAATTTTTAACAGAAGGATTTATTTTATTTAATGATGAAGTAAAATAAAACAAATTATTACAATTTTTCGGTAGCCAAAAGGTAGTAAGTTGGAAACTATGTGTGACGTTTTAAATGAACGCCAAAAGGCGTGTCTTACGGAAAATATGCCAAGCGCAAAGGGTTAATATTAACCTCTTACAGGTCGAATTCAAACCAAAAAATATTTTTAATTCTTTCTTTTTTTTTTTTTTTTTTCATATTTTAATTTAAAATGGTTATTTAAGAACAATTTTCATCCATTTTTATTTTTATTTATTTATTTATTTTTTTTTTTTTTTTCTGTTTCCAATTGAGAACACGACAAAAGAAAGCGGCCAATGAAAGAAAGGTGTCAAAATTGGCTAATGCTCCCAATTAGGAACATAACTTCTAACATCCTAATTAATCAGGATGGCCACTAGTCAGGGAAAGTCAGGGAATCATGGAAAAGTCAGGGAATTTAAGTGAGTCTGGAAAAGTCATGTAAAGTCAGGCAATTTTGACATGTTTTTCGGAAATAAGCCATATTTGAAAACTCAATGTGTAAATTGCTAAAATTGCACTAATTTTGCGATTTTTTTTTTCCCTGAGGGGAAATAAAAAGCTGCATAAGTCAGGGAAAAGGGGGGGAAATAGTCAGGGAAAAGTCAGGGAATTTAGAAAAGTTCTAATGTTAGTCACCCTGTTAATATCTCATAGTATTATTAGCAACCACCTTTTTTTAACACCAATTTATTTTTAGAGTATATTTTCTTCTTATTTGATCGTAATTACATTTGAAGAAAATTTCTCTAAAAATAAAGTGGTGTGAAAAAAGGGGCAGGTACAAGCAATGCTACGGAATATTAATTAGAATGTTGGCAGGTATGAATGTTACTAATTATAGACAATTATATTATCTGACTATTAAGACTACCATTCTGACTATTACAGTAATTATCAAAAATAAAAGTTAAAGTTAAAATAAAAAAGCAATGTAGTTAAAAATAAAGAAATACATATTTTAAAATTTACGACCTGATATGAATTAAGACTAAAAACAATAAAATTAAATGAAAATATTATTTTTGAATACAAAAATTGTGTCAAAGACAGAATTTGGTTTAGTACGGAAGACTATTAATTTCAATCTATAAAATTTTTATTTATTTATTTATTTACCTTTTATCTCATTTTTTGATCGAATCATTTGAAACTGGGCCACGTTCTTTTAAAAATGACTGAAATGAATTAAAATGAGATGTTGACCCCTAAATTTCATACTTTAGTTAATTAAAAAAAAAAAATCTAATTGCCGTGTCAAAAAACTATTTGCACCCCTGGATTCAGAAAAATCGCCCCTTTCATTTGGTACCAAATTTGTAACGATAGGACTGATATTTCTAATTTATTTTTTGATGTTACACAAAACTGGTCTACAAAAAATTGAGATTGAAACTAATAGTCCTCCATCTTAAAAAGGATATAAAAAGATATAAAAGAGAATATATATATATATATATATATATATATATTTTAGTGTGTACCAACCTTCGAGCTGATACTTCATAGTACATAAAATGAAGTTGAGATGGTCTTTGAATGAAGGTCTTTGTTTAATTAAAATTTACGTGACTGTAAAGGCTTTAAACGTACAATCCGATTCTATAACACTTTTTTTTTAATTTCCTTTAAATTTAAATTCCGAATTTCACAATTTGAAAATTAGAATGTGATTATCTATGAACGCAATATTAGGAATGTGGAACACACATGTTATACTAATACATAGATTTTCCCCCTCTAATATAAGAAGTAAAATGTAACACTATAATTTTTCCTAGTCGAAAAAGTCATGAAATCTTTTCACAGTGTAGAAATAATGCAGTGTTTCTCTATATATTTAAAACTAGTATGTTGTGGCCACCACAAGACTTTCTTCTATATTTTCCTATACAAATTCACGCAGTAACAATATTAAAAAAAAAAAAAAAAATACGATTTTTTTCAAAGATTTTTTTTTTTGTTAAAAGTAAAAAAAATCGATAACTTTGTTTTAAATTACCACATATTTATAGTTCAATCATTCGTTTTAAAGGTATTGACGAGACCTTTCGAAAGATACCGATCTTGAAAATTTACACCCCCCACTGGGAGGGGGGTACTTCCCCCTAGGGGGGGAAGCGATGCCCCAAATTTTTTTCCTAATTAACTACTACTATTATCAATAATTCATATTAATTTCACAATCACAGGTTAAGAATAACTCTCATTATGTACATTTATACGAAATTTTTTCCTATACTGCCATGTTATAAATTTAGAAAAAATACGATCAGAGCGCCATCTGTTGAACGATTGATCCCCAAATCTAATCAACCTCAGTTTATGTCAGGGGCCAACTAAATACCAAGTCTCGTTAAATTTCGTTAAAAAAAAAAAAAAAAAAAAAAAAAAAAAAAAAAAAAACGATTTTTTTTCTAAGTTTTTTTTTCATTAAAAGTAAAAAAAATCGCTAACTTTGTTTTAAATTATCGCAGATCTATGGTTCAACCATTCGTTTTAAAGGTACTGTCGAGCTCTTTTGAAAGATACCCATCATGAAAATTTACTCCCCCCGAGGGGGGACTTCCCTCCCAGGGGGTGTGGCGAGGCTCCTACGCATACAAAATTTTTTTCCCAGTTGACTATCTCTATTATAAATAATTCTTGTAAATTTCATAATGATTACTAAAAAATAATTCTCTTTATGCACATTTATACAAAATTTTGTCCTATATCACCATGTTAAAAATTTAGAAAAAGCGGGATGGCAACGCAACCTGTAAGACAATTTTTACCAAAAGTTGATAGGCACTAATTTATGTCAAGATGAAACTACATACCAATTTGTATGAAATTCTGTGCAGTAGTTCTTGAGATACAGTTGCCACAAAATTTTGTCACACACACACACACAGACAGACAGACAGACAGACAGACAGACAGACATTTTCTAAAAATGGTCAAATCGTGTTCTACAGCTCTCAAAACGTGTAAATCCATCAAAAACCCGAGGTCGAAAATTTTTACGAATCCAATACTTTCTCTATATTACATATAGAAGAAAGTAAAAAGTAACTGTCACTGGCGTCAATTTTTTTTTTTTTTTTTTTGTCTGCGACAGCAACTTCTCGCGGAGGGCAGGGTTCCCCGCGTCATGAGCTATATCAGTGTATTCCGACTGCTTTAAGGAAGGCATTTCAGCTGCTTAGAAATTTCTATCATTTTAATTAAGTAAGTTATTAAGTAAAAACGCGGGTTTATAAAGGTACTCTATTTGCAACCGGAGGGAAAAGTTTCTCTTATGACGTTTTTTTCTGTGTCTCTGGCGTCACTTTCCTCAGGAAAATTAAAATGTGATCAATGGTGTAAATAAGAAAAATTGAATAATTGGCATCTTTGAGATGCTCGAGAGAAGAAAAAAATATTTAGAATAGCAAAACATTTGAAAATAACCGATATTTTAAAAATATTACGTAAAAATTTAATAAAGATGAAACGAAAATTAGTTTATATTTTTATTTTAGTTTATATTATGGTATAACTTCGGTATATCCCCACAGTTGAATTTGGCAACTTTTCTTTGGCGCCGTTTTGAACGATAACGATGTCGTTCTGGATTATTTGCGATATAATATGGCAGCCTATATGTTGTTTATTTTGGATTTATAATTTTATGTTTTATGATTTAATTATGATTTTATGATTTAATTATGATTTTATGATTTATGATTTAGCCATAATCGCCAAATATCATTGTGGGGATATACTGAAGTTGTTCCTTTATTTTAACATTAGGCGAAAAAGATTTAGTAATGAATACCATGATTATGTTAAACAATTATTGGTATAGAGTTAGAGGTTAAGCGCAGACATTTTTAAAATGGAATTTATGAGATAAAAATTTATATTAGTTTATATAAAGATTTAGTTTTTTGACTCAAAACATATTTAAAGGATAGATCTTTACTATGACCAATTTAGCGATTTTTAAAATTTAGAAATGAAGCTCGTACGTTTTTCGCCAAGGAATTCATTTACACAACCACAATAGCCATTTTAACTCTAGCCATGCCTTCCTATAGAGATAAATTATAAAATGGTGCAATAATAATGATAAAAATAATAAAATCCGCAACCTATTTTTGTTTTTTAAGCATTGATATAAAACTTTGCAGAAAACAGAATTTAATACATCAGGACCTTTTTTTTTTTTTAATATATATAAAGGAATGCAGTAACTGCATTGCTAAAATATTGTAGTTACAGCTAATACAGGACTTCATTGGCTGATTTTAAATTTTTCATTTATTTTGGCGATGACTTAAATTATCTATCGCAATTATGCATGTCAAGATTTTCGCGAGAAACGTCTAAGCTACTTCGGTGCCAAATTTAAAATTTCGCCCAGAGGTTAAACTGTACCATTGCTTTAGAACGATTTTTTTTCAATTTTATTTTAAATATTTTTCAACTTAATTCAAGAGGGGAAAAAAGAAGAAGGTACAGCTATAGTATCTCCCCACAGCTGAATTTGGCGATTTTTCTTTGGCGCAGATTTGATCGATAACGATGTCGTTCTGGACTGTTTACGATATAATATGGCAGCCTGCATGCTGTTTATTTTGGATTTATGATTTTATGAATTATGATTTATAATTTAGCTTATGATTTTATCATTTATGATTTGTGATTTACGATTTTTAGATTTATGATTTAGCCATAATGGCCTAAAATAAATCACCAAATTCAGCTGTGGGGAAATACTATAGTTGTTCCAAGAAGAAAATTTTTTATTTGGTCTAAATGTACAAAATATCTCCAGGTAAAATATCCGTTTTTCGTTCTGTTCATTATTAGAAAGAAAATGGCTGAAGTAGTTTTTCCTGCACCATTGATGTCTTTATAAATTAAATTAAATTAAATTAAATTATCCAATATCATTAAATTTCATTCTCCACACTCATTTTTTATTTTCTAAATTTAATATTACATAATATATGTGTAAAAAAAATCAAGGTGTAATCAGTACATATCCAGAAGATGTAGCCAACAAATATTCAGACCAAAATCAACACAAGTTCAGGAGACATCGCCAACAACTATTAAGATGTCATGATCAATATATATCCAGTAGATATCGCCAACAATGATAATTATTCAGCAGATATCGCCGACAAGTATTCAGGAGCCATCATCAACACTTATTCAGAAAAATATTGTCAACAAATATTCAAAAGCCATCCAATTTATGAATGGTGATGGTCTATCTCGAATACTTCAAACCGGCAATTCGTTTTTACAATACAAACAAGGATGAATTTTTCACTTATCAATAGATTTCGAAAAATGTGATTTTTTTTTTTTTTTTCTCTCGATTTAACTTAGCATTGATATAACTTTAGTATATCCCTACAGCTGAATTTGACGATTATATTTCTTTGGCGTCGTTTTGAACGGTAACGATATCGTTCTGGACTGTTTGCAGTATAATATGGCAGCCTATGTGTTGTTTATTTTGGATTTATGATTTTATGTTTTATAATTTATAATTTATGATTTAGATTATGCATTTATCATTTATGATTTAGCCATAATCGCCAACAAAAAATCGCCAAATACCGTTGTGGAGATATACTAAAGTTGTTCCTCAGTATTTAATACAGTTTAAGAAATTAAATGGTAAAATCAGATATTGACAGGCATCTTGGCAAATTCATGGTGTAGTACAATAAGTGGCGACAAAGCAAAATCGCTATCTGAAAGAAGTTGTCCTGTCGTACAACTACTACTAATGAAATTTTTAAAATAATTGCAATAATCGAATAAGATATTTATCTTCAACCTGACTAAATCATATTCTAGAAAAAATGCACTTTAAAAAGTTGCATCTTTAGTGATGGAAGCACGATTTTAAACCTTGCTGTACGCTGGAAATAAATGCAGAGTATTACATATTGTCCTAAATTAACTAAAAAAATTCAATAGTAAAAAAAAATATAGGCATTAGAAAAAATAAGCTCATAATTTCTTTAATCAAGCAATAACACACAAAAAATTCGTCGTCAAACAGTGACAAAAATTTAACAAGTCGATCATATCTCAAGTTGTAACGCTAAATGATTTAGATGTCAAGAATTTCTCTCTGTTCTAAATAATTAGTGCTATGGTTGTCTATTTTATGTTCTCTCTCAAAATAATGGCAAATTGTTATTAAATTGTCGAACGTTACAACAGATTTTTTTACAACGATATAATATTAAACATTGTGTATTTCAATGCGATACCAAATATGGTGGATTTCTATAATATTGTTCAACTCTCTTGTGTTATGTATTATTAATATTCCAATTCAATGAAAGGCAAAGTTGAGAATTGTCCGGTAGAATCCCGCAGGGATTAATGAGCGAAGCGAGTCAGGGGGAGGCGAAGCCTTCCTCAGGGGTTGGTGAGCGGAGCGAGCAGGGGGCAGAGCCCCCTAGTTATTTAAAAAAAAAAAAAGTATTAATTAAAACATAATTCAGAAAAAAAAAGAAGGGGGAGGGAGAAAATATAAATAAAAGAAACCGCATATTTGCTATAATTAACGGCAATATTGACAGTGAAAACAGCTTCTCGATTTTAAGCTTATAAACTTTTTATAACTATTACAGAAGTCTGCTATGTAATTATATTTTATTGAGTTTTAGATCACTGTCAGAATAACAGATAAAGGGAAAAAAAAACTTATTTTTGTATCCAGAATTGCTTCATATCCAAATGATAATTTAATTCTCAGCCATACACCTATTATAACAGTGGACGGGACAATGGCAGCCTTTTTGTGTGGCAAAGATCACTCATAAAAAAGTCATGTGACTCCATGTAAGGCAAACTGGCCAACATTGAAATTTTCTCGCCAAGCTCTAAACTCTGCTTTCTCTTACGCAGACAATATCTTTCCTTTTTCTTCGAAAGTTCTTTTTGAAATTTTTATTTCCCTTTAAAGGTTAGATTGTTTTGAATCTAAAAGGAATTTCGTCGTAAGAAATAGTAATTAGATGTACTGTAAAAAGCCCTAAAAGTTATGTAAAATAAGGATTATATTTCATAAGTAAGATTTTATACATATATATATATTATTATTATTATTATTTCGTACTTTTTACATGATTATTTATGGGAGTTAAAGCGAGTATAGACAAACCGAAGTCCTAAGCACTTTTGAATACCGTTGGAAGGTGTCAATAACAAGGTAAAAATAAATTTCAGCAGCTGTATTGTTTTACACAAGTTTTTCTTGCTGTATCTTTTAATAATAATAATAAAAAAAAAAATTTATATTCAAAACAAAAAATCGGGAATATTGCGATAAAGGCCAAAAAAGATAACTTTTTTCTTATATTCAGCTTTTTTCATCTTTGCCCTACTTTCTAATATTCCCGTAATAATGGAATGTTCCATCCACTGTTATAATAAGTCTATGTTCTCACCACATCTTATTTACTTCGTAAAATAATCATTTAATCAAATAGCTGATAATGTTTATGAATTTATTAATTCAAAATAAAACATGGATCATAATGTTATTTTTGTCGCACATTAGGTCTGCCATTTACTTAAAACAATCTCCATCAGATAGATAAAATTCGAACTATAATATCAACTGTAATAGTTTTTATTACTTTGTTTCCCAGTAGCATGCCTGTTAGAAAAAAGTGACAGGGTAGCAGAAAATTTCTTATAAATTTTAGCTCGTAGTATCCACAATTGTCGAAATAATTTTATTGTCATCTATAGAACTGATTTAGAGGGGGAGGGGGGGGGAGTAAAAAACGAGGAAGAAATTTTTTCCGAATTTTCTGGAAATATCGTCTAAGCAAAAAAAAAAAAAAAAAAAAAAAAAAAAAATCTGGGTATTCTAATTAATTCTTTCCTAAAAGGTATAAAGGAAACGTTCGCAAAATCATTAGTAGCTGTACCTTAAACATGATTATTTTCCAACAGGAAACAAGAAAATGACTTTAAACTCATTAAAGGAAAAACACTAAAGTAAATTTTTATTATACTGTTAAATCTTGGTTCGTTTTATTGGGACAATTTTTTTTTTTCTTTTTTCTTTTTTTTTTTTTTTTTTTTTTTCAATCTATTGAAACAAAAACTTTTCATTCACTTCGTATACGCTCCGAATCAAATGGCTTAGATTTAAAGAACTGATTCTCTATTTTTGACACGCTCTTCTCAAAAGTGATTCGACTTGATTTTACTTTTGACAGATTCTTTTTCTAAAAAAATGACGTATACCCATACTACTCAAAAATGATAAAAATGTCCTATGCCGTGCGCATGTGTTGCCATCTGTTGTTCCCTAAAGGAGACGATGGAGATGATATCATTGTGTTCTTATATTTATTTGCAGAGGTCAGTTGGAATCGAGCTGAAAACGATCGAAATGTAGGTGAAAGGCAAACACTTTAATGATAAGCCAAAAGCGGAACAAAATAATCATTAAAAAAGAAATCCTATATTAATAATGAACGTAACATAATTGTATAAATCTTTAATTTATTGCACTTAAAATAAAATAATATTTGCCCTTTCTGTTACACTGCAATTTTTAAAAATGTATCAGCATTTTAAGCTACGCATACTTACTTCAAGTTAAAATCACTTGGAAAAAAAAAGGTACTTGTTTTGATTTTTAAGCACAAAATATTTAACATGTATTTTATATGGAGTGCAGAAGTATTTAAGTTATACACTCATCCTTCCTTCCCCGTTAATAATATTACCGCATTATACACAAATCAACGACATTTGGAAGGGATACTGCTTTATTCAGAAATAGTGGTTATATTAGAGAGAATTATTAAGTAACTGAAGTATTACCACATTTTCATGTAAATTTTCATTATCAATTTCATTCTAAAATTTTTATGGATTACTTTGAAATTTTATAAAGATCAATAGCCGGAAAACTTAGTATAATTAAAAATTACTATCATCTCTATTTTCAGCAAAATGCTCAGGACAAATCAACCGACCACCAGAATTTTTACTTGGAGGAGATATGGACAAATTCTCCCTCGGAGAGGACACTCCAGTCGGTAAGTTACACATCAATCAGCATTACTTTATAGCATTACTTTATCATTATCTTTATCATTATCAGCATTACTTCATATACGTATTTAAAATGTACGAAAAGTTTTTTTTTTTTTTTTCCCTTCCTTTTTTCACAAAATAAGTGAGTTTATTATACCTACATATCAAGAGGTCTACTCCCTAGCTGATACCAAACCAGCGCTAATCCTTCCTTCTAAGTATCCATTTTTGGTGATATCTTGATATCCGTTCGCTAGAACGAAAGCAGACAACGCATGAGCGTGAGTTGTGGAGTCTAGTGTAGCTATTAGCTGCTGTGGTGGGTGCTGGTCTGTCTTTGAAGACTGGTGGTGCATGACTTTTTGGCTTGCGTCTCCTGGCACTTCGCACTTGGTGCTCATGTGGTGAAACCTGCCCGGGCAACAGGGGCATGTCTGGGTGACCGAAGTGGGGCCGGTCATGGGGCAGTGGAGGCCAGCTTATCTAAAGGAGCAGCGAGTGTACAGCTGCCTAGTCGATACTGTTGGGCTCGGCTAGTGCAGTGTACGTCGTAGGGAGCACGGCTTTGTGGATAGCCGAGCGCCGCCCTCAGAAGGTAAACTAGCCCTTCTGGCCGTCAAACCGTGGAACAGCCAGGACCCGAGGCAGACGGGCCTGCTGTCGACCAACCCAGGTTGGTCCGAAGGGCAGACGTAAGTTTCGCAAGTCTGTATGCTGTCCATATCTGGGCTGGTACTTGCTGTCAAAAGTAATGGGCTCCTACTGTCGTGATGGCTGGATTTCTCCTTCAGGGACAATAAATATTTTGGACCGCATGGGCTACAAAGTGAGCCTGGGTCGGTTGGTGGTGCGGCGCAAGCGCTGGTATACCTACATATCAAGACGATTAATCTCGGAAACCTGGTTTACAACGAATGGCTAAAAAAAATTTCTTATTTTTCGGCTTAGTGCTGAGTTTAATTATACAATTCGAGAATGAATGAATATTATTATTTATGAGTTTAATTATGCATTTGAGAATGAATAAATATTATGCATTAATGCAAATTTCAGAATTATTTCATCTTTTCCAATCTTATGTGTAAAAACATGCGCTCATGCATGAATATTTACATTCATATAGATGTAATTGGAGTACCTTGCTTATTATTAATGTCAATTAAAATGCATAGAGTGCCAACTTTACATTTACCGGAAAAAAAAAAAAAAAAAAAAAAGAAAGAAAGAATGTTTTTTCATAGGAAGTCAAATCTGAAATGTTGAATGAATTTATTATTTTTAAATATTTCTAATACGAACCCCTCAACACCGACGTCACTTTTTTATATTGTTAATAAAATATCACGTAGCATCATTGTAGTTTCTTGGAATGATTTTTTTCAATCCCATATATTTTCATTCTGCTGTTAATTATAATTTCGCGATTTGGATCATCATTTTATGATATTTCAATCCTCATACTTCATTGGCTTTTTGCGCAGGTATGCCAATTAAAGTCAAGGTGGATAATGATATCTATTATAATAGCTTGCTTTAGAGGTCTGTGTTTACTTGTCTTAGGAGATTTATCTGTCATCTCGAAGTTTTTCCATATTAAATTAAAATCTTTCATTAGTCCTAACTGGAGTAATTTTATTTATCGTTGTGACCAAAAGTAAAATGAAATTTATCTTTCTATTAAATACGTTTTCCTTTCGGCCTGTTTGCCAGTTGAAAATTGAGGCACAATAGACACCAATTATTTTTATTATTATTATTATTATTATTATTATTATTATTATTTTAATAGACCGATTAAAGTATTTTTCTACAATTATGGTAAGTGGTGGGGCAGTCTGCTCCTTGCTCTTCTGCTCACTATGTCAATTATTATTATTATTATTATTATTATTATTAGAATTTCACCCAGTCTAAGGGGACCGAAATATTTGTTATTCGGGTCTTGGGTGTTGGTTTAAGGTGTAAGGGATAAAGACCAACTGTCTGCGCTAGGGACCTAGGCCTGAGTGAAATGCCCACCGTGGGAGATCTTCCTAAGGGTTCCTGTATTTACGCAAGATTCAGAGAAAACCGCTGAAAACTCCAAACGGCTACTCCAATGAGCCCGACTTGGGCTCCAATCCGGCTCCTTCCGTCTACCAAGCTTCGAAGGCGAAACTTCTTAGCCAACGAAGGGTGCGTCAAGCTCTGAGAACGCACAGGGTCTTCAAATGAGGGCTGGTTGTAATTTTTAAATTAACACACGAATTGTTTGCATATTTTTACTTGATCAATAGTCCAAATTAATTTAAATTATTTAGCAAAATGCATTTAGCTCCTCCCCCCCCCCCAAAAAAAAAAAAAAAAAAAAAAAAAGTGGTCATTAATGGTTTAAATGAAAGAGTTGATACTTTCATCACCGCGGTCATTAACTTTTAGCATCATTTATAACTTTTAGTGCATCATTAACTTTTCCGTCTAAATTACTAGGACGTACTTATGTACATCCTCATATGAGTCTAGAAGATAAACTTCAGCCAATCTTTTATTTTTTTTTTCCGTCGCTAACTGATATTGTGATTTGGTTTTTACAGATCTTATAGCGACTGTTTTCGTATCCAACATAGCATGCATATATTTTTTCTTTCCTATATTTCTGGGCTTTATTCTAATATAATAACAGATTGAAGAATTTTACTCGTGTACTATGCCTTTACATAGACCTTATTTCAATGCTTTTCATTCATATAAACAAATAAATCTTTATAATATTTCCTAACGTTATATGTAAGTAAATATTTCACAACTAAACAAAATTACACAAGCGACTTTTGATGAAATATAATATATATGCTATTGAACATACTCTCATTAAATTAAATATGGTGTTTAAAGGATTAATTTCAAGTAATCCTCATGTTTGTTTTTCAGCACGTAATTTCTTGTTCAAATGAACAATAGCGTTCTGATCATAATCTCGAACTGTTAACTTTATCTTTTTCGAAAATTTTGGTAGGATTTTACAAATTGAATAATTGCCACATGGGTTAACAGTAAATTCCATAACTATTGTTTTATTATTATTATTGTTATTATTATGCAGGGATGAAACACGGGCGCAGAATTCATACCGGAATCTTTTTAAGAAACTTCTCTACCTATAATATCGTCGATTTAAGAAGTAGAAAATTTTCTTACATTGATAGTGGTATGAATTCTGCGCCCGTGTTCCATCCCTGATTATGTAATTTTGATGAAATACCATTTGGAAAATATGAAAATTAAAATGTTTTACCTATTTCCATTGTGTTATTCATTCAAAAGTTAATTTTTTAATTTTTCTTAGCAATATTATTGTAAGGAAATTTCAATTTATTATATGTTAAATATATGTTAACTAATTTATCAGGTACTGCTGTGTATACTCTTCGAGCCAGAGATCCAGAAAATACACCAGTTCAGTACTACATCAGTGGTGATTATTTTACAGTTGAAAAGGATACTGGAGTAGTTAAGCTCATTAAAAAATTAGATAGGGAATCTGTCTCATCTGTAGATGTCATCATTAGCCTTACAGATCAAGAATTTGCCGGTCTCCAACCTAATACGGTAACAGATTAAATTGTATTATACAAATTATCATAATTTTATAGAAATATTAAATGATCACAACCCTCTAAAAAAGAATATTATTTTATAAATTAAAGTACGCACGTAATACATAAAGATTTGAGATTTGGCTACTCGTCTGACACTTAATGCTGAAAAAAGAAGGAGAAGAAATAAAAATTTGTCAAAAATAGTCATCTATATTTTCCCTCTGTTTTACGCATAGATATAGTAATTTATATAGATCTATCATCCCCATGTCATCATGCAAAGATTTTTGATGCCGAAAAAAGGTTTTGACATCAGCCATTAGGGAGTATCAAACTCGGAAATAGTAATAGAATAGAATGTTGATGAATTTTGAAAATGCCGAAATATTGTGTGGTTTTTAAGTGTTCTAATGAATATATAAAAAGAAATGGGATAAGTTTTCATAAATAAGTTATATTCAAGTAATTTATGAAAAATATAATTTTTATAATCAGTTCATTTTTTATTATGAAATAATTACTATCTTCATATTGAATGGAATACTTTCTTTAAATTTTAATATTTTAAAGGTTTTATGTTAGTAAGTAATATGGAATTTTCAAAGTTCTTTTAAATGTATTTAGCAGCCGCGGAAATTTTAATATGTAACTAGTACATTGTGGCCACCACGAAACTTCCTTTTATATATAATCCTATGCAAATTTACGCAATACAAAATATTTATTGAATTAGAATTTATTAAAAGTATTTTCCATGATGAATGCAGACGATTTTTATCTCAAAGAAGTATAATAATAAATTCCGAAAAAGAGTCAATTTTGTGCAGACATGAGTATACTAGAGTAGAGTAAAAAAAAAAAAAAAGAAGAAAGAAAGAAAAACGGGTAACTGGAGTTTTTCATTCTCTTTTAGTACATAAATTATTCATAAATTCTATTTGCTAAATTATCTGTTTGTATTCCCGTGTACATTCACTTGAGAAAAGACATCCATAAAAGAGTAAAATGGCCGTCTTTTTCAAATGAAAATATATCACTTTTTCTCCTCAGTGATCAATCTATGTCTTATTACTATATCTATGATTTTACAGTATCACACAAAATTAACAAAATTATTAATCATTGCTACTTTTTATTCAACATCCACCAATAATTTTAAGAAGTGGTATTTGATATATATAACAAACGATTTGTCTTCGAAGTGATTAGGAAACCCTTACATTTAACATTTAGTGGTGCATATTGAATAAAAAACAAGAAAGAAAAATCATGCAGTACGCATTGATTAGTAACACTTTCCAACTGTACTCAATTGTTGTATCGAATAACTATTAATATTCTTTGCCTACGTTATCGCACAACAGACAGAAGGACTGAAAAACATACAGATAGTCTAATTGATTTTAAAATTACTCATAGGCATTTTGGAAAGTGTTAAAAAGGCTTAACGCAAAAGAAAATGCAGCCGTTAGATTATAATTACAGCTTTTAAACTCTCTGAATATTTTACTGTAGCCCTGTAAATCTGAAAGTTAACCATATCATATTCTATACAAAACAATATTTTAGAATATTAATAATACATGTCAATGTTTTTAAGATAGTTTGTAGTAGAAAGTTTTTTAAATATAACTTTTAAAAAATTCTGTCCTAAAACGTAATACATTGGCCTTTTTTTTATTGTTGTTGTTGTCCCTGTAAACAAACTAGTTGTACAGGACCTGTTAATGACATTTTAAATAGGGAACATTCCAGAGGGAACATAAGTGTATCATTTTTAAAAAATTCTCAAAATATTCACGGATGATAAGAACCGGAAACAAACAGATAGAAAGGTAGACAATCGGACAGACAGATGCACAAATTGAAATCATATTCCCACTAAAATTATAAGAAAGTGTTAAAACGCTCATGTAAACAAAAGTGCAATTCCAGCAAATTTTTATTAATACCTCTTAATGTAACTGATTATTTTTGTGTGGCCCTGTAAATCAAATGCTAAGCATACTATATTACATAGAAGGCACACTCTTTTGTGCATACGAATTATATATTTCAATTGCATTAAGCTTTGTCGAAGATAAAATTATTAAAATTTGGTTTATAAAAATAACTCTCATACAACACAATGCTTTGGAGTACTTTCAAGTGCCCCTGTACACAAACCAGTTAGAAATGTACTCTACTTTACATAGAAACATCCGATAGGGAATTGAATAACATATTAAAATTTCATTAAAGTTTCTATATATTAAAGGTATTAAAATATGATTTATAGAAACTCCTCTCATAGAACACAATGCTTTCGAATACTTTTGGGTGTCCCTGTACACAAACCAGAAGAGGTATCCTATTCCATTTTCAATAGGGAACATCGATAGTGAACTTCAATAAAATATATCGGTTTAAAGAAATTCCATAAATATTTACGGGAATTAGAGCGCAGAAAAACAGACAGAGAGACAGACAGACTGACAGAAGAACAGTCAGACATATACACAAATTGAAATTATATTCACACTAAAAAAATGATAGAAAGTGTGAAAAACGCATAATGTAAACGAAAGTACAACTCTAGAAATTTTTTATATATAGCTCTGAATATAACTGAATATTTTTGTGTCACCCTGTAAATCTAATGGTAACCATAATATATTCTATGCAAAGCATTCTTTTGTGCATATAAATAACATATTTCAATTTCCTAAAACTTCGTGGTGAGTAAAGTTATTAAAATTTGATTTATAGAAATATATCACAAAGAACGCAATGCTTTGGAGTACTTTGAGTGTCCCTGTACTTGAACTAGTGGTGGAATGTAACCTATTTTATATAGGAAACATCCAATAGTGAACTTGAATAACATATTTCAATTTCATGAAGATATTGTACAGTAAAGGTATGAAAATATGATTTACAGTAATACCTCTCATAGAACACAATTCTTTGAAATACTTTCGGGTGTCCCTGTACACAAACCAGTAGAGGTATAAACTACATTTTCAATAGGAAACATACGATAGTGAACTTGAATAACATGTATCAGTTTAAAAAAATTCCATGAATATTTACGGGAGTTAGAGCGCGGGCAGACAGACAGACGGACAGATACACAAATTGGTATCATATTCACACTTAAAAAAATGTTAGGAAGTGTTAAAAACGCTTAATGTAAACGAAAGTAGAATTCAAGCAAATTTTTAATAATAGCTCTTAATATAACAGAATATTTTCGAGTCACCCTGTAAATCTAATGCTAATCATGCTATATTCTATGTAAATCATTCTTTTGTGCATATAAATAACATATTTCAATTTCCTAAAACTTTGTGGAAAGTAATTTTATTAAAATTTTATTTATAAAAATATCTCTCATAGAACGCAATGCTTTAGAATACTTTTGAGTGTCCTTGTATGTAAAACAGAGTTGGTATTTAATCCATTTTATATAGGAAAAATCCAATAGTGAACTTGAATAACATATTTCAATTTCATTAAGATATGTGTACAGTAAAGGTACGAAAATATGATTTATAGAAATACCTCTCATAGAGCACAATGCTTTGAAATACTTTCGGATGCCCCTGTACACAAACCAGTAGAGTTATAAACTCCATTTTCAACAGGGAACATCCGATAATGAACTGGAATAACATATTTCAATTTCATTAAGATATGTGTACAGTAAAGGTATGAAAATACTATTTATAGAAATACCTCTCATAGAACACAATGCTTTGAACTACTTTCGGGTGTCCCTGTATACGAACCCGTAAAGGTATAAACTCCATTTTCAAAAGGGAACATCCGACAGTGAACTTGAATAACCAGTTTCAAGAAATTCCACAAATATTTACGGGAATTAGAGCGCGGAGAGGCAGACAGACGGACAGACAGACAGACAAACCGAAGTCATTAACACTTTTCAACCTTGTAGGGAAGTGTTAAAAATGTTAGAAAGTGTTAAAAAAGCTTAATGTAAACGAAAGTACACTTTTAGCAAATATTTATTAATATCTCTTTATATAACTGAATATTTTTGTGTCACCCTGTAAATATAATACTAATCATGCTATATTCTAAGCAAAGCATTTTCTTTTGTGCTTATAAATAACACATTTCAATTTCATAAATCTTCGTGCAAAGTAAAGTTATTAAAACTAAGTTTATAGAAATATCTCTCATAAAACGCAATGCTTTGCAATACTTTTGTGTGTCCTTGTATACAAATCATAGGTAGTATTTGCTCCATTTTATACAGGAAACATCCGATAGTGAACTTGAATAACATACTTCAATTTCATTAAGATTTGTGTACAGTAAGGGTATGGAAATATGGTTTATAGAAATTCGTTTCATAGAACACAATGCTTTGAAATAATTTTGTGTGTCCCTGTACACAAATCAGTGGTGGTATTTTCTCCATTTTATACAGGAAACATCCGATAGTGAACTTGAATAACATATTTCAACTTCATTAAGATTTTTGTACAGTAAGGGTATGAAAATATGTTTTATAGAAATGCCTCTCATAGAACACAATGCTTTGAAATATTTTCGGGGGTCCCTGTACACAAACCAGTTGAGGTATAAGCTCCATTTTCAATTGGGAACATCCGATAGTGAACTTGTATAACATATTTCAATTTCATTAAGATTTTTGTACAGTAAGGGTATGAAAATATGGTTTATAGAAATGCCTCTCATAGAACACAATGCTTTGAAATATTTTCGGGGGTCCCTGTACATAAACCAGTTGAGGTATAAACTCCATTTTCAATAGGGAACATCCGATAGTGAACTTAAATAACATATATCAGTTTCCAGAAATTCCATAAATATTTACGGGATTTAGAGCGCGGACAGACAGACAGACGGACAGACAGGCAGACAAACCCAAGTCATAAACACTTTTCAACCTTGTTGGAAAGTGTTAAAAAGAAAAGTCGCAAAATTTAGCACCATTGATTAGAAGACATGCTTTCTTATGTACCTGATGAAAAGAGACACACTCTTTCGAAATGTATTAATGTTTTCAATAAATATTTAAAGTTGCTTTCTAATCAAAATTAGCTTTCTGCAAAATAAAAATATGGTTCTTTAACCGCATAGAAATGCATGTATAAAATTATAAGTATCCTGATAAAATTTTTATATGCATGATCAATACAAATTCTTATAAAAGAGAGAAAAATCAGGGTGAAGGTGGGAGTTATGAACAAGTACTAATATTTAGTATGGAACTTACTTCATTTATTCAACATAAAATGCCGAGTATTTCACCCCAATTTTGACTCTTGTTTGCAAACGAAACAATAATGAAAATATTGTAACGAAGCTTAACTAAAACCCGAATAAACTACTACTTCAGAAACGCCAAAAGAAAAATATTTGCGATGCATACAGCTGTTTTGGTAGCCTTAAGCGTACCGTCTTCAGTGCAAAAAGAATCAATTCTTTTTACACTGAAGACGGTACGCTTAAGGCTACCGAAACAGCTGCATGCATCGCAACTATTTTTCTTTTGGCGCTTCTGACGTAGTAGTTTATGCGGGTTTTAATATTCCAACGGTTTTAATATTCTCCTGTTATTAGAAGTTTTGTAGAGAATTATGGTGCGCCATGATCTTAATTTTAAGTTGACTTAAGGTTGAATGCTGCAAACTTACGTATTTAACTTTAGATTGACTTGAAGCTGTAAACTGAAATACTTAAGTCTATGAAGAAATGACAGAGTCAGATTTGTAAAATCAATGGAGCTTTAATTGAGCTTAAATAAGAAGGGGGAAGCTGGACTTTGATTGGATTTACTACGTTTAAATGGGCAGCCCTCTTAAATGCTTTGACATCAATAAATAACCTCCGTTACTTTACTTAATTACTCGCAAATGATCTCAACTACTTTTATTTAAATTAGCTTCTAAGGCCAAGTAGTCTTTCGCATGTAGGAGGATTCCCTGACGCTACAATGCTACAGGATTTACTCTCTTCTATCCTAAGCCGCTAACAGCTAGCTCAAGGCTGACAAAAAATTTTGCTCATGTTGAAACTCGCTGCTTGTTTTGGGAGGGAGGAAGACCCTCTTGGTCACGTGATTTTTCAGCGCGGCAGCCTGTATTTTTTGTCAGCCTTGCAGCTAGCTCCCTCAACTCTCATACTAACACACTCCAACTACGAAATACCTCCTCTCAACTAACACTCTAGCTCACTCCTTCCAACTCTCTCTCCAACTAACTAACACCAACCAACATCTTCCTTCTCCTTTTATCTATCTTCCTTTCCAAAATATTTGCATATCGTGAATTACAATTTCAATTTAGGATGAGAACTAACTCTACTAGTCGACTTGAATCCTAAAACAGCAGATTCACGTTTTACCCGCAAAGTGCGAGTTTTAATTGTAGCACTTTGCTATACCTGACAGTTTGACTAGCTTATTTTGTACTGCGTAAAATTTGCTGATGCCATGAGAAGTGATGAAATATGAATTTAGTGAATGATTCTTTAGATTACGTTATTGCCCCAATTTGTACGTTTTTCAAAATGTATTATTAATGGAAACTTTTCTCGTTCAATGAAGTCTTTTGTTTATAAACACTTAAAGATGTCTGCTTTATTAACTTCAACAGTTTTTCTCAGTATGGCCTTATCGGTTTGCTTCAAAAATTTCAATTTTGGATACATTTGTATTGAAAAATTAATGCACGTTTAAGCATTATTCATATCTCTAAATTTGTAATCTCGCTACTTTAACTTAAGTGTCAGCAGTTTTTTTTTTTTTTTTTTTCAATTTATTATCTTGGTTTATTACTTTCTCTATATTCAATAGAAGAAAGTATTGGATTCGTGAAAATTTTCGACTTCCGGTTTTCGATGCATTTACACGTTTTGAGAGGTCTAGAACACGATTTCACCATTTTTAGAAAATGTCTGTCTGTCTGTGCGTGTGTGGGAAAAACATTTTGTGGCTACTATATAATTGTATATAAATTTCTGTGTAGATACACCTTGACCTAAATTAGTCCCCATCAACTTTTGGTGTCAACCGCTCATTAGATGGCGCTGCTATACAGCGATTTACGCAGTTTTAGGGGAGGCTGTATCTCAGGTTCTATTGCGTATAATCAAACAAAACTCGGTGTGTGAGAAGGTCATTATGAGACATTACACTTATTCAATTTGAATGCTTATGGGCTGAAAGGTGGCGCTGCTATACAGAGATTTCTAGGGACCCTCGATAGAGAGAGACTGGACATTGGCGTGACGGCTTTTTCACGAAATTCTCCATTTTAGTTACCATTATGCTGAGAAGAAATTTTGATTATTTTATGTCATAATCGAAAAAGAACTTATTTATTACATTTTTACTTTGTTGGGAGATAAATTGCTTTAATTTTGAAATACTTTTAAAAGATAAAAATGCATAATTATTTATTTTGTATCATGCTTTAAATACTTTGAATTATCTTATTGCATGCTGTTTTACGTATTTATTTCCTAACATATGAGATAATTACATTATTTATTTGCTAGCTATTAGTTTTTAAGTTCTGTTGTGCAATATATTTAATACTAGCAGACCCGGCCACGCGTTGCTGTGACTAAGTTATACGTTGAATTATACGGCTGTAAACCATTTAGTACAGTCAAATTATTATTTACGAACAAAGACGAAAACGTTGTAGCCGATGTAAAAACCCACAGGGTTGAGATTTGAAACTTAGGTCAAAATTTGGAAGCGATTGATAAAAAAATTTCGTAGTGTTGATATTAAGCACAAATTTATTTTATTGTAGGGTCCTATAAATTTTAATGGAGAAGGGATATATATTATTTCTAATGCTACTTTGGATAAAATTGCTAAAATGACTAATGTATAAATTAAATTCTATTAAAATTCTATTAAAATAAAAGTATAAAAGAAACAGACGATTTTAAAATCAATTTTTATGGAGGAGTGAAATATAATATATGCTATAATGGATAATTTTACTATAAAATGACCTCATCATTTTAAATATTTTAAAAAGGGCAACAGCTGTAGTTATAAAAAGGAAAACAATAAGGCTAAACCAGAAAAATAAGTAAATTTGATAAATATTTTAAAACTTTAAAATTGGAAATGTTAAGAAATATTGGACATTTAAAGTAAATACATGTATCATTTTAAATAAAAAAAGATTTTGGAAAAGTTTAGTGTATTTTAACGAAGTGATGAGGAGTTTTTGAGTGTGTTAAAATTTTAATAGTAAATTCAAGTTAATAAAGATGGGAAACATTGAGGATTAAGATAAGAATAATTATAAGATTAAAAAAAAAAAAAAAAAAAAAAAAAAACTTTTTATATACCATGCTTTTAAATTTTAATATACTAATAATATACTAATTAAAAGGAAAATGATAAATATTCCATCATAGTTTGAAGTCAAATTTGTTTTCAAATGTCTAAATAAAATATCTGATGTAAGATACTAATATTTTGCAGCGGAATAGATTTCATTTCTGTCATCCTTGGCGAAAAAAAAAGAATATCGCCAAATTATCTGGCGAAAATATTTAATTCCTTTCAAAATTGATGGTTATTTTAACAACTTATATTAAAAGAGTAATGAATAATATGAAACAATATTTCGTACAATACATATTACATGTCATACATACGTACAATGAATAATACATATTACATTTCGTACAATGCATACATCTGGCATGTATATTTTCGTGTTACGCTTTTGATCGCCAAATAATAATAATAATAATAATAATAAGCCAAGGGCGACAGAGTTTTGAAATTTAAAATTAAAATTTTGTCAATTTGACAGCAAAATAATTCAATCTAACACCCGCGATAACTAATACATATCTATACCCAAATATAAGGATTAAAATCGGGAAATAAATTTCCTCGATTTTTAATAATTTCTTACAAAAAATCCAGTGGGCAATTAACATAGGAAATCTTTTTCTTGGCTGCACAGACGGTCAGTGAGTCACACTTCGCTTGCGTATAGAACTCATAGATATAGTATAGCATATATAGAATAGAGTGATCACTGGGGAGAAAAAGGTTATTCCTTTTCATTTGGGAAAAGACGACGTTTTTACCAAAATATGGCCGTCTTTCCCCGAGTGAATACACACGGGAATGCATACTAATATTTTAGCAAATAAAATTTATGAATAATTTATTTGCTAAAGGGGAATGGAAGACTCCAGATACAGTTTCAAATTCATATTTCTTTCTTTCTTTTTTTTTTTTTTTTTTTTTTTTTTTCAATACCACTTAATGGCTGTTTCCAAAGCTTTTATTTATTTTTTTTTTTTTCGGCATCAAAAATCTTTGTACGATAACATGGGGATGAGAGATCTATATATATTACTATATCTATGATAGAACTACATTAGCACTTTATCAATGTGTATAAAATCTTTAAATTGATTATGACGTCAATTTTCGTGAGATGCATAATTTAACTTTTTATAATTTTTTAACGTTCACGTTTGATTAAATGTATTTATTTTTATGTCGAAAGAAAATGAACTGGTATTTTTTTTTTTTTTTTTTTGGCAACAATTAAATTAATGGAACTCACAGATATTTTGGAGCAACTTTAATAAAGGTCTATAATTAACAAATAATTGCAATAAAACAATATTGTGACAATAAATTGAGATAAAAACTATCCTATCTCTCAAGTTGGACCAAACTGCACACAGTGTGCAAAATTTCATTAAAATCGGTTCCTTAGTTTAGGAGTTTACCCCGGACAAACATCGTGACACGTAATTTATATATATATACAGATGTTAGATCTCAATGTGTTTTTCTGATATATTTTAAAATGCATATTTAAAGTAACTATACAAAAATATATTTTTTGATTTCTTGCTAGTACGCTAAATGTATCAGATTTCTTAAAATAAATTAATAAAAATAAAGAAAATAAGGTGTACATTATTTGCTAACATATGAAATATAAATTTCTTTTAAATAATAATTGCCATAATAAATTTTATAAATAATATTTAAATAAGTAATTATTTTTATTTACTTAAAATAAAAAAAAAATCAATGAAATAAGCAAATGTAAATGAAATAAATAAAAACATTTTTTAATTTCTAAAGATATTAGTTAATATTTTTACAAATTATTATTAATAAAATTTTTATCTTTAATATTTCATTATTATTAATAATGCGTAATTGAAATAAATAAAATATGCATTTTTAGCTTGTAAAAATATTACGTAAATATTTTTATAAAATAATAAAAAATAATCTAGTGTGTCACTCACACGACTTTCTCTTACCCTGAAATTTAATACTATAAATACAGGTTGGAGATTAAGAGGTAAGATACGATGTTATGTAAACCTATGTTAAACAATTCAAATTAGGCTTCGGAAGAGTTTTGTATGATAATTAATTCTCTGACCATTATGAGGCATTACGTTGATTCAATTTGGGTGCTTATCGGCCAATAGGTGGCGCTGCTGTACTTAAAATTTCCTTGATAACGGGAAGGCTATATCAGAACTTCTATGGTATAATATAAGTGTACGAAACTTGATATGTGAAATAACCATTATAAAAACGCATATTTTAACATATTATTTATAGACAATAAAATTGTTTTTCTTTGGACATTTAGTGTTAATTTTCTCTAAGATGAAAATCGTCTGCAAATAACAGTTTTAATAAATTATTTGCACTTAGTAAATTTGTGTAGGAAAATAATAAATAAAGATGAAAGTCTTCTGGTAGCCACAACATACTAGTTTTTAGATGCAATTAATCTTTTTCTAAATTCATGACTTATGACTGTGACTTTTTTTTTTTTTTTTTTTTAACATATTTCGAATTATTTTTATTGTCACAATTGAAATTTGATTCGTAACTGTCAGCTTCTAACGAAAACCTGAATTCAGATTAGAGTAACTAAACTTGCACGAGGGGAAGGGGCTTATCTCTCAACGTTCATTTTTTGCACAATCTACGGTCATTTTAATACTCGAACACTTTGAGCAAAATCTTCCTCACCAAAAGTAAATTTATATAAAAAATAACAAACCACTTTAAAAAACACGTAGATAAACTATTTTTATTAAAAACTACACAAAGCTTTTCGCCATTATAACAATAGCATCATCAGGTGTAGAGATGAAGAGAAGTTCATCAAGAGAAGTTCAAACGGTTTAGAGTTATGGTTCTCTTGTTTATATATTGCTGGTTCTATGTAACGTAATTACACCTGATGATGCTATTGTTATAATGGCAAAAAGCTTTGTGTAGTTTTTAATAAAAATAGTTTATCCACGCGTTTTTTAAAGTGGTTTGTTACTTTTTATATATTATATATACACGTGAAATGTTTTCCAATTTTAAACTTTTAATAGTTTTTAATCTTAAAAGTAAATTTAGTTTATTTTTCTTTCTTTCTTTTTTTTTTTTTTTTTTTCTTTGTCGTTCTTTGAACTTTTAACTTTAGCATATAATCTGCTACCTACGGAGGGCCAAACCCAATTACTAAATGTAAAGCAGATATTTTTTTCCCGCTGAAAGCAGCCTACATACCTTTTTCACTTAAATACCAACGCAAGGCATTTTCAACTGCATGGCTGAAACAGAAAAAGGCAAAAACTAAACGCATGTTTTCAAGGAAAACGATTTTTTTTCTTTCTTTTTTAATTCTGGGCGTAACTGTAACAACCTAGAGCATGAGTGGTTGTTTCCGATCTCCTCATTATTTCAGTTCATTTACCTGAAAATGCAAATTGCAGTTACTTTTTAAAATCTTAAACTTTTAAAATGATTTTCTCTGAATTTACTAGCAAAACATAAAAAATTACACAGTTAATCAAAAGCAGCCAATATTCATTTTTATGTATTTTTTATGCGTGTTCACGCATAACACTGAAGTAGGAACTTCCAGTAAATTCCCGTAGAAATACACAACAAAATCGCGCAGATTTATCTATTTATGAAAAGAAGAAGATTTTGAATTATTTTCTTCAAGTTAATACTGTGCATTAAGGCTCCTATATATACGAGCTGGCGCATCCGACATTTTTTTGCCTTAGGGTTGCCGCATGTACCCAGCGTGATAAACAAACGGTATCCATTGTTTCTACCGTCTTGCTCGTAATTTTAGTGAAATAAACTGCAATATGGGAGGTTGTTCAGCAATAAACTGCTGTAAACACTCCAGAAAAGGATACAAAATGTTTAGGTTTCCTTCGGATAATGCAAGAAGGAGAAAATGGGCTGCGAATTGTCGTACAGATTCTTGGATCCCGGGACCTAATGCACAGCTTTGCATAGTAAGTTTTATTGTTATTCACTTATACTTTTCTTTGCATTTCTGACATTTATAAAGTAAAAAATTTAAAAAAAAGTATTATTTAAATCTAAATATGTATTTTAATAACCATAAATTATTTTAAGAAACGCTTTTTTACTGTGTGTTTGTAGAGTCTTGGCGACGTTTTTTTGGTTCGCCAAAGTTGTCTTGTTTCCGTGTCCTGATAGTATTAGGTCGTTGAAAAAACTTTCCAATTTTAATTGGTACGCTCTTTTTTTTTTCCCCTTTCAAATGTTATGAATTATTTAAGAAACAGAAACAGATTACTTGTGTTGCTTATCATTTTTGGTCGATTTTATTTTTAGATGAAAATTTCTGAAAACCACCAGTGAAGCGATAAAATCGCCAAGCGGAAATGCTGTCCTCTTACGAGGCAAAAAAATGGCGGTGATGCGCCGGCCTATTATTTATTTAAGGGGCTCTACTGTGCATATCTCATTAAGAGCGGACAGTACGTAATCTCGCCAACAGCCGTGGCTAATATGGGAAAATTTGTTTCCATAATTACTCATTGTCTAATGTATTTTTACTTTCTTCTATATTCAACTGAAGAAAGCACTGGATTCGTAAAAATTTTTAATATCCGGTATTTGACGGATTTACACGTTCTGAGAGGTCCAGAACACGATTTGTCCATTTTTAGAAAATGTCTGTGGCAAAAAAAAATTGTGGCGACTGCATCTCAAGAGCTATTGCATATAAATTTATATGTAATTTATATACATTCCCTTAATGTAACTGAATATTTTTGTGTGGCCTTGTAAATCTATTGCTAACGATACTGTATTCAATGGAAAGCATTCTTTTGTGCATATAAATAACATATTTTAATTTCATTAAGATTTGTGCAAAGTAAAGTTATTAAAAGCAAACACGTTTTATTTATGAGACAAAAATTTTTTAAGTTAAAATACATTTAAAAAACAAAAATTACATATAAAAACAATTAAAATCAGACGTTTCGAAACCCGTCCGGGTTTCCTCATCAGTAATTACAACACAATATGCAAACAGCACATGAACACTCAAGGAATTTAAAGAAGTACAGAATATTGAGGAGCCAGTGCGCATGCTTCATTGATAGTGTGGAGATGCTTGGCAGTGTGCCAGCTCTCAAGGAAAATACGCGATTTATAATTATGAACACCAGAATTTAAAATTTTTATATTATCGAAGTCAGGAATATGATTGGTTTCTATTGAATGGATTACAATTTTAGAATTTTGGTTGCAATTTTTAAAAGATCGTCTGTGTTCTTGTAGTCTAATTTTTGCTGTACGGCCAGTTTCACCTATATAAATAGATTTGCAATTTTTACAAGGAATTAAATATATTACACCAGTTAAATCCAGAGAAGGGGTTATGGGTTTAAAGTTGAAAAGGACGTTTTTTAATTGTTTAATTGGCCGGAAAGCAGTATAAATATTATGTGGTTTAAGTAATTTAGAAATAAATTCTGAAGGAAAACCAAAATATGGCATAGAAATATAACTGTTTTTATTAATAAGTGAATTTTTCATTTTCATTGGAGTAGAGGGGGAATTTGCAGGAGGAAACGAAGGAGGTTGGAAGCTGATAATGTTTTCACGATAGATTCGTTTTAACCAATTAAGAGGGTAATCGTTATTTATTAAATCCTGGAAAAAATTTTTAATTTCCAACTTAAAAAGTGTCTCGTTACTGCATAACCGAAGAGCTCTATTGACCAAAGTTCGGAAGACTGCAATTTTATGCGAATTAGGATTAGCGGAATGAAAATTTAGATATTGACCTGTAAATGTGGCCTTACGATAAACAGAAGTTTGAAAAATGCTAGGTGAATTCGAAATGCGTTCAACGAGAACATCTAGAAAAGGCAAACTGTTATTCTGTTCTATTTCCAAAGTGAATTGAATTTAATTGTTTTTTATATGAAATTTTTGTTTTTTAAATGTATTTTAACTTAAAAATTTTTTGTCTCATAAATAAAACGTGTTTGCTTTTAATATATATAATTGAGACGGTTTGATGTTTGTGTACGTTAAAGTTATTAAAGTTTGGTTTATAGAAATACCTCGCTTTAAACGCAATGTTTTGGAATACTTTCGGGTGTCCCTGAATACAAACTATTGATGGAATTTATTCCATTTCCAATGGGGAACATCCGATAGTGAATTTGAATAACATATATCAGTTTCAAGAAATTCCATTAATATTTACGGGAGATAGAGCGCGAACAGACAGACAGACAAATCGAAGTCATTAACATTTTTCAACCTTGTTGGAAAGTGTTAAAAAAGAGCATTTTCTAAGCTATTTTCTGTATAGCATAAAATTTAGATATTTCGTGTTATCGTCTGCATCCATAATAGAAATAAGTTTTGATAAATAATAATTTTAATAAATAGTATATACTGCTTTAATTCGTATAAAAGAAATTATTATTATTATTATTATTGCCGAAACGTCAGTGGAGGCCCTCTGTTGAGACTCAAAACGGTTTTGGGCTGTGTCTGTCTGTCTGTCTGTCTGTCTGTCTGTTTGTCTGTCGCGCGATAGCGGCCGCAAAAATAGCGCTATTGACTTGAAATTTGGTACACATGTTCATGAGCCCCACGAAATCAGCTGTATAGTTTTTGGTATGTATTCCTTTTCTACTTCGTATACAGGGACACGACAAAGTTTTTCTTATCATTACGGCCAATGGGAGGAATTTGTATGTATCGCGATAGAGGCCACAAAAATCACGCTATTGACTTGCAATTTGGTACACATGTTCATGATCCCCACGAAATCAGCTGTATAGTTTTGGGTGTGTATTCCATTTGTAATTCGTGTACAGGGACACGCCAAAGTTTTTCTTATCATTACGGCCTATGGGAGGAATTTGTATGTACCACGATAGCAGCCACAAAAATCACGCTTTCGACTTGCAATTTGGTACACATGCTCATGCGCCCAACGGAATCAGCTGTATAGTTTTAGGTGTGCATTCCATTTGTAGTTCGTGTACAGGGTCACGCCAAATAGTTCGATCATTACGGCCTATGGGAAGAATCTGTATGTACCGCGATAACCACCGCAAAAATCAAGCTATTGACTTCCAATTTTTTCCGAAACGTCAATGGAGGCCCTCTGTTGAGACTCAAAGGGATTTTGGGTTCCGTCGGTCCGTCCGTCCGTCTGTCTGTCTGTCGTGCGATACCGGCCACAAAAATCACGCTACAGACTTGAAATTTGGTACACATGTTCATGGGCCCCACGAAATCAGCTGTATAGTTTTTGGTATGTATTCCATTTCTACTTCGTACACAGGGACACGCCAAAGTTTTTCTTATCATTACGGCCTATGGGAAGAATTTGTATGTACCGCGATAGCGGTCCCAAAAATAACGCTATTGACTTGCAAGTTGGTACACATATTCATGAGCCCAACGGAATTAGCTCTATAGTGTTAGGTGTGTATTCCATTTCTCGTTCCTGTACACGGACACGTCAAAATTTTTCTCATCCTTACGGCCTATGGGAAGAATTTGTATGTACCGCAATAGCGACCGAAAAAATCCTTCGATTGACTTGCAAATTGGCGCACACGTTCCAGCTTTGCATATAAGTAGCTGTATAATTTTTATTGCTATATTTTTTATAAACTGTGTACAGGGACACGCAAAAATTCTTAACATTAAGGCGTATGGGGGTGAATTTCGTTTAAACGCATTTTAATATCATTACTTTGCAATGAAGAAAATGAAATTAGAGTGCGTGAGTAAGATGCTTAAACTTATGTTGTTTGAAGAAAAGATGTGCTCTTAAGCTTTCTAATTAATGTACAGGACCTTACAAAAGTGTTCTGACAATGTCACTTAGTCATCCAAACGATGCTAAATTTGGAACAATTATTAATTTTAAACGCAAAATAAGCTGAATAGTTTTTACTGGTGTATACATTGTTTATGGTTCGTTTACAAAGACACACGAAAGAATTTCGTAACATTAGAGCCTATTGACGAATTTTTAATTTAAGCGCGCACTTTAATGCGTTTATGCTGAATTGAACTTAATAAAGTTAACATACATTATAAAGATGCTTAAAATCATGTTTACTCTTAAAAAAGGTTATGTATAGACTAAATAATTTATGGGACCACACAAAATAATTCCGAGTATGTACTGTAATCATCCAAGTGATGTCAAATTAGTTCGAAAAATTAATGAGTTATAATTAATTAGGTTTATTCTTATTATTGGCGTTTATAATGACTGTGGCTACTTTTCCGGGATACATAAAGGAATTTCGTACTATTACGGTCTATAGTCGGTATTTCTTAAAAGTGTATTTTAACATGGTTACACCCCATCAAATATAATAAAATTTTATTAGAATTTTAAAAGCATGTTTTCCTGTTGAAAATTGTGGGCATAGAATTGATAATTAGTTTAAAGGTTACGCAAAATATTTCCGATATGCTATGTAATTTGTTTTGTATGAAATTTGGTATTTATGAATTTCAGGGAAATAATACAAGACCGTCGTTTATTAAGAATACATATTTTTGCGTACTTGGGGGTTCGTAAGTTGTCCGAGAAAGAAAGGCGAAACTTACAAAAATTCAGTGAATTATTCATAGAAAATTCCAGAAAAGTACAGGTCTATAAACCAAGTATCAGCTTCAATTCAACCAGTAAACATAGCTTAAACAACAGCCGTTAACAGCAAAACAACAGTACGAACTGTTTATCAATAACACATAAAGCAAGTCTCATTCAAAGAGGCTCAAAGCAAAGCAAGCATTTGACGAAACTGACACAAATCTGAGATTGGCCGCCTTGGCTAAAAAAATGCTCCTTTTATACTATTCTATCGAACACAGACTGTTCTGGAAAATTCTGGTGTCTCATCAGCCAATGAGATTAGAGCTTCCATGTTTGGTATATCCCTAATAAGAATTTTCTCGCCAATGAGGGAAACAGTTGCCAAATTTGGCGCCAAATTCTTTTCTTCCCTTATTGGAGTTTTTCAATGGATTTTTAAAGGAAAATTAGGCTATTTTAACGCTAAAACGATTAGAAATGCACAAAATTAGCATTTTACCGACTTACTAAGCCTCTGAAAAAATTTATGGAAAAATAAATGCAATTATTTACAATTCCATAACACTTTATATGATATACAAATAGGTATACAAAGAGAGATACAGCGGGGGGTTAAGGGGGGCGGCAGCCCCCCTCAGGAATGTATCTGATTATGATAATAAGTCGATCGAATCAATATATACTATTATATAATAAGGAATAAATAAAAATGACCTATTGAAAAATGTCTGATGCAAATAGGACGTTGAGGCTCCTGATCTGCAGATCCACTAGTAATAAAAGGTTTTGTTGCGCAAAAGATCCGTTTATCATTCACTTTACAAATTACCGGATATGTACATACATTATAAATAGATGGTTTAGTATTTTTTATGTATCTTGTTGCTACATCAGTGCTTTCCCCCCATTTCCCCCCTGTCTTTTCCGCACACCTGGCGCGACAGTGGTAATGCTTTTTTTTGCCGAAACGTCAGTGGAGGCCCTCTGTTGAGACTCAAAATGGTTTTGGGCTGTGTCTGTGTGTCTGTCTGTCTATCTGTCTGTCTGTCGCGCGATAGCGGCCGCAAAAATATCGCTATTGACTTGAAATTTGGTACACATGTTCATGAGCCCTACGAAATCAGCTGTATAGTTTTTGGTATGTATTTTATTTGTAGTTCGTTTACAGGGACACGCCAAAGTTTTTCTTATCATTACGGCCTATGGGAGGAATTTGTATGTATCGCAATAGCGGCCGCAAAAATAGCGCTATTGACTTGAAATTTGGTACACATGTTCATGAGCCCTACGAAATCAGCTGTATAGTTTTTGGTATGTATTCCATTTGTAGTTCGTATACAGGGACACGCCAAAGTTTTTCTTATCATTACGGCCTATGGGAGGAATTTGTATGTATCGCGATAGCGGCCGCAAAAATAGCGCTATTGACTTGAAATTTGGTACACATGTTCATGATCCCCACGACATTAGCTGCATAGTTTTGGGTGTGCATTCCATTCGTAGTTCGTGTACAGGGACACGCCAAAGTTTTCTTTATATCATTACGGCCTATGGGAAGAATTTGTATGTACCGCAATAGCGGCCGCAAACATTCTCCGATTAACTTGCAAATTGACACATATATTCAGGCTCGATATAGAAATAGCTATTTATTTTTTTAGGTCTATACTTTTTATGGATTGTATACAGGGACACGCCAAAATACTTCACATTACAGCGTATGAGGTGAATTGCGTTTAAACGCATTTTAACATCTTTACTTTGCAATCAAGAAATTTAAACTAGCGTGCGTGAGTAAGATGTTTAAACTTATGTTGTTTGAAGAAAATATGTGCTCTTAAGCTTTCTAATTAATGTACAGGACCTTACAAAAGGGTTCTGACAATGTCACGTAGTCATCCAAACGATGTTAAATTTGGAATAATTATTAATTTTAAACGCAAAGTAAGCTGAATAGTTTTTACTGGCGTATACAATGTTTATGGTTTGTTTACAGAGACACGCAAAAGAATTTCGTAGCATTAGAGCCTATGGACAAACTTTTATTTAAGCGAATACTTTAATGCGTTTATGCTGAATTGAACTTAATAAAATTAATATACTTTATAAAGATACTTAAAATTATGTTTACTCTTAAAAAAGGTTATGTATAGACTAAATAATTTATGAGACCACACAAAATAATTCCGAGTATGTACTGTAATCATCCAAATGATGTCAAATTAGTTTGAAAAATTATTGAGTTATAATTAATTAGGTTTATTCTTATTATTGGCGTTTATAATGACTGTGGCTACTTTTCTGGGATATATAAAATAAATTCGTACTATTACGGTCTATAGTCGATATTTATTAAAAGTTTATTTTAACATGGTTACACCCCATCAAATATAATGAAATTTTATTAGAATTTTAAAAGCATGTTTTCCTGTTGATAATTGTGGGCATAGAATTGGAAATTAGTTTAAAGGTTACGCAAAATATTTCCGATATGCTAAGTAATTTTTTTGTATGAAATTTGGTAGTTATGAAATTTGGTATTTATGAATTTCAGGGCAATAATACAAGACCGTCGTTTATTAAGAATCATATTGTTGCGTACTTGGGGGTCCGTAAGTTGTCCGAGAATGAAAGGCAAAACTTGCAAAAATTCAGTGATGTATTCACAGAAAGTTCCAGAAATATACAGGTCTATAAACCAAGTATCAGCTTCAATTCAACCAGTAAGCTTAAACAACAGCCGTTAACAGCAAAACAACAGTACAAACTGTTTAGCAATAACACATAAAGAAAGTCTCATCTATAGAGGCTCAAAGCAAAGCAAGCATTTGACGAAACTGACACAGATCTGAGACTGACCGCCTTGGCGAAAAAATGCTCCTTTTATACTTTTCTACCGAACACAGACTGTTCTGGAAAATTCTCGTATCTCATAATGAGATTAGAGCTTCCATATTTGGTATATCCCTAATAAGGACTTTCTCGCCAAGGTCGCCAAATCCATTTCTTCCCTTATTGGAGCTTTTTTAAGTGTTTTTAAGGGAAAATCAGGCTATTTTAACGCTAAAACGACTAGAAATGCACAAAGTTAGCATTTTATTAACTTTACTAAACCTCTTTGAAAGAATTGATAGAAAAATAAATGCAATAATTTACAATTCCGTAACACTTTATAAGATATGCAAATGGAGACACAGCGGGGGGGTTGAGGGGGGCGGCAGCTCCCCTCAGGAATGTGTCTGATTATGGTAACAAGTCGATCGAATCAATATATACGATTATATAATAAGGAATAAATAAAAATGACCTATTGAATAATGTCTGATGTAAATAGGACGTTGAGGCTCCTGATCTGCAGATCCACTAGTTTATTTATTTTTATTTTATATTATTTTATTTATTTATTTATTTTGTGTGTGTGTGTGTGTGAGCAGAACGTACTAGTTTGAAAATAGCTTTTGCGCACTGTTGAACAAAACCTAGGCGCCATGTAATTGAATAGAACAACATTTATTAATGCGTAATACCCATTTTCTCTTTCTTCCTTTTTCTCTCTGACTGGCACAATTTGAAAATCCTAACAAGAAATCTAGGACGGGAATTGTCAGAACTGTAGTTTTAAATCCATTTAATCTAAACAGTCCGTTTATTTACTTTGACAAGGAATCCTAACGTATGTGGATGGCTCTTTTTAAATGTGACAAGTAAGAAGAATTGAACTGCGATTCACACGAGAATTGCTTACTCAAGTTTTGTTTTCTTTTGCCAGATTCTGAGATTTTGAAAAGACGGCAAGAATTTAAAGAGCTTCCGAAATATGTTCGAACGTAATCATTAAGAATTATAAAATGAGGTGCTCCATAAATGGAAAAGAAAACCCGTAATACGCGCTGTATCGTTAAAGTTTTGAGAAGTCATTAAAAGTGATAAAAAAAAAAAAAAAAGAATTATCAGAATAAGAAAAAAAAAAAAAAAAAAAAGAAGCTAGTATATTTTGACTGTCACAAAACTTTCTTCTATATTTTCCAATCAAATTAACACGGCGCTGCACTAATGCGACGCAACACCCAACCAACCAATCAAATTAACGCATTACAGATTATTAAAAGTATTATACAGTTAATTTATTAAAATTATTTTCCTTAGTGAATGCAAACGATTTTCATCACAGAGAAGTATGACATAAACGTTCAAAGAAAATCAATTTTGTGCTGCATAGACGAAATGCTGTTTTTTGCCTAAGAATTTTTTTTTCTTCTTTTTATAAATAAAATAATATATATATATACATACATATATATATATATATATATATATTTAACTTTTCGAACATGCATATGTAAGGAAAATATTGTAATTATGTCAAAAATCCGAATTAGAGATTGTGATGTTTCTATACGTTTTGAGGTCCCCTGAGTCCATTTTCACTACTTTTACGATGATGTATGTATGTGTGTATATATGTGTGAGTGAGCATGATAGCGTCTAAACGCTTTGCTCGAATGAGCTGAAAGTTGGTACGTATGTTGTAAGTCACCGTAGCACGAACCCTATTGATTTTGGTGAATCTAGCACTTATACTTAGTTTTTTTTACAGGGACACCAAGAAAAATTCTTTATAATTATGGCCTATGGGGCCAAATTATTTTTTAAAGTGTGATAGCTTCTAAACGCCTTATTAAACTGAACAAAAACGTTATACACATGTTATAGGACACAGTTGCACGAACTGTATAGATTTTGGTGAATCTAGCACTTATAGTTTTTTTTTACAGGGATACAAAGAAAAATTCTTTATCATTATGGCCTACGGGACCAAATTTTTAAAAATGCGATAGCATCTAAACGCCTTATTCAATTGAACTGAAAATGACATATTATAGGTCACAGTTCACGCTCTACATAGGTTTTGGTGAATCTAGCACTTATAATTTTTTTTACAAGGACACAACAAATAATTCTGTATGATTATGGTCTATGGGGTGAAACTATTTAAAGTGCGATAGTATCAAAATTCCTTATCCGTTTGAGTTGAAAATGTATATACATGTTTTAGGTTACCATCACACAAACTGAATAGATTTTGGTGACTCTAACATTTAAAGAGTTTTACAGGGACACAAATAAAAATTGTTTATCATTAGGGCCTATGGGCTCAAATTATTTAATGTGTGACAGCGACTAAACATTTTATTCAAATGAATGTTATAGGTCACCGTCACACGAACTTTATGAAATTTAGAGAATCTAGCACTTGTGTTTCTTTTTACAGGGACACAATGTAAATTTCTTTATCATTGTGGCATGTGGGCTCAAACTTTAAAGTGCGATAGCATCTAAATGCGCCTCATCGGATAAAGCTGAAAATTTATATAATATTATAAGTCACTGTTGCACTAACTATAAGCATTTTGGTGAATCTAACATTTAAAGGTTTTTACAGGGACACAACGAAAAAATTTTTATCACTATGATCTATGGGCTCAAAGTACAATAGCGTTAAACTAAACATCATGCACTATATGGAGAAAAGCACTCAAATACTCTATTATAATTTTCTTTTTTGTTTATTTACCAACTCCTCATACTTTACTTTATCTACAAAACCGTTAACTACTCAATGTTCGGAAAGTCGAGTGGAGTCACTCCAGATTTTTTTTTTTTTTTTATTATTATTATTATTATCACAGATATATGATGTTAAGGGGGCTAAGCTTATAAGTAATTGTGAAATGCACTATAATTATTCTTAGAAAAAAAAAAAAAAACCTGAAGTACACACAACTCAGGTCTTCGACACTCATGCAGTTAATTGACATTAACCCTAATATTTATGCCAACATTTATGCTTTATTGGTGATATTTATTTAGTACCAACAATTATTTCTTAGAAAACATATATAATTGTGCTCTAAAAATAAATAAATAAAATATATGAAAACTAATGTTGAATGATAAAGAATATACTGAAAAGATAATTCTGTAACTGTCATCTAGAAGCTAAATTGTGGCACTAGTAAAAATAGTTCCATCTCATCCTTATAAGTTCTAGTTCTCTTTGCTAGCGAGTTCTAAAAAATCCCTATTAGAATTCTAGAACGTTTTCCTATATTATCGTAGCCAATCTTATTTAAAAATAATCTGAAAATAAATGTGAACACAAGAGGCGAGTTTTAGGAACTATAATTTTGGTTTATGTCCCAATTCTAGGAAATCTAGCGAGAATTTTTATTATAAAGGATTCTGGTATTTAAAGGTTTTATAATATTGTTTCACCATCTAGAAATTCTCGATCATTTCGTCTACCTAGTTTATTTGTTTACCTTATACGAAAAGCTCGGAAATTGATATTTCTAGTTCAGGGATAGAGAAAATGACTACTGATTCGTTCTAGATGAAGGCGGTATTTTTTTTTTTTTTTTTTTTTTTGGCCTTTTTTTGTAAAACCTTATGTAAATAGACCACGCATCTCCCCCCCCCCCTTCATTATGTGTCTGCGACATGAAGTAGCTTCCCCAGCTAAATTATCACGCGATGCGGACCTAATATTATGGGTTTTTTATATAGGAAAGAAAGTAGTTTTGAGTTTTTTAATTTCTGTATTGTACACATACTTTTTATTTAAGTCTTTAGATTTACGCATCGTTGGAAAGCTAAAATGTCATAGATTAATTATTAAAAAAATTCTTTTATGAGAAACCATTCTGAAGGGGAGAATTTTTTGTTTGAATTCTTACAAAAATAAGTGCTTTCTTATGGAAGAATCTCCCTCAACTCCCTGTCACGTGACATACGGCGCTGACCGCAAAGGATGGAGGTTTCAGATTACACTCTCATGTTGAAGACATTCACTATAATGGGAAGTCCTATTGGTGGCGTAGTCTATCTATATAAGGTTTGTGGTAAGAGCTGTTCTCTGCTTTCACACTCTACTTTTTCTTTCTTTCTTTTTTTTTTTTTTTTTTTTTTTCCCTCCGCCTTACGAAGGACGTGCTTAATTCGACCCAAACAATTGTTATCTGTTTTTTTATTTAAGTAATTTAGGGTGTTGATTTAAAAAGTGCTCATTCAGAATAAATAATTGTGATTTTTCTTTCTTTCCTTTTAGATATCCGTCAGACGAGAAATAGTCATTCTTGATGAAAACGATAACCCACCAAAATTCCATAACCTTCCATTTCAGATATCATTAGATGAGGTAAGATCAGAAAATAATATTTTCAAAATTATCGAATAACTTTCATTACAATGACTATACGTTATTTCTGTTACTAAGGTAACAGTTATTTCATATTTTTTCTCTTTTCAGGTTGTTGCAGTTGGCACTAATTTATATGACGAAATTATCATAACGGATGCAGATGTAGGAAAGAATGCTGAAATTAAACTATCCTGTATTAGCGAAGAAGTAAGTATCTGATTTGATAGAACGGGAAAACTTGCTTATTGATCTATTTTATATACATGATCAAATAGTAATTTTAGGGGGCTCAATGCGTAATAGGGTGGAGGCTGCATCCAATTGCTTCACTTATCAGTGTTTGTGTGTCTGTTCTAGAGGTCTGCACGGCCCGGCCCTCGGGACGGGTTCGGGCCGAATTTTTGAATTTGCTCTCGGGCTTAAAAATTTTTTTCAGGCTCGGGCCGGGCCGGGCCGGGCGGGGCACGGGATCAGTTTTTTTGTGTATATTCGGGCCGGGCCGGAATGAAATTTTCTCCGGCCCGTGTCGGCCCGAATCTTTTTCTGGTTTCCTCATTAATCAACGAAAAAGGAAAATGATAAAATATTTCTTCAGTCATTTATTTTACATAATTTTACAGGCTTGTATGTCACATAAAGTTCTATTTTGTTAAAAAAGTGTCTGTAACGTCTATTTAATTGTCTATCAGTCTGTCTGTCCGAAATCTGATTTTTCTCAAATATTTTTAGCATGCCTCGAAATTAATATATTTTATTTAAAGTAATATTAGATAGTTTCCTATTCAAAATAGTATGCATGTCACTACCAGTTTGCGTACATGTACATAACAAAAGAAATTAGATACATTACTGTGTA